>JAUIMM010000944.1:3550000-3925000 GCA_031769625.1 Taudactylus pleione
TTTCCCTCTTTTTTAATTTCAGCCATTCCTTATAATGGTCCTCATTTGAAGCTACTTCCTGATCTGTAAGTGCTTGTGAGAACAGAATCCTCGAGGCTTGTTGTTCTGAGAAGCTTAGCACATCTATTTGTGTTACACAATTAAAGGTCTCTTGTAAGTCCTCCATAGCTGCTGTAAGATAACAGACAAATCAAAAGGCAAAAAGCCACTGGACAGGATAATCCGGATCATTATCAATAGGCTAACTAGCCCAAACCCATAGGGCACTGAGGGAAACCTGAGTTGTCTGGTGACAAGGAACATCCAGCATTGGGTGCCTTGCTGTAGAAGTCTGTTTGTGGCTTTTAACAGACTAATACAAAAATAAACAACAAGAAGCCGGCACTCCACTGCTATAAATACAAATCCAGTCTGCGTTCGGTGCCTGCCTAAATGATTCCCAAACAAGGGAAACAGAATACAAAAGAAGGGTAACTATCTGTTACAGCCGCTATCGTTATCCACCTCTGCACTCAATATTATTAACAGTGCTCCGGCGTCCCACACTACAGTTGGCTATTGCTTTTCAGTGACTGCTGGGATATACGCGCCTGTTATTGGCATTTCCATATTTTAGTTAGTGTATATGACATTCATTTAAACATATGGTTTTAACAAGACTGACTCAGCGGTCAGTACTGCCAATGCGCATCTCGCCAGACATCCGGCTTCCTCAGGGCAAGCCGAGTGGGCCTCATTTGATAGTTTTTATCCCTTCTCTCCTAACAACCGTAGTTAAGGGGTGTGTCTACTGGATATCTATTGTTTTTTCACATATTTATAAGGTTGGTAGATATATCTTAGACTGAAACAATAAAACAGCACTCTCATTATTTCACAAGGTTCATGTATATGTGTACCATATTCAAATGTAATTATCATTTGTACCAAAATTATATTGGGTTTATTAGATATTTCATGTGTGTGTATATATGTGTGTGTGTGTATATATGTGTGTATGTATATATGTGTATATGTATATATGTGTATATGTATATATATATATATATATATTATATATATATATATAGTGTGTGTGTGTATGTATATATATGTATGTATATATATATATATATATATATATATATATATGTGTATATATATATATATATATATATATATAATAATCCAAAGTTACCGGCACTCCTTTCCTCCACCAACTGCCCTGGTGCCAGTCCTCTATAAATCCATAAACACAGCAGAATGGACGGCACTCATGAGACTAATAAAAATATAAATAAGACCATGACACCGGTCGGCGTGCACACCGACCGGTGTCATGGTCTTATTTATATTTTTATTAGTCTCATGAGTGCCGTCCATTCTGCTGTGTTTTTATATATATATATATATATATATATATATATATATATATATAGTGTGTTTAGTGATTATATTACTTACATTAATCTTTGGAATATCTCAGAACAAATATAATTAAAATATTAATCCTTTTTTTACATAAAAAAATATATAATTTCTATTACATGTTAATATCTCAGTTATAATATTAATTAAGCTATATTTGTTATTGAATCCCTTTTTCCTAAGTGTACTATATTGTCCCCTAAAGGATTATGAATTTCTATATATTGTGCAAATTCTGTCATAAAATTAAATTGTGTTATAAGAATACTACTTATGACCTTGTGATTTCCAAGTTAAAATTATCCATAAATTCACAAGTTTTTTTCATATAATGACAAGCCTTACAGCTTCCACAGGAATAGCTTCCATCTATTCTACCCTTACTTTTGTGTATGGAAAATTGGCTGTGTACTAGTTTATCTTTGATGTTTGAGGATTTTCTCCAACTGATGTTTATTTGGTTTCCTATTTGTTCAGCCAGTTCTTCATCCCTGAGTAGCACATGCCAGTGTTTTGAAGTATTTCCTGAATGTCCTTCCACTGATTACAGTATGTTCCCACAAATCTAGTTTTTTCATTGCTCACATGATACTTTCTCTTCGGTATTAATAGATCTCCTCTATCTTTCCTTTTTGCATCTTAATACGGTCTTTTGATGCTTCTTTTGCTGTAACCTCTAGCCATAAGGCGTTCCTCCAATTCTTTAGATCTAAATTTAAAGGTTTCCATATCTGAGCAATCCCTTTGTATTTTGACTATCTCTCCCTTGGGGATGCTGTGTCTTGTGGCCAAGTAATGAGAACTTTCAAAGTGTAGAATACTATTTGTTGCTGTTTGTTTGCGAAACATATCTGTAGTAAATTTTCTGGATCCATCTATTTTTATTGTTAAATCAAGGAATGTGATTTGCTCCTGACTCATCTCCATCATGAGTTTAAGGTTAAAAGGGTTTTTGTTCAAGTTTCGTATAAGTTCTACAAATAGATCTTGTGAACCCTCCCAAATTATTAGAAGGTCATCTATATAGCGATACCATGCATTTATGTTTTGTAAAGCTTTCCAGATGTTCATTAAAAACATGTTCTTTCTCCCACCACCAGAGGTACAGATTTGCGTATGTTGGCGCACATGTAGTTCCCATTGCTATACCTCGGGTCTGTAGGAAGAACTGTTCATTAAAAACAAAGTAATTCTTTGTTAGGATAAATTCCAACAACTCGCAAATGAATTGATTGTGATCATTTTCTTTCTCCATTTTTAAGAAATATTCAATAGCTTGTATTCCAATGTTGTGATTGATACTTGTGTACAGCGATTCTATGTCACAGGTAGAAATCCAAGTATCTTCAGTTATGTTCAAATCTTCCAATTTATTCAGCACATCCATAGTGACTCTTTCGTAGGATGGCAATTCAGTCAAATTTCCATAGGTAAGTATCCACGTACTGTATATATTTGCTTTTTCTGTTACACTTCCAATGCCCGCCACAATTGGTCTTCCCGGTGGGCATTTATCATTTTTATGTACTTTTGGCAAGGCATAAAAAGTAGGGATTTGGGGGTTTTCTACCACACAAAATTGTACGCATTCTTAGCAATAATACTACTATCCATTGCTTCTCCAATGATTCTGTGGAACTGTTTCTGATCATTTGAAGTAGGGTTGAAAATCAAATGTTTATAATATTTGTCATCATTTAGTTGATTGTAGATTTCCTTAAGATATTCATCTCTAGGCCATAGGACAATATTGCCCCCTTTATCCAATGGTTTTATTACTATTTCTTTCCAACTTTCAATCTCCTTCAGAGCCTTACATTCTTCCTTGCTCAGATTGTTGATTTTCCAATATTTACTTTTATTTTCCAAATCCTTTGATACTAGATTTTGGTACATTTGTATCTGTGGACATATATTAGGATTAGGTATGAACTTTGATTTCTTTTCAATTTTTTTAGATGTATCTTTATTTATTTGGACCACACTATTTGACTCCTCTTCCAATTCTTCCAGGGCCTGTAATGCTTCCTGTTCTTCTTTATCTAGTTATTCCATGTTCTGATCTTCATTTGCGATTTCTCTTTTAGATTTATTCTTGAAAAACTTTCTTAGGAGAAGTTTTATTGTAAATAGTTGTAAGTCCTTTTCAATTTCAAATCTGTTCATATCTTTTGTTGGGGAAAAAGTAAAGCCTTTTCATATTACATCTATTTGAGTGGTATTCATAACTTTATCAGATACATTTATTATTTGTAATGTATCTTTCTTTTTCATTTCCTGTATGTTTTGTATTTCCTCTTCAGCTTTGTCTTCCCATTCTTTGATCCCTTTTTCTTAGATTTCTTAGACCCCCTTCTTGTTTCTGTCTTGGCCATCTGTTGTGTTGTAACTTGGACCTAAAAAATGTTTGTTCCATTGATTATTTCGTGATGATTCATTATTCTCTCCTTCAGATGATTCTATTTCCAATGTTGTATCATTTGAAGAGTTTGTTCTCTCTTGTCTTGATTTCCTATTACTCCATTTGAATATTCTATTATTGATGAAATAATTTTTGTCCCTTACAAATTTTTGTTTCCTTTCTTTTATTGTTTTTTCAAACTCATCTATATCTATCTTATATTTTTCATACATCTTTCTGAAGTTTTCCAAACTTTCATATGCTTTCAACTTTTCACTAGTTCTTTTGATGTTTTTAGAAATTTCATCCAATTAACGTGTGTCATGTTTTATTAATATGTGCATCAGTTTCTTGGAGAGAAGTATCTTTTGAATAACATAACATAATAGATACTAGTTTAAATAGATAACTCCTATTTGGAACTCCTTGTATATGAACAATAGCTATTCAATAAATAACAAGATACTGACACAGCAGATCTTAGTAATGTTAATACACACTGTTTCTATACTTTAAGCACATTTTTTCTTGACTTTATTTTAATTTAATATTTGTGTTCAAGAAAATGGAAGTATTTCTCTAAACTTTTATGAATAAAATAATAAAAGCTATGTTTTGATAACATTATATACAAATATATTCAGTAATTAAAAATAGTATTTAACTCCTCCCTGAGTGCACCATAGAATCTCACTCTTTTTCTACACAACATTTTGGATTGTACATTGTGAGAGAGGTGGTACCATACCCATAAACAAATAATAAAATTTGGTGAAATAGAATAACAGATAAACTGATGAAGCATTTATAGGGAAGGGAGTAGATAATTATTCATTATCAGTATCAATAGGTTCAGTGCGAGACCCGAATTTCTTTTTTGAATGCGGAGTACAGGCTGATAACATCCAGTTCATGGACTGGACCCTCAATTTCTGAACCCATATTATCTGCAAGTTCAAAAATTATGCTCCCATTAATTTTACACCTCCACATAATTATCTGTCCCACATAATTTTAAGTATTATTTGTTTTTTTGGATAAATTCATCTTAAGACTGACATGTCTTTATTGGCCAAAATATGCTATTTAAACCCTCTGTCCATGATTATTCATTTGGCTAGGTGCAAAACATGGTCTACACTGTGTCCCAACATTATTTCCTTCATTTTACCCTACTTAGGGTGATACACAAACAAAATGCTATGTTCATCTGAAAAAGAAATGAGAGTTTGGAATTTAATTGCAAATTCAAGTGTGAGATGCTTGCAGGACTCAATTAGCCAGAGCTGCCATGAGACATTGTGATGCCCAGGACTAACAAAGTAGCATGCACACCTTGCACTGTTTCCATAGCATCACATACATTACCTCATAACTACAAGGAAACCTAGAATTTGACAGCAGATAAGAACCATTTGGTCCATCTAGTCTACCGGGATACAATCACAATACCTACTGTCGGGACCACCACTGGAATCATGACAGGCGGTAAATGCCGGCACCCGCTTTGCCAACAGACTAGGTATTCTCCAACTATGGGCGTCCACAACACCCATAGAGGGAAAATATAATAGTGTGGCGAGCCACCGGGCCCACAGCTTGGCAAGCCCACAAGGGGACTCGCAGTGCTTGCCCCACTGCCAGCAATCCGGTGGGGGGATGCCACTGTTGGGATACCAACAGCCAGCATCCCGACCATCGGTATTCTAATACCAAAGCAGTCTACCTTTATATGTACACACAATATGGTCATTTTTTGCCAGAAGACAATTATCTTAATATATTTTCAATTGTTTTAGAATACTGAAGTACCTGAAGAAAACACACACACACACAGGGAAAATATTAGGCCCATTTGTGGGACTTGAACACATCATGACCTCAGTGATGTGAAGCAGTAATAACAAAGCAAATCAGAGACATGAAACATATGGAACCACCCTCTAGACATCCTGCATTTGCCTTTAAACTATTCAAATAATACACGAGTGCAGAGAATTGAGTATTGTGTCCATTTTTTTATGCAATCTGTTTTTGAGATAAAGAAATCATAGTTACATATAAACTACATATGCAAGACCCAGACAGGTAATAAAAAAAAAACATTTATATAAAACTGGCTGTGTATAACAAAAAGAAGTACCATGAAACATATTGAATAATGACCACTAGTACTGGCTGTGACAATATATTTTTATTGTTCCAAAAAAAAAATTAGAAAAAAATACCAGTAAAGTTTACATCAACTACTCATCCAGCCAGGATAAGTCTGCTCCTTCCCCTCCAAACTAGGACTTATTGACACTGTAATTGAAGAGGAGTTCCTCGCCAGGAAGAATTGTCTTTTGTGGCCAACAGTTATATGGTTGGTGTGCCCATCTCCGAAAGGAGAAAAAATGAGGGCTTGAGATTATATTCTTTCTTTGAATGGTTTATTTTTCGGCCATATGTGCTTTCTATGTCTGGATGGCAACTGCATGGTGCAATTGTTCCATCTATACAGCAACACTTTCCTTTCAAATCTTTAAAGAAATACAAATACCCATTTTCTTCCTGTTAGTATTTTTTCATTTTCTCTAGCCCTTCATTTTTTGAAATTAAAGACCCATGGTAATCACATACAACATCCCCCTTCAAAAATGACCTGGTGGTAACCACTTTTTCTCCTTTTCTTTCATCAGGAGCGATTGTCAGTCCCTTCCAGTTCTGTAATAATACAATTTCTTCAATTTCCTTCTAATCTATATTCATTTTTGGTTGCTGCGGCTTCCAGTTGGCAGTTATATCGTACATTCTCGGGATGTTTTTTGTCCATCCCTGTGGTTCAGCATATTGATGAACCTGCCTCTCCTCTGGAAGCCTTTTGCGGAAATGTGCTGTAGAAAAACCAAACCAAAAAAAAAAATCACAAAATGAATTTGAGACTGGATAGAAAACATATATAGTTAGTACATAAATAAACTACAGTCAGTCTTATACAGGTTGGATCTGAAGCAATCCATAAAATGAAAGTTCCTATTTGGGGAAATCCCTTCGTCTATTTTGAATTATAATATAACTTCTTACCAATCCTCCATTCGCAGCTTTCTCTGTGTTTTCCGCCACTTGGCATAACAAAAACAACCTTCATCATGTTGCAGGCTACCTTTAAGTGATGGAGGTTCTCGATTCAGGTTGAGGGGATGTTTTAATAAGAAATCAGAATATAGTTCATCTTTTGATTTTTTTTTTCGTGGGAAGTTTGTGGTGCTTCATTACCATCTTCATCCCTGGTCCTCTTTCTTGTTCCTGTTTGAACATCTCTGGAAAAAAACAAAAAGAGAATGTTATGTGTGTTTTTGAAAATAGATTTATTGTGTTGATGTTGATGCCTGAGGCCCTTCCTTTGAAACCATGCTGTCTATGATACATGATACCTTCACCACAGAATCAAAATTATTCAATCTTTAGAACCTTTCTGCAGTGGTATCTGTGCTCCAAGTACCTTGCAAAGACACACTTGTCACCATCTGTATACCTTGATGACACACAGGTTTCATTGATGTTGCAAATTTCATGGCTCGTCACTGGTGTCAGTTTAAATCTACAAAGGGAAAAATAAAGTGAATAAAATAAGGAAAATGTTTGTGATTATGGTAGAAATCTGACCAATGTATCGCTTATCCCAATGCTTTGCTTATGGAAAATTGAATCAATATGTTACATGCAGATGAATGAGTCATCTTCGCTTACCTTTGGTGGATCTTGACAGGTCATTTGAAGGATTATATATTTTTTCACCTGTTGTTGAGATAAAAAAAATATTCACTGTCTTGTGTGTTTGTAAGAACATGGGCCTGATTTTTTTTAAATAGATGTCAAACCATTTAAAGGAAAGATACATAAATGTTACCTCTGCAGACAAAATGCTTAGAAAAGAAAGGACAGTAAACTTGTGGCTTGCATTAAACTAGAATAGGTATAATAGAAGAATAGAAATAATATGAGATATGGTAAGAACTTACCCTTGTTATCTCTATTTCTACGAAGTCCATAGGGTTCCACAGGATACCTTGGGGGTATAGGTGTGACGTCAGTCGCAGGGCACCAAAGAGTTAAGCTTTCAGCCTCCCAGGATGCACTAGGTCCCCCTCCTATACCCCGCCCCCGGGCCAAGGCACCTCAGTTAGTTACCAAGCCATAGGCCGGAGGAGGAGAAGGAAGAGAGAGAACAAAGATCTGGACACATACAAGAATCACATTCTCACCAGAGGGAGACGGAAAACCGGTGACCAGAGCAAAGCCCATCTGCAGCACAGGTGCGACAGGGCGGGAGTCCTGTGGAACCCTATGGACTTCGTAGAAATAGAGATAACAAGGGTAAGTTCTTACCATATCTCATATTTTCTACTTCAGGGTCCATAGGGTATCCACAGGATACCTTGGGGATGTCCCAAAGCAGTATCCTTTAAGGGTGGGGACGCTCCTGTGCAGAAAGGAGAATCCGCCGCCCGAAGGAAGCATCCTGAGAGGCGAAGGTGTCAAACCTGTAATACCTCACGAAGGTATGGACAGAAGACCACGTAGCAGCCTTGCAGATCTGAACTGCCGAGGCACCACGTCGAGCTGCCCACGAAGGACCCACAGACCTAGTGGAATGAGCCTTCAGAGAAGGAGGGACCGGTAGGCCTTCATGAAGATAAGCTTCAGAAATAGCCATACGGATCCAGGCTGCCAAAGTTTGCTTTGAAGCAGGCCAACCCTTTTTACGGAAGCCAAAGAGGACAAACAAAGCGTCCGACTTCCTAAACGAAGAAGTGCGGTCAACATAAGTCCTTAAGGCCCGCACAACATCCAAAGAGGCCTCACCCACGGAAAGACCCGGTGAGTTAAAGGCCGGAACAACTATTTCCTCGTTAATATGAAACTGGGAAACAACTTTGAGAAGAAACTCGGGCCGAGTGCGGAGCACTGCCCTGTTCCCATAAAAAACCAAGAAAGGGGGTCTACAAGAAAGAGCCCCTAACTCAGAAACACGTCTGGCCGAAGCAATGGCCAGAAGGAAAACAGTCTTAGCTGTTAGCCATTTAAGATCCACTGAGCCCAGTGGTTCAAACGGCGGTCCTTGGAGAGCCCTCAGGACCACAGCCAAATCCCAAGGCGCCACAGGTGGAACAAAGGGCGGCTGAATGCGGAGAACACCCTGCATAAAGGTGCGCACATCCGGGATTGTAGCAATCCTACGGTGAAACCAGACAGATAGGGCCGAAACCTGTACCTTCAAAGAAGCAAGGCGAAGCCCATGATCTAGTCCCGCTTGCAGGAAGGCGAGAATCCGAGACAGATGAAACTCCCGCGGTGCATAACCTCTCGGTCGACACCACTGGAAGAACGTATGCCACACGCGATGGTATATCCTCGCGGAAGACGGTTTCCGAGCTCGTAACATGGTACGCACCACAGAGCTGGAAAACCCCCGGGACCTCAGCATGGCCGTCTCAACAGCCACGCCGTCAAAGACAGCCGAGTCAGGTCCGGGTGAAGGCAAGGACCCTGAGACAGAAGGTCCGGTCGTAGCGGCAACCGCAGAGGAATGTCCACGGACAGACCCTGAAGGTCTGAGAACCAGTGCCGTCTGGGCCACGCGGGAGCTATCAACAGGAGCGTCCCTCCTTCCTGTTTGAATTTCCGGATTACCCGTGGAAGAAGGGAGACCGGAGGGAACAGGTATGCGAACCGGAACGTCCACCGGACGGACAGAGCATCCACCAGAGACGCCCCTTCGTCTCTTGTGCGAGACCCGTACACCGGCAACTTGTTGTTGTGCCGGGACGCCATGAGGTCGATTTCTGGAAGACCCCACCTGTCCACCAGTAGTTGAAAAACGTCCGGGTGCAGGGACCATTCCCCCGGATGAACGTCCTGGCGACTTAGAAAGTCCGCCTCCCAATTGAGCACTCCCGGGATGAAGACCGCTGATATGGCCGGAAGATTGCGCTCCGCCCAAACCAGGATCCGAGAGACCTCTACGAGAGCCGCCCGACTGCGAGTTCCTCCTTGCCTGTTTATGTAGGCCACGGTGGTAGCATTGTCCGACTGGACCTGCACCGGGCGACCCTGGAGAAACCGCTGTGCCTGCTGGAGAGCATTGAAGACCGCACGGAGTTCCAAGATATTTATTGGAAGCTCCGCTTCTGTCGGCGTCCACCTGCCCTGGAACAAGTGTGGACCCGAAACTGCTCCCCAGCCCCGAAGACTGGCGTCCGTTGTCAACAGGACCCAATTTGGAACCCAGAACGGACGTCCCTTGTTGAGGTGGGTCGTCTGTAACCACCACGTAAGGGACAGGCGAACCTCCTGGGTGAGCACAATCGTCTGGGACTTCAGAGACTGAGTCAGCCCGTTCCACTTGGACAGGATCAGGTGCTGCAGAGGTCTGGAGTGAAACTGGGCGTATTCCACCATGTCGAACACCGACACCATGGAGCCCAGTAACCTCATCGCCGAGTGTAAGGACACCCGGCGGCTGTGCAGACAACTGCGCACCCTTGACTGTAAAGCAGAGATCTTGTCCTCCGTCACAAAGATCCTTTGCTGTCCCGAGTCCAATAAGGCTCCAAGATGCAGAATCCTCCGAGACGGGATTAGAGTGGACTTCTGCCAGTTGATTAGCCAGCCGTGCCGTTGCAGCAGTGCAATAGTCAGGTCCAAGTGGCATAACAGGAGCTCTGGAGATCCTGCCACCAATAACAGGTCGTCCAAATACGGCAACATGCGGACTCCCTGCAGCCGCAGAGAAGCCGCCATGACCGCCATCACCTTGGTGAAAACACGTGGTGCTGTTGCCAGGCCAAAAGGTAACGCCCGAAACTGGAAGTGGTCGCTGCTGATTGCAAACCTGAGGAACTGTTGATGGCGCCAAAGAATAGGGACATGCAGGTAAGCGTCCTGTATGTCCAATGACACCAAGTAGTCCCCAGGTTCCAGCGCCAGAATGATGGACCGTAGGGTCTCCATCCGAAACTTCGGGACCCGCAAAGACTTGTTGAGTGCTTTGAGGTTGAGAATCGGACAATATGACCCATTGGGTTTCTGTACCAAAAATAGATTTGAATAGAAACCCTGGCCCCTCTGGGAGAATGGAACCGCCACTATAACTCCAGCCTGGAGCATAGTGTGCAATACCTTCCGCAGCTCCGTAGCCTTGTTCCGGTCTGATGGGAGACCCGTGGTGAAGAAGCGAGCCGGGGGTCTGTGCCGGAAGGAGAGGGCGTATCCGTGGGAAACCACCTCCAGAACCCAAGTGTCTGTCGTAGTGGTCGACCAACACTGGGCGAACTGTAGCAGGCGGCCTCCCACCCTGGGATCCCCCAAAGGGAGGCCCGGACCGTCAGGCCGCAGGCTTGTCATCTGGCTTGGGGGCCGGACGTCTGGTACTCCATGCCTGCTTCCGGGGCTTGACCGATTTCTTAGGGCCAGCCTGTCGAGGAAACGACTGTGGTTTGGGCCTGCCCTGGGCCCTAGATGACCGAAAGGACGATGGTCCCGAACCAGAAGGAGCAGCGGCCGACGGGAGACAGGCAGATTTGGCTGCCGCCAGCGTGGCCACAATCTTATCCAGATCCGGACCGAAGAGAACTTCTCCGGTAAACGGCAACGCTTCCAGACCTTTCTTGGAATCTGCGTCCGCCTTCCAGGATCGCATCCACAAGGTGCGACGAGCAGCTACCGCTGCTGAAGAAATTCTAGACACCAGAGTACTAATGTCTAGAGCCGCCTCGTTGATGTAGGTGGCCGAATCACGGAGATTGCCAATCAACTCCGCCTGATCGGCCGGACAGTCGGATTCAAAAGAAGCCTCTAATGAATCCGCCCAGCGCTCCATCGCTCTGGCAACCCAGCAAATGGCCATAGCCGGCCGTGCTGCCCCCCCTGCAAGGGAATAAGCGGACTTCAGGCAGATTTCTACCTTGCGGTCCGTAGCATCCTTAAGGGAGGACATGGATGGCATCGGCAATGTGGCACTACGGACAAGACGGGTCACGTGAGAATCCACCTGTGGAGGGGATTCCCACTTCGCAAAATAATTATCCGCGAACGGATAAGCCACCGCCAGACGTCTCTGCGGCTGGTATCTTTTGCCAGGTTGTTTCCACGCCTCCTCTAAATGGTCCACCAACTGACCCGAAAGAGGAAAGACTGTGGCATCGCCCTTCACATCTTTGAAAAAGGCATACTTAGATTTAGCCGCTGGGGGAACTTCGTCCTCAATCACCAAGGCTGTGCGGACCGCCCGAATAAGTCCAGGAATATATACTTTGGACTTAGCATCAGCGTCCTTAGTATGGAGAGGTTCCTGATCGTAAGGATCTAGAATCTCCCCATCATCAGACGTCCCTTCGTCATCCTCATAAGGAGCGGACAGAGACGCCACCGGCCTTTTATGAGACCGCATCACAGACTCCCCTTGCAACACATCCGACAAGTGCTGTACAGAACTCGTCAGGGACTTAACCCACGCTGGCTCCTGAGAACCCGGGAGCGGGGAAATAGGGAGACTGTGGGGTACCACCAATTGTCGTGGGAACCCCTGCATTGGTGACGACACCACAGACTGCTGGGACAAACCCATCGGAGTAAACGCGGGCTGCGGAGCTAACTGGCCCACTAAAGCTGTTAACGCCTGAGCGAAACAAGCCCAGGGCGGCTCCTGTACCGGTGCTGTAACCGTAATAGGCCGCGCCATGGACAAACACTGCCGGCAAAGGCCCTCCGCGCTACCCTCCCCCTCCGCTAACGGTACTTTGCACGTGGTACACTGTAGCCGGAGGGGAAAATCACTTTCAGACATGATGGCACCACGTATGTGACCTCTCTCACCAATTAAGTATTAAATAGGCGAGAGACCACCCTGCAGCACCGCACCGCAAGGGCTTTAGCAGAAAGAACAGGGACAGTAATAAAGCTGACAGTTTAGAGAAGAAAAGATTACAGGCAGCAGCGCTAGCACAGTCACATACAATGCAGAAAAATAACAATTCCTGCACTAACAGCGCTGATCACTCAACTACACAGACACAGGGCCTGGTAGGACACAGCGCTGCATACACAGACCTGACCACAGCGGAGGAGAGGTATGCGGGGGGACCCAGACCACGATGCTTCGTCCAGCGCTTCCAGCAGCGTTCACCATGCGTTCTGGAGAAGATGGCCGCCGAGGAGCAGAGAGGAGGCTGGCCTGGGGGAGGAGCGCTGCCACAGGACCAGTCGGCAGCATGCAGAGAGGGCTGTGTGCAGCGGGGGAGGCGCCGGCTGTGAGACAGGGAAGGCGCGCTCCCCTGGCATGCATTTAACCCCTGGGACGCCGCAGCGCTACCGCTCTGCTGCGGTCCGCTGTCCCAGGGGGTAGTGGAAGCGCAGGTTGGTCACCTGGCTCCACGCTGCAGCCAGTCCCCAGGGAGCCCCCTGCCTGGGGACTTAGGACCATGTGATCAGCGGGGACCCACCGCGGGACCCCGCTGCTTACCTCTGTCCCCCTTGAATCCGGCCATGGTCCGGAGCATCTGGGGTCACCGCTAGCTGTGACCCCAGACGCCCACCAGCATCCCCGGATCAGTACCGGCGTTCTGGTACCGGCGGGGTGTAGGGAAGACAGCATGGACGTCAGGACTGACTGTCCATGCTGTTCATCCAGTTGTGCAGCCACAGCTGCATGAAGAATAAGCTTCAGGGGCTCTTCTAGCCCCCACTCCAACAGGTGCACCCGACTCCGGCCGGGCACCAAACTAAACTGAGGTGCCTTGGCCCGGGGGCGGGGTATAGGAGGGGGACCTAGTGCATCCTGGGAGGCTGAAAGCTTAACTCTTTGGTGCCCTGCGACTGATGTCACACCTATACCCCCAAGGTATCCTGTGGATACCCTATGGACCCTGAAGTAGAAATGCGATACGCACCAGTTCCTCATTAAGTGCAAAAGCAGCAACTTGCTGTGTGGATGTTTTGTGGGTTTTCACACCAATGACAGCTTTCTTTACCACTTTATATTCAGTGTTTTCGATTAACCCACTCCACCTGCAGATAATAAAAAGGTCAGCAATGTATCTAGAGTTTACCTGTAGTGAGAAGGAAACAGAGACATCAGGTGTAACTGGAAGTACGAAGTTTTACTTACAGCCATATTTTGCACATCGCCTGATCGCTGAAGGTGTTGCAGAATGACCACAGCCTGAAGATAGTAGAGAATTGTCAGTTTTTCTGTTTCATCAAGTGCCTGATCTTTATTACCCTTCTGAATGGTTTTAAGAAATCCAGGCTTTGCCACAACCAGCAGCTTATGACAATCTGGGGTTTTCATTTCAGCCAACAGCAAATCATACCTGCAAATACAAGATTAATTATACAGCAGATACTATAAAATGATACAATAGTGTAGGACAACAAAGGAGTTCTTAGTTACTTAGAACATTCCCACCTACCCCGTTGTAGCACTTCTAAGTATCTTTTGAATACAGTTTTTAAAAACTATTTTCATTTTTGCTGTCAGAGCAGAGCAAAAGTATACATACCCCTCAAGAAAAACTGTCTTCCACTAAATCAGTACTTGAGACTTACCTTTTTGAAACAATCTTCTGTGAGATCCCTTTACTGAGGGCCCATTGGAGGTCTTGTTATAGAATGACTCAAAGGTGTCAAACAGGGCCTTATTGTCCTGCTGTATGCCAGTGCCCGTTACGTTGTACTGTATAAACCACCTCAGACTCTTCAGATAATTGGCAGCTGTCTGATTTGTCAGCCCAGTTTTTCTGAGTTTGTAAAAAATATTCACTTGTTTTTTCAATATTTTTTACAAAATCCAAGGAGACTTTTGTACTGTCCATGTGTAGTACAAGTATCTGGCCACATTTTCCACCTTTGATCAAAAAGAAAAAAGGATAAACAGCATATTACAATAAGGTAAAGAGTAAATTAGCAATGCTATGTGAATGTATGCAACATACAGCTTACAAAAAGGGATAGACTTGCCCCTGAAATGTTCATGGACAAACACTGGATTTTTAAAGGAGGAAGAGGCTTTCCATGTAAACATACTGTCTGTCTGTATGTGTGTGTCTCTCTCTCTCTTCTCTCTCTCTACAATGTTGGCAGCACAATACAGAGGAAAGTACTATATACAGAGGTGGAAGGTCACCCATAGCAACCAAACAAAATCTTTTTATAATTTGAAAGGATGTAACATAGAAATAATAGGTACATAGAATCTTATTTGTTGAAATGGGCAAATTTTACTTTGTCATTATGTGCACAGCAGGTGGGAATGTTCTCTACCTACCTTTTCTCCAACCCATAAGCGGGGTAGTGCCCAAAAAACAGGACTGTACTTCCAAATCATGAAGACTGGTGTGAAATGCATACACAGTGGCATGAATATACAGTGCATATGGAAAGTATTCACAGCGCTTCACTTTTTCCACATTTTGTTATGTTACAGCCTTATTCCAAAATGGCATAAATTAATTTTTGTCCTCAAAATTTTACACACAATACCCCATAATGACATGTAAAAATTAGATTTTTGCAAATTTAATTTAAAAAAACTAAGAAATCACAAGTACATAAGTATTCACAAAGTATTATACTTTGTTGATGCATCTTTGGCAGCAATTACAGCCTCAAGTCTTTTTGAATATGATGCCACAAGCTTGGCACACCTATCTTTGGCCAGTTTCACCCATTCCTCTTTGCAGCACCTCTCAAGTTCAATCGGATTCAAGTCTGGGCTTTGGCTGGGCCACTCAAGGACATTCACAGAACTGTCCTGAAGCCACTCCTTTGATATATTGGCTGTGTGCTTAGGGTCGTTGTCCTGCTGAAAGATGAACCATCGCCCCAGTTTGAGGTCAAGAGCTCTCTGGAGCAGGTTTTCATCCAGGATGTCTCTGTACATTGCTGCATTCATCTATTCCTCTATCCTGACTAGTCTCCCAGTTGCTGCCACTGAAAAACATCCCCACAGCATGATGCTGTCACCACCATGCTTCACTGTAGGGATGGTATTGGCCTGGTGATGAGCAGTGCCTGGTTTCCTCCAAACATAACGCCTGGCATTCACACCAAAGAGTTCAATCTTTGTCTTATCAGACCAGAGAATTTAGGTGCATTTTGGCAAACTCCAGGTGGGCTGCAATGTGCTTTTTACTAATTAGTGGTTTCCGTCTGGCCACTCTACCATACAGGACTGATTGGTGACTTGCTGTAGAGATGGTTGTCCTTCTGAAGGTTCTCCTCTCTCCACAGAGGAATGCTGTAGCTCTGACAGAGTGACCATCAGGTTCTTGGTCACCTCCCTGACTAGAGCCCTTCTCCCCCGATCACTTAGTTTAGATGGCTGGCCAACTCTAGGAAGAGTCCTGGTGGTTCCGAACTTCTTCTATTTATGGATGATGGAGTACCCTTCCCCAGATTTGTGCCTCAAGACAATCCTGTCTCGAAGGTCTACAGACATTTCCTTGGACTTCATGCTTGGTTTGTGCTCTGACATGCACTGTAAAGTGTGGGATCTTATATAGACAGGTGTGTATGCCTTTCAAAATCATGTCCAATCAACTGAATTTACCACAGGTGGACTCCAATTAAGCTGTAGGAACATTTCAAGGATGATCAGTGAAAACAGGATGCGCCTAAGCTCAATTTCGAGCTTCATGGCAAAGGCTGTGAATACTTATGTAAATGTGATTTCTTCGTTTTTTTTTTATTACATTTGCAAAAAACTAAAAACTTTTTACACGTTGTCATTATGGAGTATTGTGTGTAGAATTTTGAGGACAAAAATGGCTTCATTCCATTTTGGAATAAGGCTGTAACATAACAAAATGTGGAAAAAGTGAAGCGCTGTGAATACTTTCCAGATGCACTGTACATACATATAACCAATATGAATACCTAATGATCTATACACCATAAATGTCGCTATTTAGCGTAGTAAGTCGCACAAGAAATAATTGCTTTTTTCCAGACTTTGATTGTGGTTCCAAAACACAAAAAAGATATTATTCAACAAAAAGGGTATAGTTACACGCTGTGATCTAAATACAATTAGCGCAAACAAATTATACAATCACTAGGTACAGTCGATATATACGCATGCGCTATGGATCCAGACTTCCGGCATCAAACGTGAAGCCTCCGTCAACAAGAAAGATGACTAACTATCAGATTCAGAGAGCCTGCTTATGTACCCTTACGGAGATAGGCAATACAATAGAACAAGTTGGCATAATCCCATTGGTTCTTCTTCCTGGTTCTTCTGTTGCGATGCAGTTCATAGATCAGTTTGTATTGTAATAGTTCAGCCTCCAACAGCTCTTTGTGTCCGTTTTCCCGTCAAAGAACAAGTCTAAACTGGCTAATAAACATTACATTACAGAGTACATTTCAATGCCTATCTCTCTATGATCCATAATTCACACACGCATGTTGCGATGTCCTTGCCGATGGAACCGGAAGTCTGCAAATAAACAGTGGTTCAGAATAGCACCAAACATGGTCTGCTTATCATGTACTAAACCAGAGATCTAAAATATAGTCAATTCATAACATAATTAATAATGAATATAACCTTGAATATTAACCTTAATGCTAGGGAACCTTTCTATGTAAGTGTGCAATGTGTAGGTTTAAGGATATTAAGAAAAGACACTAGTTAGCGTTGTGCGTGTACGTGTTTGTGGAGTGCACTGTGATACATGCTTTGCAGGATTGTTCATATTATATGTTTTAGTAAATGTATGTATTTATATAATGAGGACTTTTAACAGTGTTCTATTGCGTGGGAATCGCACGACGCTAAATAATATCGCCGTATGTACTGATATTGTGAGATTCGCTAAAATGGCATTGGGCGGCCATTTGCAAAATGGCGTCATGTAGATTTTAATTTTAACAGATTCTGTCTCAGCCAATCATCCCCTGAAGATGGGAAAATACCATAGCTGAATATTGTCAGTGGCAAAGTGTTTAATCTCTCTCTGTAAAATAGAAAATACAACATACTTTAAAGCTCCAATTCTTACCTCCTGCTGGCAATTTTTTACTTGCAATGTTTGTGTTAAGTGCTTTCTAAATACTTCAAGGATTGGATGTTCCTTGTCATGCTTCTCATACAAATCAGCCTGAGACATTCATAGGCAAATGCAGGGGGGTTTCCGTTTGCCTGGAAACTCCCCTCCTCAGCCCACACCATGACCACAATAGAAATAGTAATATAATAGAATTTTACTAGTGCTGTATGTTCTTCTCAGTATCACAAATGAAATAATTGATATAGCAGTGATAAAGAAAATGACTTATGCTGGGTACACACATAGCTATTTTGAACACCAACAATATCGCTGAACGATTTCCGTTGAAATTTCCTTTGAAACTAGTGGTAGATATCTATGAACTATTTGAACAACGATCATGAACGATTTTACCAAAGAACAACCAACTATATCTGACAGTATTTAAATGATGAAGAATTAAAATGGCAATGATCGGTCGTAGTGTTCTTGAGGGGTGTATACTTTGCAGATGTGTGTGATATGGTGGGAGGGGCTACCATGAGGGTAGAAAAAGGCAGGGCTATTTTAAAACTCTGCATTTATTGCTCTGTGGCTAGTTTGGTGTGTTTTATACCTGCTGAATGCTATTGCATTGCTAATTTGCTCTACTTTGTTTCTTTAACAACGTGTGTGTATTGTGCTATTACCATGGATCCTATAAGCCATCGAGCTATGGCTGCGTACACAGGAGTCCTGCTTTTGTCTGAAAGGGAGATGGCTGAGAGGAGAAGGCCTCGTTCCTATTGGACAAAGGAGTGGCAGCTGCGGAGGGATACCATGTCCCACATGCCTCTTCTGCTTGAGATTCATGAGAATAACCCGGATGACTTCCGGAATTTCTTGCGGATGGATGAGGTGACGTTCCAGGAGTTGTTGAAGCTTGTGACCCCTGTCATCCAGCGACAGGATATGTGCATGCGGAGGTCCATATCAGCTGAGGAGAGGCTGGTGGCTACCTTCTGCTTCCTAGCCACTGGTAGATCCCTGGCTGACCTTAAATTTGGAAGCATCATCATCCCCGAGACCTGTAGGGCCCTGAAATTGGAGTATTTCAAGGTACAAACATTTTATTTTGAAGTATGCACTGTCACTTTTCATAATTGAGATATTATGTCTAATAAGTGTAATTTATTTGCGCTAACACCAATTAGGACACAAATTATTGCTTTTTGTTCTCTTTCATCTATGTGTGTGTTTTTGTCTTATTACATTGCGTGAGCAATACACCTAAGCGGAAAGTGAATGCAATGTAAAAGGTCAAAAATAATACAAGGCTGAAGTTAGCTTCTTATTCGGCCATCTTCTAATTCACTTATTATGCGAGCTCCAGCTTCTTATTCATTTTCCAGCTTCTTATTCAGAACATGTTATATTAAAAAAATTTTAGCAAATAGAATCATTAAGCTTACATTGAATAAACAAAATATGGTATCTATTAAACAAATTTCAAAGCTTTTGGGCATGAAATAGGGTGGTAAAGTGGGCACAGGGACCAGATTTTCTATGTTTGAATGAGTAGGTGTAGGTGTTAGTTTTGTTTGTTTGATTTCTAAATATTTCATTTTTATTTCCCAGTTTCCATCATCTACTGAAGAGTGGAAATCCATTGCCGTTGATTTTGAAAGGAAGTGGAATTTCTCAAACTGTGGTGGTGCCATTGATGGCAAGCATGTTCGAATCACCCCTCCAAGCAACACGGGGTCATTTTATTTTAATTATAAAGGATATTTCAGCATTGTCCTTATGGCAGTAGCGAATGCAAATTATGAGTTCTTGTTTGTGAACGTGGGCAAAAACGGTCGAGCCTCGGATGGTGGTTCTTTTAAAAAGACCGTGTTTTATGACCGAAGGGTGAATAACAAATTACACTTACCATCAGATGACCAATGCAAGTATGGGCTCAGTTATGTATTTGTTGCTGATGAGGCATTTGCTTTACACAAAAATGTTTTAAAACCTTATGCACAATGGACTTTAACCATGGAAAGGCGAGTCTTTAATTATAGACTTGTATAAAAAAAAAGAGGGTTTTGAAACCTGCGCTTCACTGTATGCAGCTATTCATGTCTGGGGGTATTCTCTATATGGTCCCCAATGGCAAATGTAGATAAAATTAAAAGAGAAGACACACCAGCGTAAAACTAAAGTTATAGAAAATAAATTGGGTTTCGGATAAAATAATGTCCAATAAAAATAATAATTCAAGAAAAATAATTCATATTCAATAGTTCTTAATGAAGGAGGGTATAATAAAGTTCCGAGGTTATTGATCGTGGATCAATCTTCAGATCCAACATATGTAGAAACATGGAAGATAGAAAGAGAGGATCCACCATAGTGTATTACCATTTATTATGGATTCCATAAAATTTCACATAAAAAATAACTTGAAAAACACCAGACATTTGATAAAATAAAAGGAGTACCAGATGGTGTGGGTGTAAACGTTCTACATCTAAAAACACTTAGTTGGAAGTCCAATACTTCCTGGGATCAGGAATCCACCGACCTTCCACTGTTCAAAACTTCTAGGTCTCTGCCTTGTCCCAACACCAATGCGTTTCAACTGCTAATGAGTCTTTTTCAAAGTGTGCTTCCCTGGTGAACTATATTCCTATTTATACCCTCCTTGTATTCCTCATTGGTTATTTGCAAAAAGGATATTTAATCCCCTATTTTACATATAAATCCTTACACAGAGATAGACATAACATCCAATTATACATAACAACATAAAAGACAAGAGTCGCATTTGGAATAGTATAATTTATAATTCAACGGAGTCCCTCATTGTGGTGGAATGCAAACCATCCTTACTTCCGGTCCGGCGGTGACATGCTTGCGTCACTTCCGGCTGGACCGGAGTACATTCATCAGAGAGTCAGGTTGGAGTATTCCTCTCCTCAGCACAAAAAAGTCATCACCCCCAGAGTGCTGATCAGAGCATACTCCACTACTTATTGTCCCTAGACAATGCCTAGAGTTAGAAGCGAAAGATTGCTTCCACACACTAGCTTTACTTCCGGTCTGGCGGTGACACGCCAGACAGGAATAAGCTAAAAATCAGAAAGTTTATTTAAACATACCTCCCTGGTTGGTAAATAGTACCACCCTACCATCAGATGTTATTGGGACCATGTTTAAATCCCTATTCTCTGGCATTAACCAGGTGATTCTAGATGTTTAAAAGGAAGTTTCTACACATCACTTCCGGTTAGATGAGAGAGTTTTTACAGAATAAAACAAAAATGTGTAATAAATATTACAGTCTAAAAGAAAACCATCAATAAATAAACATATGGGATACTGACTATAAAAATGTATCAGATAAAAGATTCTGGATATAAAATTATATAAAACCCTTAAGAAACGATACCTTATAAAAACCATTTCAACTCAAAGTCTATATTAAGACCATTAGGTGTGAAGGTCTTTAAATCGAAAATATACTTTATTCCTGTATGAGCTAAACATGTTTCCAAATCTCTGTTCATTCTCCAGTGACCACTCACTTGTTTTATCCCAATAATTTGTTTTATGCCATTTGCACAGCAATTATGTTTTTCTTTGAAGTGAGACAATAAAGAATGTTTATCGAAACCTTTCTTTACATTCCTTATGTGCTCCGCCCCTCTGTCCTTTAGGGACCGGGTGGTACGTCCAATATATTGAAGATTGCATGTACATTCTATTAAATACACACCATTTTTACTATTACAAGTAATGAAATCTGATATTTGATGTTTGCCCAGTTAAGTAGATTTAAAAACCTCTATTTTTGCATTTTGTCTCGTAATTGTTCTACATACCAGGCAGGTTCCACACCGGTGGAAACCTTTAGTCTTAATTCTGCCTGTTCTTTTTGGTGGGATAGCACTCTTAACGACCATATTCCTGATATTAGGTGCTTTCCTATAAATAAATTTCGGTCCGGAAGGTATGACCGGTTTCAGGACGGGATCTCTAGTTAGGAGATTCCAGTGTTTTCTGACTTTTTTTAATTTCCCTATGGTGTAAGTTAAAAGAAGTGATTAAAGGGTAGCAAAAAATCGTCAGAAACGTGGTCCTGACAAACCCTTGGTTTTAGAAGGTCTTCTCTATTTTGAACCGTCATATAATGAATTTGATCGTCTATTTCTTTCTGTGAGTATCCTTTTGAAACAAATCTCCTTTTCATATGTTTTCACTTGTTCTTTAAATACTTTCAGATCTGAACATTTTCTTTGTATATGCCTAACTTGGCCCTTAGGAATACTTTTCAACCATGTGGGATGCTGATTGCTTTTCATGTCTATATAGGCATTGCAGTCTGTTGGTTTACAAAAATTCTGTGTTTGTAATGTATTCATTTCTATATAGAAAGTCAAATCTAAAAAATTTACTTCAATTTTACTTGAATAGTAGGTGAGTTCTATATTGAATATGTTATTATTTAAATTGGTTTTAAATTCCTCCAGTTGGGCTCCCCCCCCCCTTTCCATATAAACCAGATATCATCAATAAATCTATACCAATAAATGATGATATTTAAATAAGGATTGTTGTTCCAAATAAGTCTCCTCCCAGAAACCCATGAACAGGTTAGCGTACGAGTGCACAAAATGGGTGCCCATAGCAGTCCCTCTAGTTTGTATATAATTCCCTGCATACCAAAAAAATTGTTATGGAGAATGAAATCTATACCCTCCACAAGAAATTTAATTTTGTCTTCCTGCATTTTTTCTTCTCTCAAGAAATGATTGCTTCTAAGCCTTTAGTATGTTCTATAATCATATACAGACTTTTAACATCAGCAGTAACTAATATGTAATCATCCTCCCATTTAACCCATTAGTTTCATTTAAGATATCCGAGGTATCTTTTATATATGATTTTAGTTTCTGAACTTCTGGTTGTAGATAATGATCTACAAATTGTGAGAGATTAGCTGTAATGGAGTCTGTTCCGGCTACAATTGGTCATCCTTGCGGGTTTTTAATATCCTTGTGTATTTTGGGAAGGATGTAAAAAACTGGTATTGAAGGTGAGGGATTGATCATATATTTTATCTCATTATCTGAAAGGGTTCCAAGAGTTTTATATTTAAATAAGAGTTTGGCGGTTCTTCTCAATTATTTCACTGGGATTATATTTTGAAACCTTATATGTTTCTGGATTATTAAATTGTCTCATAATTTCATTATCATAATTAGTAGTATCCCTTATCACGATTCCCCCTCCTTTATCGGTTGATTTTATCGTGATCTCTGGATTACTCCCCAAATCTTTCATAACCTCACCAAGAAAGAAAAAAAGGCGCTCTCTTTTATGGGGTACATTACTTATGTTGATTTCTTCCAGATCAGTACTGACTGCTTTTAAAAATCTATCAATAGAACAACCACGATTAAAAGTTGGATTAAAAATGGATTTGGGTTTAAAAATTTCTCTATCACTGACACCTTCTACTTTGTTGTTTAAAAAATACTTCTTAAGTGACACCTTACGTACAAATTTTTATAAATCAAGGTATGTGTCAAACTTATTCAATTTGTTACTCAGATCAAATTTAAGCCCCTTAGTTAGGATGGAATGTTCTTCTTTCGTGAGCTTATGTTTACTGAAATTGAATATTTTGGTATCCTTTAGATGTTCTATATCTACATCATCCCCGTTATATGCTGGAATTATAGGGGTTTTTTTAAGCAATTTTTTTGTTTTTCCCTCCTCAACACTCCCATGTGGATCTTTTAGTGTAAGGTCCCTTCTTTAGTTCCAATTGTTTCTTTTCCTGCTCATACCTAAAAAATTTCTCTCTTTCATTGATTGGAATCTGATTCTAATTGGCAGGGGGCTTCCTCTTCTTTCATCATTGATGTGCCATTCATCCTTAATATACAAGGATTCCCTAGAGGGACTTCTATGACTGCGTCTATTGTAGATTTGTGGTCAAGAAGACTATCTATCTCAATATGTTCTATTTTGTATGTTGTACCTTGTCCAGGGTTTTTTGGGGAATTCTCTATCATGATTCCGGAAACTCACTCTCCTTGGTTTGTAGTTATCAAAATGATCTCTGTTAAAATTTCTCCTTTCTATCTGATGGTGTTCTGTCTCTACTTGGGTAAAGTCATCACAATCACAAGACAGGTCTTCTTCATAAGAAATTCATTATATGATGGTTCAAAAAAGAGAAGACCTTCTACAAGCAAGGGTTTGTCAGGACCACATTCTGACGATTTTTCACTACCCTTTATCACTTCTTTTAACATACACCATAGGGAAATAGAAAAAATCGTCAGAAAACACTGGAATCTCCTAACCAGAGATCCCGTCCTGAAACCGGTCATACCTTCCAGACCGAAATTTATTTATAGGAAAGCACCTAATATCAGGAATATGGTCGTTAAGAGTGCTATGCCACCAAAAAGAACAGGCAGAATTAAGACTAAAGGTTTCCAACGGTGTGGAACCTGCCTGGTATGTAGAACAATTACGAGACAAAATGCAAAAATAGAGGTTTTTAAATCTACTTAACTGGGCAAACATCAAATATCAGATTTCATTACTTGTAATAGTAAAAATGGTGTGTATTTAATAGAATGTACATGCAATCTTCAATATATTGGATGTAAAACCTGGTCCCTAAAGGACAGATGGGCGGAGCACATAAGGAATGTAAAGAGAGGTTTCGATAAACATTCTTTATCATCTCACTTCAAAGAAAAACATAATTGCTCTGCAAACGGCATAAAACAAATTATTGGGATAAAACAAGTGGGTGGTCACTGGAGAAAGAACAGAGATTTGGAAACATGTTTAGCTCGTACAGAAATGAAGTATATTTTCGATTTAAAGACCCTCACACCTAATGGTCTTAATATAGACTTTGAGTTGAAATGGTTTCATTTCTTAGGGGTTTTATATAATTTTATATCCAGAATCTTTTATCTGATACATTTTTATAGTCAGTATCCCATATGTTTATTTATTGATGGTTTTCTTTTAGACTGTAATATTTATTACACATTTTTGTTTTATTCTGTATTGGGTTTTACACCTTTACTACTCTGTAAGGACATTCCTTATTATGTTTTTTCCCTTATCAAATATGGCGCTAAAAACTCTCTCATCTAACCGGAAGTGATGTGTAGAAACTTCCTTTTAAACATCTAGAATCACCTGGTTAATGCCAGAGAATAGGGATTTAAACATGATCCCAATAACATCTGATGGTAGGGTGGTACTATTTACCAACCAGGGAGGTATGTTTAAATAAACTTTCGGATTTTTAGCTTATTGACAATAAGGAGTGGAGTATGCTCTGATCAGCACTCTGGGGGTGATGACTTTTTCGTGCTGAGGAGAGGAATACTCCAACCTGACTCTCTGATGAATGTACTCCGGTCTGGCCGGAAGTGACGCATGCATGTCACCGCTGGACCGGAAGTAAGGATGGTTTGCATTCCACCACAATGAGGGACTCCGTTGAATTATAAGTTATAAGATATTAAATGCAACTCTTGTCTTTTATGTTCTGTTATGTATAATTGGATGTTATGTCTATCTCTGTGTAAGGATTTATATGTAAAATAGGGGATTAAATATCCTTTTTGCAAATAACCAATGAGGAATACAAGGAGGGTATAAATAGGAATATAGTTCACCAGTGAAGCACACTTTGAAAAAGACTCATTAGCAGTTGAAACGCATTGGTGTTGGAACAAGGCAGAGACCTAGAAGTTTTGAACAGTGGAAGGTCGGTGGATTCCTGATCCCAGGAAGTATTGGACTTCCAACTAAGTGTTTTAAGGTGTAGAACGTTTACACCCACACCATCTGGTACGCCTTTTATTTTATCAAATGTCTGGTGTTTTTAAAGTTATTTTTTATGTGAAATTTTATTGAATCCATAATAAATGGTAATACACTATGGTGGATCCTCTCTTTCTATCTTCCATGTTTCTACATATGATGTCGTATGGGAGATCTGAAGATTGATCCACGATCAATAACCTTGGAACTTTATTATACTCTCCTTCATTAAGGACTTTTTGAATATGAATTACTTTTCTTGAATTATTATTTTTATTGGACATTATTTTATCCGAAACCTAATTTATTTTCTATAACTCTAGTTTTGCGCTGGTGTGTCTTCTCTTTTAATTTTAATTATAGACTGTCCAGGGCGGGTCGGACAGTGGAGAATGCCTTTTGGCATTCTGAGCAACCTCTTTAGAGTTTTTCACACTCCAATAAATCTTTGTATAAATAAGATTGATTGGGTTGTGCTTGCATCCTGTGCTTTGCACAATCTACTGAGGAGGAAAGCACAAACTCAAATGGCATTACCTGCTCCTGATGTTTTGAAACCAATGGTGGAAATGTGGGCATCTGTCACTCACCCACCAGTGCCAGCTGCAAGCACATCTGCAGCAAAAGAGGTCAGGGAACATTACCTGACCTATTTTAATGGTGAAGGGCCGGTGCCATGGCAGAATGAACTTATTGCCTAAAGTGTTCACACCATTAACTTCAATATTTTTGATGTTTTGAAACTAACCCAAAACTTTGTAACCAAAATAAAAAGGTGATTAACCCTCTAATTTATGTGTCAAATTTCATTTTAACATGTGTTTGATTAGACAAGTTGTGTTTTATAAATTGTGAAGCATTTGCATATATTTAAAGTATGAAATTACATAATGCAATACATTTCAAACGGGCAGAGACAGTGCTGCTATCTGAAATTGGTTACATCAGTGGTTCTCAAACTCTGTCCTCAGGACCCCACACAGGTCACATTTTGCAGGTCTCCCAGCAGGTACACAGGTGTATTCATTACTCACTGACACATTTTAAAAAAATCCACAGGTGGAGCTAATTATTTCACTGATTCTGTGAGGAGACCTGGAAAATATGCACTGTTTGGGGTCCCGAGGACCGAGTTTGAGAACCTGTGGGTTACACCAATCCCCAAAAAATTTACAGGGCTTCCCTGGGAAGGAAAGATGTCGCAGAGGTCCTTTGCTGCCACATAAAAACAACTATATATATATATATATATATATATATATATATGAGAGAGAGAGAGAGATTCAAATAGTTGCAGTAAGCTCAGTTCCATCAGCAAGGCTTCTCAATAACAATGTCAAAAATATATTTTTTTTTTTTTTTTTTTTTTTTACACTGCACTGCAAGTTTATAACTCCTAAATACACACTTTCTCAATACACCACCAGTTTACAGTTAGAAGATACCCTCATAGTCTGGAAAAGTGCTGGTGTTTTGAAAAATACAGCATTTGTTTCCAATATTTGGATGCCATGAATACAGTTTATAATTCTAAACTGCATTGTTAATCCCTGGTGAATTAACTGTGCTTACTTCAACTTTGTGCAAATGAATTTGGACCCTACACATTGGCCAGTGGCCTATCCCACCATGCTTAAGTTGATGGAATTCTACAGTGTGTGCTGCCTCTTTATGGTTAAATTTCCATAATAAATAAAAAAAAAAAATATATATATATATATATATATATATATAGTGGACTATCATCTGCTGCTATTCCTTAAGATAAGCGTTTTTATTTAATTATTGTTGGTTTTATTTTTTGTCATTGTGCTGTATGTATGGTCGGAATTAAACATATTCACGGAGGATTTTCTCCATTTTCTGGTCTGAGGTCATCTCTTTTGCTGCCATATGAAGCCAGACTGTTACTGAGGGTGACCAGAAGCACAGAGGAATGACATTACTTATGCACTGATATACGCTCATTGTGGTACGCAGATATTTTTTGTCCAGTGGTGTCTCTAGTTGTTGCATCTAAATACTACACTATATATGTTTTCTCTTGATGGGCAAAACATTTACAAGCCCATATTTAAGGTAATCTTAAAAGTGTATCCTGTGGAGTCCTGAAAAGTGTTATCGGCTCAAGTTACCTGACCTTTGCAGTAATACCTGATTACCAGACAAGCCTGTGTTTGTTTATTCTTTGGTACGCACATTACTTATCCACCTGAGCACTGATCCTTCTGTTGTTTTAAATTACTACACTATTAGACGCATGTTTTTCATTTAATATTTTTCAGCACCTTCTTCTCCTATTGCCATACGGATTGTTTGGAAAAACTGCAGCCACCTGTTATATCCAGGAGTGCTCTACACAAGGTGTCATCAATAAATCAATATTTGACTATTCACTTGATTAGGAACCTGAAAGTTGTGCGCCAATATTTCACCTATTTATATATATAGACAGTACTTGGATTGTCCGGCACTCAAAGGATAAATTCAACAGTCCAGGTGCCCCTCCTGCTGTAATCCATGTGGTACAGGTATAGTATAGCGAAGTAGAGACGGATGGCACTCCAGTGTGGAAATAATAAATCAGGCCACTCAGTAGTGGTAGTCAACGTTTCAGAGGCGTGACCTCTTTTATCAAGACCTTATAAGCAAATACATCATACAGAAAATAAATAGTCACTCACCAACGTGCATCCCTCTGCCTCGCTGCCCGTCCAGGCGCCGATGACGTCATCAATCGCGGCAACCCGCTGGCGTCATGGCTACCTGTGGGGGGCGTGGCCAACCTGACGTGCCCATCACCAAGACAACAAGACACACAACAACAACAAGGCGCTGAGGCATAGATACGGCAACCAGTGCGCACTGATCTCTGACAGACAAATATATAGATATATAAATAGATCAGAGAGAACCGCAGCTTCAAACAGCATAAGTACATCGATGACCATGCCGGGCCGCACTGTTGAATCTAATGTGCACATATGGGTTGAGACTCAAACGGGGGTAATGGAATGTACGTGGGTCATGTACCAAGGACGTGCCCACAATGGATTAGCTGGCTCTACAAACCAAGCCAACACATAACTGCAACATAAGGCTACTACAGAAAGCACGCAAGGGACAACATCTCATTGAGACCTGATGGATGCACTGTGTTGAGAATGTGAATCCACCTTGCCTCTTTTTGCAACAAAATGCGACCTCTGTCCCCCTCCCCTTACGCTGGGGGGGACCCAATCTATCATTTTATAGCTCAAGGTGCTCAAACCGTGCTTGGCATCCCGAAAGTGCCTTGCCACAGGTTGCTCGGAAGGTTTACCATCGATCGCTGCTCTTATGCTGGACCTATGGAGCGCCATGCGCTCCTTTAATTGCCTCGTGGTTTTACCTACATAGAGGAGCCCACATGGACACCTTATGTAGTACACCACAAATTTGCTTGAACACGTAAGGGGAAACTGGATCTGGAACTTTTTGCCAGATCTGGGGTGCACAAATGTGTCTCCAACCTCTAGGTAGCTGCATGTGATGCAACCAATACATCTATAATTCTCCGCTTTACGGGTAAGGAAATATTTGTTCCTATCAGTCCTCTTTGTGTAAATTGAGGTCTCAATTTCAAGATCATTGTTGAGCCTGACCGCTACATCAAGGTAATGTACTTCCTGAAAACTGTGGTCAAACGTGAATTTGACAGCCGGATCTCTCTCATTGATGTTGTTCATCACTTTCAGAAACTATTCCTCTCCATTGGACCACAAAATAAAGATGTCGTCGATATAGCGACAGTAAAATTTAATGTGCTGCCCTATACGGGGATCTGAAAAGAAGATGTCTCTCTCTACTTGCACCATAAAGAGATTGGCAAACGATGGAGCTACACATGATCCCATTGCGCATCCGGAACGTTGATTGTAAAATTTATTGTCAAAAATAAAATAATTCCTAGCAAGGGTCAACTCTAACAGAGTAATAAAAAAATCAATGTCTTCAATCAATGTTTTAATAAAAATGTTGTGGTGTCTTTCAGGCAGGTGGGCTCCTGCTGCACTACCGGCTGAAGGAGAAAATCCAAGAATTGTGAAACGATATAGTATAATGAATCCCTGGCCGCAATGATTGGCCTACCAGGGGGTTTAGAGGGATTTTTGTGTAATTTTGGGATACAGTACAGTACTGGTACTTTTGGAAAGTCAGTGACCAGGGAATCCTTGGTCTTCTGTGAAATAATCCCGTCGATGACGGCTTTATGCAGAATAGTGTCCAGCTCAGATTTGTATCTCATGGTGGGATCAGTGGGAAGTACTTCATAGACATTAACATCACACAATTGTCCATAGACCTCTTTTTTGTATACATCTAAATCCTGGATAACCACGCCACCACCTTTGTCGGCGGGGTGTATTACAATGTCTTGATAACCAGATAGATCCTTCAATGCCTTGCGTTCATTGAAGGACAGATTCGAAGGACCCGGACTGAACTCTGTATGTATTTTGTCAATGTTCTTATCCATATGGGTTTTGAAAAATTTAATAGCTTGATTCGTGGATGTCGGTTCAAAGGTGGAACGTTTGAAAAATGGTGGGTTTTTTGTGTGTGGGCTACTGTCCATACCAAAGTGCTCTTTGAGTTTTAGTCTACGGTGAAATTTGTATAGGTCCACTTTAGCTGTGAACGCATCTGGGGTATTGGTGGGGACAAAGGAAAGCCCCCTATTGAGAACTTTTAACTCATCTGATATTAAATTACGGGAGGAGAGGTTGAAAACTATATCCTCCCTTTGCGCCCTTTTCCTCCACATCCTCGTCCATTGTCCCCCCCCTCCGAGTGCGGGCGTTTTTGGGGTCCCAACCTGGGCCCTGGTGATCACGTCTAAAGGGGGCTTTTGTGCAGCCGTTTTTGAAATGCCACCAGCACATTCTATGTCACTTGACGATGCACCTCCACTGGACGTTTCAGTGTCTATGCGGTGTCTGTGGGCTGGTCTTAGACGGGGTTTTCTGCTGGGTTGTTGGCCTCTGTTGTTCACCCAGCTGTATACCTTGCCCTCTGTGTAATCCCTGTTGACCGTGTCTAGTTTGGATTTTTTTAATTTTATCAAGTCGGCTCTGTATTTGTCCAATTGTGTGAATAATTTATTCAGCCAATCGTTACTTGTGTCCACTTTAAACTGATCAATGTGTGTCCCTTCAAAAGCTACAATCTTTTCTTTAACGACAGCGATCTCTCTGGAGGATTCAGAAATAACTAGCAGCATTAGATCAAACGAGCATTTGTTTAGTATTGCTGCCCACTTCCTGCAAAAATCTGGGTTATAACGGCCTATAGTCGGCACATTTCTGATTCTGAATCCCCTAGGAATTTTTTTGTCCCTGAAATAATCGGACAAAGTCACCCAAATGAAAGTCAATTTCACGTTTTTTAAAACGTAACCACTGTGCAAACAATTGTTCCAATGGCTCTATGCCTGCAGTACTTTCAAGATTCTCTTTGAACAAAATTTCCTCTGCCTCAGATTCAGAAAATGTGAATTGATCGTCAATAGGTAAAGCAATATTGCTGAAGCCAGCAACCTCATCATTATCAAGTGCAGTTGTCATAACAAAAAACACACAATAACCTTGGAGCCAGAAGTTTCCCCAAGGATAACTAACTGGACTAAAACATTATCCATTGAATCAAGTCTAATAAGAACATATAAACGATGCTTGAAGTGACAAAAAACTTTTGGTGCCTTGACTAATCGCACCACGAATGTAGGCGATAATATATAGACAGTACTTGGATTGTCGGGCACTCAAAGGATAAATTCAACAGTCCGGGTGCCCCTCCTGCTGTAATCCATGTGGTACAGGTATAGTATAGCGAAGTAGAGACGGATGGCATGCCAGTGTGGAAATAATAAATCAGGCCACTCAGTAGTGGTAGTCAACGTTTCAGAGGCGTGACCTCTTTTATCAAGACCTTATAAGCAAATACATAACATACAGAAAATAAATAGTCACTCACCAACGTGCATCCCTCTGCCTCGCTCCCCGTCCAGGCGCCGATGACGTCATCAATCACGGAAACCCGCTGGTGTCACGGCTACCTGTGGGGGGCGTGGCCAACTTGACGTGCCCATCACCAAGACAACAAGACACACAACAACAACAAGGCACTGAGGCATAGATACGGCAACCAGAATCTCTATCTATCTATCCTGTGATCTAGTGAAACTATAGGATTGTTCCCTAATCCTAACGTTAGATCTAATTCTTCTCCCCCAATTGAAGGAGTGTACTTTATTTTTTTCATAATCATTTTTAGCTCTACTTAACTTATCATTTTTCTTAAGAATTAGATATTTTTCAAACCCTTTTACCTTTTCGTTAACTTTGCAGTCTCTCTCTTGAAAACCTTTTTCACCTGTAAACCCTTTTAATAATTCCTGAACTTTCTCAATATCTGTATCTCTTTCACTTTGTTTTCCCAGAACCTAATAAGTCGTCTCATAAACAATTTAATGAGGACTGGAACTCAATATTAGATAATTGTTAAAAAAATCTTGTGTTCCTTGAACGTTGATGTTTTAAGGATTCTCAGCCCTCTGGGTATTAAACCTTGATCTAAATATTTCTGTAAGGTAAGTTGGTCCCACCAATATCTGGTCTCATCAATACATTGGTTTATTTAATAAATTGGAAAACCTTTCATATCATCTGAATTTATATTATTTTCCACCAATTGTATAGGTAAATTATCCTTAAGATATAAATTTCTCCTTTCAATCCTCTCTGATATGTATTTCAAAGAGGTCATTAGCCCACAAGACCTGCTGCACCTAATGAGCAATATATAAACCGACAAAGAAAAACAATTGATTATATATTAGGGCGCTAGTCTATCTGGTGATGATAATTACTTGTCAAATTGCAGCTTTCTAAAGGGTAATGCTGCCTTTTAATTTATACAAATCAACTTCAAAAAAGAGAAGAAGAAAGCGCTATTTAAATAGTAGGAATAAAAATATTCAATTATTAAAATAAATAAAAATTACTTCATATATACAACCAATAATTCATATTATATATCCACAGTTTTTGTAACTGAATCTAATGATCTTTTTACTTAATACTTCCAATGCATATATTTAGAGCAATTCATATATAATCTTTGAACTAAGTACTTCAAATGCATATACTTAAAGCCTTTGCACAATAGTTTTGTTAAAAAAAAAAATATGAGATATGGTAAGAACTTACCTTTGTTATCTCTATTTCTACGAAGTCCATAGGGTTCCACAGGATACCTTGGGGTATAAGTGATGACGTCAGGCATGTACACCACAGAGTTAAATTTTCAGCCTCCCAGGATGCACCGGAATCCCTCTCCTATACCCCACCCCCAAGCCAAGGCAATTCAGTTTCGTAACAAGCCATAGGCCGAAGGAGAACAAAGAGAGAGAAGAAAGTCTGGAACACAAAAGAATCACATTCTCACCAGAAGGAGACGGAGAAACCGGTGACCAGATCAAAGCCCATTTGCAGTACAGGTGCGACAAGGCGGGAGTCCTGTGGAACCCTATGGACTTCGTAGAAATAGAGATAACAAAGGTAAGTTCTTACCATATCTCATATTTTCTACTTCAGGGTCCATAGGGTATCCACAGGATACCTTGGGGATGTCCCAAAGCAATATCCTTTAAGGGTGGGGACGCTCCTGTGCTGTAAGGAGAATCCGCCGCCCGAAGGAAGCATCCTGAAAGGCGAAGGTATCAAAAGCATAATACCTTTCAAAAATATGGACAGATGACCACGTGGCTGCCAATCACCGTTGAACCGCTGAGGCGCCACGTCGAGCTGCCCACGAAGGACCCACATACCTAGTGGAAGAGCTTTAATAGAGGATGGAACAGGAAGACCTGTGAATCCATCCTGCCAAAGTTAGCGTAGTGGCAGGCCAACCCTTTTTATAGAAACCAGAAAGGACAAAACCGAGAGCCTGATTTCCGAAATGGACCGGTACGGTCAACTTAAATTCTTAAAGCCCATACCACATCCAAGGAGGCCTCACCAGCAGACAGGACTGGGGAAGTAAAGGCCGGTACTATAATTTCCTCATTGATGTGGAAACTAGACACCACCGTAGATAAAAAAAAACCAGGGCAAGTGCGAAGCACTGCCCTGTTCCTAGGAAAGATGAGAAAAAGGGAGGTCTACATGACAGAGCCCCCCATTCTGAAATCCTACTGGCCAAATCAATGGCCAGAAGGAACACAGTCCTAGCCGTAAACCATTTGAAATCCACTGAGCCCAGTGGATCAAATGGCGGTCCTCGGAGAGCCCTAAGGACCACAGCCAAATCCCAAGGAGCCACAGGTGGAACAAAGGGATGCTGAATATAATGTACACCCTGCACAAAGGTCCGGACATCAGGAAGAGTAGCAATCCTACGATGAAACCATACTAACAGGGCAGAAACCTGCACCTTCAGGTAAGTAAGGCGAACACCGTTATCTAAGCCCACCTGTAGGAAAGCCAACACTCTGGATATCCGGAATACCCAAGGAGCGACACAACTGAAAGAAAGTATGCCATACCTGATGGTAAATTCTTGCAGATAAAAGCTTCCGAGCTCTTAGCATGGACAGAGCCCCTGTTAACTATAGAGCTGGAAAAACTCCTAGACCTTAAGAGGGCAGTCTCCACCGCCACACCGTCAAGGACAGACAACCCAGGTCTGGGTTATCAGCCAGGATTCTGAGACAACAGGTCCAGGCGTAGAGGCAACAGCTTCGGAGTGTTAACTGAGAGGCTCCAAAGATCTGAGTAATAGTGCCGTATGGCCCATGCTGGAGCTATCAGCAGGAGCGTGCCTCCTTCTTGCTATTACTGGAGGAAGAAGGGATAATGGAGGGACGAGGTACACAACTTGGAAGGTCCACTGGACCTACATACGTCTACCAGAAGAGTCTCATCTCTGAAAGGCTCCACTTGTTCACCAGAAGATTGAACACCTCCTGATGAAGAGGACATTTCCCTGAATGCACGTCTTGATGGCTGAGAAAGCCTGCTTTCCATCTGAGGATTCCTGAATGAACACTGCCGACGATGGCAGGGATATAGCCTTCCACCCAAGCCAGAATTCGGGACACCACTGTTAGTGTCGCCTGACTTCGGGAACCTCCTAGGTGGTTTACATAAGCCATCATGATGGCGTTATCAGTTTGTACCTGCACGGTATTTCCGTGGAGGACCTGTCCTGCATGCTGGAGAACCTTGAATACTGCTCAGAGTTCTCAGATGGTTATGGGAAGCGCATAATCTGCTGGTGTCCACCTGCCCTGGAACAAGTGTGGACCCGTCACTGCTTCCCAGCCACGGATACTGGTGTCCGTCATCAGAAGGACCCTGTCCGCAATCCCAAAGGGGGTGCCCCTTGTTTAGGTGAGCTTTCCGCAGCCACCAGGCCAGAGAGAGACAAACCTCCGGGGAAAGAACTATTGACTTTATCCTATGGGGCAACCCATCCCATCCGGAGAGGATCAATTTTTTCCAGAGGTTTAGAGTGAAACTGGGTACTCTCCACCATGTCGAAAAGTGACACCCTGGAACCCAGGAACCACATTGCCGAGTGAATAGACACTCGGCAACTCTGCAGGCAACTGCGTACCTTTGCCTGTAATGCAGAGATCTTTTCCTCAATCACAAAGATCCTCAGATGTTGGGATATGGTACATCCTCTGTGAGGAATCAGAGAGGACCATTTCCAGTTTATCAGACAGCTGTAATGTAGCAACACAGATATTGTCCGTTGCAGATGGCACTGAAGTATCTCTGGAGACCCTGGTAACAACAGGAAGTCACCCGGATAGGGTAACAAGTGGACCCCCTGCATCCGCAGGTGGGCTGCCATAACTGCCATGACCCTGGTAAACCGCGAGGTGTGGAGGCCAGACCAAGGGGCAATGCCAGAAACTGGAAATGCTTATCGACCACTGCAAACCTGAGGAAAACACTTGTGTGCTAAGAAAATAGGGATATTCAGGTAGTCACCCTGAATATATCCAATGACACCACAAAATGCCCAGGCTCCATTGAATGATGGAATGCAGGGTCCCCCTCCTGAACCGAGGAACCCTTAAGAATTTGTTGAAGGATTCGAGGTTGAGGATGTCCTGGTAAGACCCATGGGGTTTCTGTACCAGAAAGAGGATGGAGTAATACCCCGTTCCCCTTTGGGGCAACGGAATAGGTACTATAACTCCTGCCTGGAGCATAGAGTGTAACACCCTCAAAAATTACAGGGCCATGTCTTGAATTGACAGAAGACCTGTAATGAAAAACCAGCTGGGAGGCCTTTACCGGGAGGAGAGGACATACCTTCAAGAAAATACTTCTCTTACCCCAGTGTCCGTGGTGGTCAGACACCAGCACTGGGCGAACTGGAGAAGCCGGCCTCCAACTCTGGGGTCCCCCGAGAGGAGGCCCGTCCCGTGAGGCTGAAGGCTTATAGTCCAACTTGGGAGTAGGATGTCTTGTACTCCAAGCCTATTCTTATGGCTGAGCAGATTTCCTGGCTACTGACTGTCTTTCAAAGCTGTATTTTAGACTTACCCTGGCCTCACAGGGCCGAAAAGACGAACCCCAGACCCCGATGGGACTGTAGCCGATGGCAGACACGCAGACGTAGCCGCTGCCTGCGGGGCCACAATTGTGTCCAGATGAGGGCCAAACAGGACCTGTCCCGTAAAAGGCAAAGCATTCCAAATGGAATCTGCGTCTGCTTTCCAAGAGTGCAACCACAGGGAGTGGCGAGCCGCTACAGCTGCCGAGGAGATTCTGGAAAGGAGTAGGCTATATGTAAGACTGTCTCATTATGAACGTGGCTAAGTCTCTGAGAATTTGCCACTATCCACCTGCTCTGCTGGAGAGTCAGTGTGCAGAGATCCAGTTACCTACCCAGCGCTCCATGGCTCTGGCCCCCCAGCACACGGCCATAGCCGGCCTGGAAGCCCCTCCAGCAAGGGAATAATTGGATTTTAGATATATTTGCACCTTGCAATCTGTAACCTCCTTCAAGGAGGACCTGGAGGGCATGGGCAACGTAGCACACTTCACTAGGCGTGTAACATGAGAATCTACCCGTAAAGGTAACTCCCATTCGGAAAAATAATTATCCGCAAAGGGGTATGCAAATGGTCAACCGTTTTTGAGGCTGGAACCGCTTACCCGGATTTTCCACGCCTCCTCTAAATGATCCACCTGACCAGATAGAGGAATTACAGTGGCAACACCCTTATCCTTAAAGAAGGCATATTTGGATTTAGCCACGGGGAATATGTAATAACCAAAGCCGCACGGACTGCCCGTATAAGGCCAGGTATATAGACTTTAGACCCAGACTACTCCTCCTCTGCACTAAGAGGCTCGTTACTGAAAAAGTCAATAATGTCACCGTCATCAGACGTCATGTCCTTATTATCCTTAGCCGTCTGAGACCCGAAAGGCCGTTTAGAAGGCCGAAATGGTGACTCCCCCTGTAAAACGTCCATCAGGTGCTATACCATTTGGACAATAAATTCACCCACACAGGTTCCTGCGAGACCTGGGGGGGCGAAAAACAGGATACTCTGGGGTACCATCAACTGCCCAGGGACCCCTGCATGTGATGAGACCACCACTCGCTGCGATAACCCCTATGGGGAAATGCAGGGGGCGTTGCCCACAAGGGCTGTAAGCGTCTTAGCCAGCTGACGGTGGTCCCTTTTTGTGCAGGCACAGTGACAGAAATGGGGCGTGATATATAATACATGATGTCCATAAACCCTCCGCTAACTGCACATTATATCAGTACATTATAGCTGGAAGAGGATATCCTCGTTCACTTTCCGACATGAGAAGTGTGAACGGAGCGTATGTGACCTCCCACACAGAAAAACCACGTTTACTGTGAGGTAATAAACACCCTGCAACACCGCACCGCAAGGGCTGTAGCAGAAGAACAGGGATAGGAAAATGGCTGACAGTCAGAAATGAAAGTACAGGCAAACAGCGCTAGCATATAGTCACATACAATGTAAAGATAACATCCTGCATTACAAGCACTGCGATCAACTACACAGACCAGAGCCTGGTAGGAAACAGTGCTGCATACACAGACCTTAATTGAAGGAGAGGTATGTGGGTGACCCGGACCGCAATGGCACCTGTATCAGCTTCCAGCAGCGTTTGCCATTCCCAGCACATGCAGTAGAAAATGGCCACCGAGGAGCAGAGAGGAGGCGGGCCCGGGGGAAGGAGCGCTGACACAGCCCGCTCAGACCACTGTGGAATGGCACTGTGCAGCGGGGGAGACGCCGGCTGTGAGACAGGGAAGGTGTTCTCCCCTGGCCTGCTATTAACCCCTGGGACGCCGCGCTGTACCGCACATGCTGCGGTCTGCTGTCCCTGGTGGTCTAGTGGAAGGCGCAGGATCAGTACCTGGCCCCATGCGCAGCTGGTCCCCAGGGAGCCCCTGCCTGGGGACCAAGAGGACTGTTACCGGCGGGTGCCCACCGCGGGACCCTGCTGCTTACCTTGTCCCCCGTAAATCTGGCCACAGTCCAGGTAGCTGAGGTCACTGCTAGCTGTGACCCCAGCTACCTACCAGCATCCCTGGATCGATACCAGCGTTCTGGTACCGGCGGGGTGTAGGAGCGACAGCATGGACGTCAGTACTGACTGTCCATGCTGTAAGGCTCATCTTGTGCAGCCACAACTGCACTCTGAAGAAATCTTCTGGGGCTATTACAGCCCCCTCTGTGAATGTGATCCGACCTCTGGCCGGACACCCACGAAACTGAATTGCCTTGGCTTGGGGGTGGGGTATAGGAGAGGGACCCTGGTGCATCCTGGGAGGCTGAAAATTTAACTCTGTGGTGTCCGTGCCTGACGTCATCACCTATACCCCAAGGTATCCTGTGGATACCCTATGGACCCTGAAGTAGAAATATACAATCATAAGGAACCTACCAGAGACTATATGGTATCTGTAACACTGCACTTTACCATACAAAGTAACAATATACTCAACCAACAAGTTGGAAAAAAGAATATTGTGAGCTCACAGTTACAAAGTGACTTTTTTATAAACAAGAAAGGCCTTTCTTTGCTTCAATTTGTTGTTATATAATAAGCATGCTTTTTTAATTATTTCCATTACTACATATATCCGTCAACAAGTTGTGAAAAAGGAATATACAGACCATCTTAAGGACTGTTGGAAAGTGATTGTATATTTTTTTGAACAAAACTATTGTACAAAGGCTTTAAGTATATGCATTAGAAGTACTTATTTCAAAGATTATATATGAATGTTGCCGGGATTGCTGACAGTCTCCACTGTCAGCAATGAGAAAAAGGCCGAAACGCGTTGTGGTTACACGTGATATATTACAGCAACCCAGCATATCCACAAGCACCTGGGCAGACATAGCAGAACGCCGGCGCACACACGCACACGCACTGTGGAGACTGTCAGCAATCCCGGCAACAGGCACCCCGGAGGAAGAGCGGTGACTAGAAGCTGCTTGTGCAGGCGGGAGGCGCACAAGTGAGATGGAAAACTGCCAACGGCAAGGACAGGAGTGCGGGACGCTGTCCCTGTCTCACACTGTTATCAGCACATACAATACCTTGCATTGCCACCAGCACTTAGTAAGGGAATGTATGATACCCTCATACGACAGGTCCACCCTCATTGAGGGTATACCCACACCCTTCACTAATCTATACAGGACAGTATTCTCCATTGTAGTTCACTCACTGGAGACTACATCTCACCATCATGGACAGACGGGTCGTCACATTGGTGATAATAGGGAGACGTAGGCACTAAGTGCCATACGGAAAGGGACCCCCTAAAAGGATCTCCTTATGTAACCTGCAACCCGCATACAAGGTGAAGGACATTATCCTTACTCAGAGACATCCTCCACATCATAGAGGCAGTACCCAGTTTGGCTGCAGGGAACCGTAGATACCTATTGGTGACCTACAGAAAGAGGCACCCTAAAGGAGCTCTCTTATCTTATCTTAACACAACACAACAAAAGCCAATTTACCACAGATCATACCATTATAGAAACTGGACATTTGGTTATTTTTTCATAGGAGCAATGTGACTCCTTATATTTTACAATATCATTTATTCATCTATCTCCATTAAATATTAATTGTTTTAATATAACTTGCTTCTTGCGCATCCATATCGCACCACATCTGTTTTCTACAACTACAGAGTCATAAGGTTAGCGCTGGACACACAACCCCTATCTATACTGTTTACTCCTTGAGTCTGGACAACTCTGTGCCCAGCAGCTTCTGATACCACCGGTGTGGAAACTTTTGCACTGGTGAATACATCCCAGGTGAATACGGGTCTTGGATTTGTTTTGATCGATTCTGGTGCAATCTGGAAGGCGCTAGGTTTGATGAAGTTCCTGCGCATGTAGCAGTAAATTGGTAGCAGGAGCCTCATGGTGGATTCTGAAGGACAGCTGAATCCCGATTAGAACCGGAGGGTGACTGGACTCCAGGTATAATGGAGGACGGCTGGAACTCCAGCTAGGACTGGAGGATACTGGACTCCAGGTATAATGGAGGACAGCTGAATACACACAGAAGTATAAGTACTGAAGGGTCAGCAAATACACTGGTGGAGCACAGTAAGGAAGCTCACCAGTAAACTAAGAGTCCTGTTGCACTGGCAATTTGTTAGAGGGACAGGAGGTCCCTTTATATGGGTTGCTGGAAGCTGACTGGCTGAACACTGAAGGGCAGCTGCTCCATTGGTGGAGACAGTGTCACATGACTTGATCCAAGATGGCTGCGCTCATCTTCTACGGAGAGTGGCAGCTGGTCCAAGTGGGACGCCGGACATGCCACAGCGGAGACCTGTGGAGGAGAGGAAGCCAGAGCAAGCCGCGGGTGCCAGTGTCCCGGGGAGAGGACAGAGCCGCTGCAGCACCATGTGAGTACCGTGGGAGAGCACCCGCAAAGGTAAGTAGCGAGGTCTGATTCTGGGGTCTCTGTGGCAGCGTGTGACAGAATAACTCAGACCTGGCTGTGCTGTTCACTCCAGTGGTATCCATATCAGTGTTACAAAAGGGGGAAATGGCAACTATAAAAGTAATTGAATGCTATAAACAGGTACATTATGTAAGTTAATGACCTGTTATGGGTGATAATTACCACCAGTAAATGCTGAGCTTGAGTTAATCAAACCATACTCAAAATATTTACAAACTACATAACTAGATATAGCATAAACCACAATCGCAAAGTATGTCTAATCAACAATTAAAACAAAGTGCACAACCCTACTGAAAAAAACATAAGAAAATACAAAAGAAAAACTAAAAGAAAAAATGGAGATGAAAAGTAACAGTTTCTAGCATTAAATAAAAAATCAAAATCATACTAAAAAATGATTTTTAAAAAAAACAAATGATCACAGAGACATCTAAATAGGTGAATCATGTACTAAGTGGCTAAACATATACTAGCACATTAGGCCCATTTTTAATGTACAGAGGGCCTGATTCAGACCCGGACGCTATTTACGACCCATACGCATGCGCAGTTGTGCGAACATCGCTCAGAGCGAACGAGCGGCCGCTTACGAGCGGCTCTGAATTAGGCCCAGAGTTCCACGAGATTTTCTCATATCCAGACACAGGATCCATTTGGTTTCCAGAGGAAGAGCTTGATACAGACCTCTAATTAAGTCTCCTTTATCCGCCTCCCGGAATAATCTGCGGCTTCCTTGATTATTCTGGGAAGTAGAGAAACGCATCTAAGACCCCTGATTTCACAATTATACACGAATGGTGTCTGGACCTATCTTGTTTGGGAGCTGTACATCTGCTACTGCCTACAGTTGGCGAGTCTTATTTTGCCTAGTGCAGTAGTTCCCAAAATTTCTTGAATCACGATGCCTTAGAGTACCAGCATTCTTTTCATGGCACCCCTAGGCCAAAAGTTTATTGCGAAATTCAGAAACAAATGATTAAAATTAAAAGAAACAAATTGCTGATCATCAGTTACTCCCATACGTTACCAGATTTTCTTTCCAACCAATCAACTAGTTGGGTGGTTGGACAGAAAATCTTTACGTGTGTATGCAGCTTAAGATATTTCAAAGTTTTCTTTCTACCATCTTTATTAACACCTACTAACAAATCTCCAGAGGAAAATTTGCTAATAGATACCAGCAGTTAGAATTAAATATATCCTGGATTTAGTTAACATATGAGAAACTACTAAGCCACTAACTATTCTTTTATTGTTTGGTGTTACAAAATGTGTTATACTAACAACATTGCTAGGTACTTCCGTATCTTTGTGGCCCCCTGGTTTACGTTACGTAAGTAGCGTAACCAGGGGGCCGCAAAGATACGGAAGTACCCATTGCTATATTACAGTGGTTCTCAAACTCGGTCCTCAGGACCCCACAAAGTTCACATTTTCCAGGTCACCCAGCAGGTGCACAAGTGTAGTCATTACTCACTGACACATTTCCCAGGTCACGTAGCAGGTGCACAGGTGTATTCATTACTCACTGACACATTTTAAAAGATCCATAGGTGATGCTAATTATTTCACTTGCGATTCTGTGAGGAGACCTGTAAAACATGCACTGTTTGGGGTCCTGAGGACCAAGTTTGAAAACCTGTGTGCTAAATATTATAGCATACATATTTTCAATAAAAGACACCGGTCGTGTGATCCTTTTTATTTGAGTGTTCAGTTTGTCTTATTTTCTCTTTATTTATACCGTGTGAGGTAAGAGTATTTCCCATTTTGGTATCTGAAGCTGTACTTTTTTTTTTTGTTTGTTTTTAGCTTGTATTATAGTGAGCTGCTATTTTGCGTAGGAGGCCAGCACCGGGTTTTTCTTTTGTTTAATGATGACATCCCTCTGGCTTAGTAAGCCAGTTACATTCGCATTTGAACAAAACGTATAAAATACAGCATGTAGCCACTTGTCCATGTGGCCTTCAGTAAGTAGGCCAGAGACCGTATAAACAAAGAGGAGATACCCAGTAACCACATGTACACTGACATAACAGCGGGAAGTGGCATAGAAGCAAGCAGTAAAAATGTATGGTGAATGATCAATATATAGATAGTGTACAGGGGAAAAAAATCATAGCAGCACATATCAGAACATCCAAAATGTAAATAGAAAAAGAGAACCAAATACAGCATAGTGTACAATCACAATACGTGTAATTACATTTCAAAAAATCTAGAGAATCCACAACAAAGAACCGCTTGAACAGGATGAAGCACATAAACAAAATTGCAACTCAGAAAAATTTCTGTAAAGATCACCAGAAGCTATTAAAGGATAAATATTAATTTAGCTCATGAGGATATACCGTATGCAATCTGGATATCCATTTGGCCTCATATTGTAAAAGGGCTCTATTTCTTAAATCAGTATCATATAATGTGACCCCAGGTAGAAAAAAGTCGATTTAGTAAATGAAGATTTTAGTAAACTATTTTCGTTCACTTTTTCAAGGGAAAAATGAACGAAAATAGTTTACTAAAATCGTGCATTTACTAAATGTAATGAACGATTTTTTTGAACTACAAACGATGTTTTCATATTCCCTTACTGAAAATCGGTGAGTTGGTCAGTCTGACTAAGCTACAAATGTGAACGCGCATGAATGATAATCGTTCATCGTTTTAACTCAGGAAGTGAACGATTTTTTCAACGATTGAACGATAAATGATATCTTTTTCGATAAAATTCTACCCTCGGGTGAAATATTGTCAGAGAAGCCACTAACTTTGATCTTTTCATGTCTACCAATACTGACATAACCAGATAGGAACACCTTATACCGCAGGTTCTCAACCTTGGTCCTCAGAACCCTAAACAGTGCATGTTTTCTAGGTCTCCTCACAGAATCGCAAGTGAAATAATTATCTCCACTTGTGGATCTTTTAAAATATGTCAGTGAGTAATAAGTACACCTGTGCACCTGCTTGGTGACCTGGAAAACGTGACCTGTGTGGGGTCCTGAGGACCGAGTATTTTGGCAATGTGTAATGGGCCCCATACATTAGCAACGGATTGCCGCGATCCCATCACAGGATCGCAGAAATCCAACATGTTGGATTTTCCCGATTTGACAATCGCGATCAAAAAAATATCGTGATTGTCTATTCGGGGACATTTAACATGTTAAAAATTCAGCGATCCTATGACTGATCGCTGAACATCGGTGATGGGAGGTTGGCGTTTCCACCAGGAAACGCTGGCATTTCCCATCGCATCGCGACAAACAGTCGCTGATGTATGGCACCTTTAGGCAGTGGTTCTCAGACAATCCCAAGGATGAAATCACATGCACAGTGCCATGAGGAGACCGTCGGGAGAATGCGAGACAATCCTCCAGATGGACAAATACATACTGATGAGAGGTCTGGCACTTGTTAGCATTGAACGCTTTAAATGTTACCCATGTGCCTCCTAAAATAAATAGAATACTGTGTGGAAGTGGTGGCGGCACCCATGGGATTTTTAGTCCATAAAGTAACTGCTGGTCCCTGCAGTACTGGTTCAACATTTCAGATTTAATAACATTTTATTAATTAAATTGTTCAGGAATAAGAGAAACTGTTACAAATCTCACTCTAGTCTAAAGGCGCAAGTGGCGGCATGCTTACGGCAGGAGACGCACGTCAATGACGCCAGTCAGCTGCACCACGTTCATGATGTGGGCAGGAGGGAGATAAGCCTTCACAATACTAGTGACTGAATCAATAATAAAGCAAATAAAACAAGTCAACTGAAAGTGGATAACTTAGGTCGCTGAATTTCTTACTTGGTGTCTCCAAGGTGTCATGTGTGATTAGCATATACTTGCCTACCCTCCCGATTTGGTCGGGAGCCTCCCGAGAATCGGGTGCCGCTCCCGACCTCCCGAGAAGGCAGGCAATCCTCCTGGCTGCCGCCCACCTCTCCTATCCCCCCGCAATAACCTTTGCAACCCCCGCAGTGGGGGGTGCCGGTGACGTGATTTGCGTCATTTTGGCCCCTCCCCCTGCTTCACAATGCCTATATTACCGGCATTGTGTAGCGGGGGCGGGGCCAAACTGACGTGATTGCGTGGCCACCGCCACGCCCACAAGTGCCTGTCACCTGCCCGGCCACTAACCCTTGTCCCGGCCACGCCCCCCCGTCCTGCCGATCTGGCTGCTCCCTCCCGGACGGAGCAGCCAGAAAGTCGGAAGGTACGAATTAGCATTGTGATTTAGGGGCCTATTTATTAAGCTGAAAAATCAAAGATATCTTTTGCATTCCCTGTCTTTACAATCACAAATACAGTTTCCATAGAACTGCAGAAATGCAGCATTAGCTAAGCTCTGGAAACCTTAGCTTGGCCCTGTTAGGCTACCATCTAAAGATGGGGTTAGCTATGGGCTGCATTTGCACACTTTTCGTATCCCCTGGCATAACTGCTGCACAGTTGCTTAGCTGGGACCAGAAGTAATGTGATCGGTTTTTGGGACCCATGTCCTGAAAATCCATTTTAGGGTGAATTGATGCAATATGCAAACATACGTTATTGGGGCAAAACTGCGCATCTTTTTAAATCGACCTCTTTATGTGAAATAGATATAAGGAAAGTGCAGGTTGCTATGACATTAAGTGATCTATGTATTAAGCCTCGGAAAGATAGAGAAAGTGGACGTAGATTAAGCAACAACCAATTAGCTCTTAACTGTCACTTTACAGGCTGTGTTTGAAAAATGACAGGAGCTGATTGGTTGGGTCTTTATCTCCGTCCAGTTTCTCTCTCTCCCCAAGGCTTAGTACATAGACCCCTAAGTATGTTGGTGGAAAGTATGCAATGTACAGGAAAAATAGATGTATAGTAATCTGATCCTGCAACATCTACTGTGGCCTCTTGATTGTTTATTGTTGACTAACTAGTCAATGAATAATGCTTACACATCCTGGGGTCTCTGCAGCTGGGATTTGTAGTTCATCTACATTAGGAGCATGAGAGCGGTGTTTGCTGCGCTCACCCAGATAGTGTTTGAATTAAGGGGAATGCTAGTTGGCCTGCATGCATGGGCGATGGACGATATAGCTATCGTCCATACGCACCTGCGCATCGCAGGTCGTTGGTGGTGGGTTGGAAAGGCCCAAAAAAATGCACGATATGAACGATAACGATATGATCGATATCCCCACATTTTTAGCCAAATATAGGGATTTTGCATTTTTTTCGCCTGGTCTGGGATGGAGAAAAAACTTATCTCCAGGTTTTTTTTCACCAACTGAGTTTTCACCTGTGTTTTGGCGAAGACTACTGTTTTTGCCTATGGCGGAAAAAAACGTTGGTTTTCGACACTAATTGAATACGGCCCTATGTAGAACTTAGATTATTGCACTCAAAAGCATATGTATGTTTTCACTGCATATTATGTCATATGTTTACTGATGAAATAATTTGCAATATGTAGTGTTAGGAAATTGTGCTATGGCTGACTTGTCACTACCAGCATGAAGACATCAGATACGGTATATACCTCTGATGCCAGTTTTACACACACTCAATACACTTAATAGATACCTCCTTTCTAGTACTGGATAGGACACCTCTTAAAGCTGCATACACACACAACGATTTTGTTAACAACGATTTTTATGAACGATTTTCCTGAACGATTATCTGTCAGATTTTTTAAAGTGTAATGAACGATTTTTATGAACTACAACGATTTTTGCATATTCCCTGAATGAAAATCGTTCAGTTGACAAGTCTGACTAAACCACAAACGTGAACGCGCATGAACGATTATCGTTCATCATTTGACTCAGAAAGTGAACTATTTTTTCAAACGATTATCGTTCAAAAAATCGTTGTGTTTATGCACCTTGAGACCCCAGAACTGCCTGAGTTTTTTTCTTTTTTGTGGCAGAGATTAAACCATATGCTGGAAACTTTCCATAGAGACTTTGGTCGATGGTGCCATGGTAAAATCTCACACACTGCAGATTTTATCAGCTGCACACTCTCGCTGTGAATCACTTGTCCCACCACACCCCAAAGGTGCTGTATTGGAGTGAGAGCTGCTGACTATGGAGACCATTGGAGAACACGGAACTCATTGTCATGTTTGTGAAAGCTGCTTTATGTGACGTGTGCTGTGTGACATTGCACGTTATCCTGCTGGAACTAGCCATTGGTACACTGTAGCCATAAAGGTATACACAGGATATGCAAACACTGTGGTATTTAAACAATGGTTAATTAGTATGAATTGGCCTAATCTGTGCCAAAAACATTTTCAGCAGACCATTAAAATAATCAAATCACCGTCTGATACTGGAATGATTGTTTTTGCCAGTCACTTAGCTCACATTTCTTCACCATTGTAGTGTTTGGTCTGAACAATTGAACCTCTTCACCATGTCTGCATGCTTTTATGCATTGAGTAGCTCCATATGATTGGCTGATGAGATATATGGCTTTACTAGATACACCCTCTCACCTGCTCGTTAAGTGGTCACTGTGTTTGTCACTGATATTGTTGGTCATCCCGCTGTTATGAAAGTGCAGTGTTTCCCAAATCCAGCACTCGGGGACTTCTAAAGCTGGCCACACACTAGACCAACTTTCATCCAAGTAGTTGATTGGTTGAAATGAAAATCTGGTAACGTATGGGAGTAAATGATGATCAGCAATTTGCTCCTAAATGCCAGAAAACAGATGAAAATGGTCGTTGAGACAAATTTGTTAAATGTTTGATCTAAACCATTTGTTTAAACAAAAGTTTTTGTCCATTTTCCGGTGTTTGGGAGCAAATTGCTGATTGTCATTTGCTTTCATCTCTTACCAGATTTTCATTCCAACCAATCAACTAGTTGGATGTAAGTTGGTCTAGTGTGTTGCCAGCTTAATGCTGCCCATCCATTTAACGATGCGGGGGATGACAACACGATTACGACGCCGTCGTCTCCCACGGGATGAACTGCATACACTGTACTTTCAGACGTTCAGTGTATGCAGATCAATCATCCCCAAACATGGCAACCTGGCGGCGGTCATCAGGTTGACCGTCATGTTCGGGCGATGATTGATGTTAAAAACGACCAGCGGGCACGCGCATCGCTGGTCGTTTTTAACCTTTTACTGCCCAATTTGCGGGCGCTTACCAAGCGATGGAGCGATAACGACGGTCGTTTTCGCTCCATCGTTAGGTATAATCGCCTAGTGGATGGGCAGCTTAAGAGTGCATGTTTTGCAGACTTCCTCAGTATCACAGGTGAAATAGTTAGAACCAGTGCATCGCATCTTTTAAAAAGTGCCAGCCAGTAATGAATACATCTGTGCACCAACTAGGAGATCTGGAAAACACGTCCATGTATAATAAAGATGGATAAATACAAGCAGGAGCAACAGTGTATTAATAATCAGTGCACTCTAGATGAGGTGATAACTTGTCGCAAAACCAGAAGAGACCGCTTGCACTGGGCAACTTTGGTAACAAGCTACACGCAGACCAGTGGTTCTCACACTCGGTCCTCAGGACCCCAAACAGGTCACGGTTTCCAGGTCACCCAGCAGGTGCACAGGTGTACTCATTACTCAGTGACTCAGGTGGAACTAATTATTTCAGTTGTGATTCTGTGAGGAGACATGGAAAACATGTACTGTTAAGTTTTGGAAATACTAACTTAGAAAGTCATGAAGATCCAGATCATCTATCAAGTACCCTCTCCATCTGCATTTGAACTCACTGGTTTACTTTTTACTCTTTATGTATAAAATGACAATATTGAAATTAAAGTATTACTCTGTATTAATTCATTTGCTCCTGTGTGTTTTTTCCATACCTCAGAGTACTATCTGTTTCATCCATCCCTGATTGTAATGAGAAGACAGCACTGTGCAACCTGTATCTTGTAGAATTATTTCCACCTGAGAAAAAAAAAATATATCGTTTTGTGTAAAAGCATGTTATAACTAGCAGTTAACACAGAATACTGTCCTGAAAATAAACTATTAATGGCCTGGTAACCATGCGGAAACGCTAGTTTCTGCATATTTAAGTTACCGGGCCATCATCAAGGGTCCGATAGGACTCTCCAGGTATTCAGCAAACTCAGAAAACTGAAAGTTTTCAGAGTTTGCTGCAGAGAACAAGCGCCAACTTCAGACGGCGCTTGTTCTCGGATCCCCGCTCCTTCCAAGCGGATCCCTCCGCTGCCTCCTCACACACTCCCCGGCGGCTTTGCGCATGCGTGACCCGAGGACGGGGAGCAGGTAAGTAACGCAGCTACATAAGTAGCTGCGACACTTTCCACGGGGACAACTGCTTTTCTGTTGTCCTCTCACCGGAGCAATCATGAATTGCTCCGGTGTGACGCTTCCCCCGCTGCGAGTTGGATACTAAAGTATGCCTCGCAGCGAGTTCTAAACTTCATCATAGGAGGCCATACGGCCTTCGATGATGAATAGGCCCCATATTGTTACTAGTATCTCCACACACAGCATCATAAAGCTGTGAAGACATCTGGCGAGTGTGTGACACCCAGCAGTAGCTATTTTTGTCTGCCAGGAAAATAGAGCAGGACCCAGAACCCCATGACTGCGCCTCTACTTCACTCACTGATACATGAGAGAGACAATGAGCAGAAGATCCTGGAACTCAAGATCATTCAGCTGCTGACTGGAGAGGTGACTGCTGGGAATGGGACATTATACAGTAACATAGAGCCCTACTGTAAGCTATTGACAGAGGCCAGGAAACTGCATCTGTGGATGCAGCCACTGGCCTTGCCACTCCCGAAAAATGGGACACACTAGTTTTCCGGGAATGCTGGCCGCCCCTGCATAGTCCCTTCAATGTCTCTGCACGTAGCCCTTGCTATGCCTCTGCCTGATCGACAGGCAATCACACAGGACCCGTTCTGCACATGTGCAGAACGTGACATATATTAATATTACATATATATCCATAGACAAAAAACCTGACGGTTTCACATGTCCCATTAAGGCTTCTTAGACATGATCTAAAATTTCACAAAACCTACTGAATTTCTGCCATTCAAACTTAATGATCACAATTTCATTGCTTTTTTAAGGCTCACGCCTTAATGGACGTGTTCCTTGGCATACCATATCTGTATTGCGCATCACTCTCTGTGGTTAACTGCAGATTCAGAACTCTCACAGAGTGAGATTGCGGTCACTCACAAAATGGTGGAGCTGCTAATTCACAGAATTGTGTGCTCATTGGAATACACACATGCAGTCTATGCAACTGAGGTCTGAGCTAACGATCTTCACATTCAGTCACCACAACTATCCCACTGGCTTCCAACATCCTCATGACTCTATACATCCAACTCATTCAAAATATACATTCAATTTCCTAATGCCAAAACTATCATACACTGTCTATGCATGTACACTTTCTTCCCCTATATGCCTCCATGCTGCTCTATCTTCCCCAATCCCTACTGCTGTGTGGTGTCCCAACCGTGTTAGTCTGTATTCCCTCATCCACACCAATCTGCGCCGTCTTGTCTTCCTGCATCCGTGCCACTGTTTCTTTCCATCTGCACCACTGTCTTCAACCCAGCCATACCACTCTGGTTCAGATGGAGGATATAAGAGTGGAACAGAAGATGGGAAGACACTCTGTCCCCATCAACCGTGTCAGTCTTCCCCCCCACCAACAGCACTCTGTCTTCTCCACCATTCGCACCGATCTGTCTTCCTCAATCCCCACTGTTGTGAGTTCTCCCATTGTGCTAGTCTGTATTCCCTCTTCTACACAAATTTGTCTTTATCCAGGGAGAGACGGCTACGGTGCTGACCTGCAGGTGTGTGAGGCAGTGGCAGCAGCAGGGCAGTGCACAGGGGCATTAGCGGTAAACACAGGGGCTCACTGGCGCTGGGCATGCATCTGAGAAAATGAAATCAATAAGACACAGATGCATGGATGGATCTCACTGATACGTCCATGCATCTGTGTACAACCAGTATCGAGGTTTTCAGAGTCAGTCAGTCTTGGTTGCCAAAATACAGGGGACAAAATATGTAGGGGTCTCCTAAATTATTCATAATGAGCACCGGACCCTTTCTAGGAGGGGAGTAATGCCACAGCCAGGGGAACCCTTTCATCTGGTCCCCCGGCAAAAGCATTACCACTGACCGCTAGTCAAACCAGCCCTGGGGAGCTGGGGACCCCCAACAAAGAGGTCCCCCACTCCAGGGCACCCCAGCCCTAGGCTGATAGCCAGGGGCTATCCCCTGCACCCCTGTAGTGGTGGGTGCCGAATTGATTATTTTTACTACTATCAAATGCACCACACATATTGTCTTTTGCTGTGGAATTATTGGTCCCAGCAAGCCTCCCTCCAATGCCAGTACCTGATGAACCTCAAGTACCAGCATGCAGGACATTACGGGCCTGCTGGTACCTGTAGCTCCACAGCAAAATAAATATTAAACTTTTACTTTCACGGTGTGTGTTCTGTGTTTCTATTAAAAAACACACGCACATTCACAATCACTCATACTCACCTATGTATCCCTCAAGCCAATCATGTCCACTTCTACATGTAGATAATCCATAGGGTTCTTGTAAAAAAAAACTAAAAAAAAACAAAAACATACTCTCCTGCTCCTATGCATGGATCATGTCCTCTTCATTCCATGTAGGAATCCCTAGGCTTGGTAAAACAACAAACCCAAAAAATAGACGACAGTACTAATGTCCAGTAGTCCAAGTACAGTACTACCCGTATGATGGCTCAGCGGCGGGATTTCACTAAAGAAATCACGGTGCTGAGTGCTCATTAGCTAAAAGAGGCGAGCCTTCTGCCTCTCAGTCAATGAGCGGTTCCCACCATTGAAGTCAATGGTAAGAACCGTGAAAGAAACCTTAAGACAAGGAGAGACAGTGGATGATGCCAGAGATAGGCTGTCAGGGAGAGGCAGTGGGTAATGCTAGGGAATGAATGACGGGGGAGTCAGAAAGTGGGGGTGGCAGTAAGTGATGTAGAGTATTAAAGGAAGAGGCAGTGGGTGACAGAGATGGGTGATGGGTAAAGATAGTGGAAGACAGAGAGGCAGTGGGTGACAGGAAAGGGTGACGGGGAGAGGCAGTGGATGATAGGGCACAGCAGAGGGTGACGCCTTGTAGAGGGAAGAGAGTAATTGGAAAGAGTGGGCGATAAGGAGATAGTGATGCAGGGGAGAGGCAGTGGGTAATTGGGAGAGGGTGATAGCGAGAGCCATTAGGTGATGCCAGAGTGGGGGTAAAAGGGAGAGGCAATGGGTGACATCAGGGATAGGGTAAAAAGCAGTGGGTGATGCCACAAATAGGGTGCCAGGGAGAGGCAGTGGGTGATGCTAGGGAATGATTGATGGGGGAGTCAGAAGGTGACACCAGGAGGTGGTATTGGATGATGTAGAGGATGACGAGGAGAGGCAGTGGGTTACAGGAGAGATGGGTGATGGGTAGAGATAGTGGGAGATGGACAGGTAGTGGGTGACAGGAAAAGGTAATGGGGAGAGGCAGTAAGTAACATGGAGGGGGTGACAGGGAGAGGCAGTGGGTAATAGGGAGGAGCAGAAGGTGACGGGGAGAAGGTGATGCCTTGTAGAAGGGAGAGGGTGACAGGAGAGAGAGAGGGTGATAGTGATACAGGGGAGAGGCAGAGGGTGATGCCAGGGCGAGGGAGACAGGCATCGGCAATGGGTGTTGCCAAGGATATGGTGACAGGCAGTGGGTGACATCAGGGATAGGGTGTCAGGGAGAGACAGTGGTTGAAGCCAGGGAGTCAAAAGGTGACACCAGGGAATGGCAGTGAGTGACGTAGGAGATAACGGGTAGAGGCATTGGGTGAAAGCTGAGATGGGTAGAGAAAGTGGGAGATGGAAAAACAGTGGGTGATAGGAAGAGGTGACAAGAAGAGGTGACGGGGAGAGGCAGTAAGTGATGGGGAGAGGCAGTAAGTGATGGGAAGAGAGTGACAGAAAGAGGCATTGGGAGATAGTGAGAGGGTGAAGCCGGGCAGAGGGTGACAAGAGAGAGAGGGTGATAGTGACACAGGGGAAAGGCAGAGAGTGAGGTGGAAAGCCAGTGGGTGATGCCAGAGCGAGGGTGACAGGCAGTGGGTGATGCCAGATATAAGGTGTCAGGGAGAGGCAATGGATGATGCTAGGGAATGAGTGATGGGGGAGTCAGAAAGGGACGCTGGGGGTGGCAGTGGGTGACAGGAAAGAGGTAGTGGGAGATGGAGAGGCAGTGGGTAACAGGAAAGGGTGATGGGGAGGCAGTAAATGATGGGGAGAGGTTGACGGGAAGAGGCAGTTGGTGACAGGGAGAAGGTGATGCCTTGTAGAGGGCTGAGGGTGACAGAAGAGGCAGTGGATGATGCCAAGGAATGAGTGATGGGGGAGTAAGAAGGTAATGGCAGTGGGTGACGTAGGAGATGACGGGTAGAGACATTGGGTTAAAGCTGAGATGGGTGACTGGTAGACAAATTGGGTGACAGGAAGAGGTATGGGGAGAGGCAAAAGTGGTGGGGAGAGGGTGACAGGTAGAGGCAGTGGGTGATCAGGAGAACCAGAGGGTGACAGGGAGAGGGTGATGCCTTGAAGAGGGCAGAGGGTGACTGGGGAGATAGTTATGTAGGGGAGAGGCAGAGATGGGGAGAGCCAGTGGGTGATGCAAGAGCGAGGATGACAGGGAGAGGCAATAGGTTATACCAGGTATAGGGTGAAGCAGAGGGTGACAGGAAAAGGGTGATGCCTTGGAGAGGACAGAGGATGACAGGAGAGAGAGGGTGATGGGGAGATAGTGATACAGGGGAGAGGCACAGAGTGACGGGGAGAGGGTACAGGGAGAGGCAGTGGGGAATGCCAGAACGAGAGTAACAGGAAGAGGCATTGGGTGACAGGGCTAGGCAGTGAGTGACGCCAGGGATAAGGTGTCAGGGAGAGGCAGTGGGTGATTCTAGGGAATGAGTGACAGGGAGTCAGAAAGTGATGCTAGGGGGTGGTAGTGGGTGAAGTAGAGGGTGACGGGTGGAGACAGTGGGAGACGGAGACGCAGTGGGTAACCGGAAAGGGTAACGGGGAGAGGGTGATGGAAAGAGGCAAATGGTGATAGGAAGAAGCAGAGGGTGATGCCTTGTAGAGGGCAGAGAGTAACAGGAGAGAGAGGGTAATTGGGATATAGTGATGCAGGGAATTGGCAGAGGGTTAAGGGGAGAGTGTGACAGGGAGAGGCAGTGGGTGATGCCAGAGCGAGGGTAACATGGAGAGGCAGTGGGTGATGTCAGGGAGAGGCAGTGGGTGATGCTAGGGAATGAGTGACGGGGAGTCAGAAAGTGACGCTGGGGGTGGTAGTGGGTGACGTAGAAGTTTATGGGAAGAGGCAGTAAGTGATGGGGAGAGAGTGACGGGAAGAGGCAGTGGGTCATAGCGAGACACAGATGGCGACAGGGAGAAGGTGATGCCTTGTAGAGGGCATAGGGTAACAGGAGAGGATGATGGGGAGATAGCAATGTAGGGGAGAAGCAGTTGGTGATTGGGAGAGGGTGATAGCGAAAGCCAGTGGGTGATGCCAGAGTGAGGGTAAAAGGGAGAGGCACTGGGTGACGCCAGGGATAGGGTGAAAGGCAGTAGGCGACGCCAGGGATAGGGTGAAAGGCAGTAGACGACACCACAGACAGGGTGCCAGCAAGAGGCAGTGGGTGATGCTAGGGAATGAGTGACGGGAGAGTCAGAAAGTGATGCTAAGGGGTGGTAGTGGGTGAAGTAGAGGTTTTCGGGAACACGCAGTGAATGACAGGAGAGGTGGGTGATGGGTAGAGACAGTGGGGGGATGGAGAGGCAGTAGGTAACAGGAAAGGGTAATGGGGAGAGGCAGTAAGTGACAGAGAGAGGGTGATGGGAGGAGGCAGATGGTGATCGGGAGAAGCAGAGGGTGACGGGGAGAGGGTGATGGGAGGAGGCAGATGGTGATCGGGAGAAGCAGAGGATGACAGGGAGAGGGTAATGCGTTTTAGAGGGCAGAGAGTAATAGGAGAGAGAGGGTGATGGGGAGATAGTGATGCAGGGGAGAGGCAGTGGGTAATTGGGAGAGGATGATAGTGAAAGCCAGTGGGTGATGCCACAGTGAGAGTAAAGGGCCACTGGGTGACGCCAGGGATAGGTGAAAGGCACTGGGTATCAGGGAGAGGCAGTGGGTGACACCAGGGATAGGGTGTCAGGGAGAGGCAGTTGGTGAAGCTAGGGAATGAGTGACGGGGAGTCAAAAACTGACATTAGGGGGTGGTAGTGAGTGATGTAGAGGTTTACGGGAAGAGGCAGTGGGTGACAGGAGAAATGGGAGACTTGTAGAGACATTAGGTAACAGGAAAGGGTGACGGGAAGAGGCAGTATGTGACTGGGAGAAGGTGATGCCTTGTACAGGGCATAGGGTGACAAGAGAGAAAGGATGATGGGGAGAGTGATGCAGGGTAGAGGCAGTGTGTATTTGGGAGAGGGTGAATGGATGATGCCAGAGCGAGGGTAAAAGGGAGTGGCACTGGGTGACACCAGGGATAGGGTGAAAGGAAGTGGGTGACGCCACGGATAGGGTGTCTGGAAGAAACAGTGGGTGATACTAGGGAATGAGTGACGGGGGAGTCACAAAGTGCCGCTAGGGGCTGGTAGTGGGTGACGAAGGGGATTACGAGAAGAGGCAGTGGGTGATCGGGAGAAGCAGAGGGTGACAGGAAAAGGGTGATGCCTTGGAGAGGACAGAGGATGACAGGAGAAAGAGGGTGATGGCGAGATAGTGATACAGTGGAGAGGCACAGAGTGACGGGGAGAGGGTACAGGGAGAGGCAGTGGGGAATGCCAGAACGAGAGTAACAGGAAGAGGCATTGGGTGACAGGGAGAGGCAGTGGATGACGCCAGGGATAGGGTGTCAGGGAGAGGCAGTGGGTGATGCTAGGGATTGAGTTATGGGGGAGTCGGAAGGTGACACCAGGGGGTGGTAGTTGGCGACGTAGAGGATTACGGGAAGAGGCAGTGGGTGACAGGAGAGATGGTTGTCGGGTAGAGACAGTGGGAGACTGAAAGGCAGTGGGTAACAGGAAAGGGTAATGGGGAGAGGCAGTGGGTGAAAGGAGAAACAAAGGGTGACAGGGAGAAGGTGATGCCTTGTAGAGGGCAGAGGGTGACTGGAGAGAGGATGATGGGGAGATAGTGACACAGGGGAGAGGCAGAGGGTGACGCCAGGGATAGGGTGTCAGGGAGAGGCAGTGGGTGATGCTAGGGATTGAGTTATGGGGGAGTCGGAAGGTGACACCAGGGGGTGGTAGTTGGCGACGTAGAGGATTACGGGAAGAGGCAGTGGGTGACAGGAGAGATGGTTGTCGGGTAGAGACAGTGGGAGACTGAAAGGCAGTGGGTAACAGGAAAGGGTAATGGGGAGAGGCAGTGGGTGAAAGGAGAAACAAAGGGTGACAGGGAGAAGGTGATGCCTTGTAGAGGGCAGAGGGTGACTGGAGAGAGGATGATGGGGAGATAGTGACACAGGGGAGAGGCAGAGGGTGATGCCAGGGATAGGGTGACAGACAGTGGGTGACAGGGAGAGGCAGTGGGTTACTCCAGGGATAGGGTGTCAGGGAGACGCAGTGGTTGGCACCAAAGAGAGGCATTGGGTGATGTGTAGAGTGTGACATCGAGAGCAGTGGGTGACGCCAGTGAGAGGGTCACAGAGAGTGGCGTCAGGGAGAGGTAGTGTGTGACGCCACGGATAGTGTGACAGGCAGAGGGTGACAAGGAGAGGCAGAGGGTGACGCAAGGTAAAGGGATGAAAGGCAGTGGGTGACAGGTAGGAGATAATGTTGAGAGGCAGCTGGTAATATATAGGCGAGAAGGGGCACAATGTGCTGAATGATAGAGGGGCACTGTGACTGGACTGGTTAGGGGGGTTCTTGCTGAGGGGTAGTTAGATGGAGGCTGTGGGTTGGTTGGGGAGGGAATAGACACTGGGATGGGGGAGGCAGTGAGATGTGTGTGTGTGGCATTGGGCAGGGGGAGAAGAGGGCAGTGAGAAAGGGATGGGAGGGGGTACCACTGTGACTGGACTAGTTGGATAGTACATGTGCCAAATAGAACGGCCTATAGTTCATGTACTGAGTTTTTGGAAATGTATAACGAGAAGACAGCAGTGAGCTGCAAGACAGAAAGGATGTTATCTGTGGAATTGCTTTTCCACATCTTTTGTTTTGCAGCTCATTTGACTCTCTCTATACAATTCCAAAACCCAGGCATATGTACTATGTGCAATTCTAATATATTTGACACAGGCACAGTGTGTGAATGCGAAATAAAAATACACCTGACCTTAACTATATGGTAGTTTCTCTGCCATGGGGAACCTCTGAAGACATTGATCCTCACTGGGCAGATGGTGTCTTCAGTCGGTATTCACAAATCGCATTGTCCGGAAGATGCCTGTTTGTGTAGGAATATAACTAATGTCATTATCATACAACAGAGGTTAGACCAGACTCGCCACTTGTGTCCCCTCCGGTATCCTGTCCATGTGTCACTCCAGCCTCCGGCCTGTGTCCCATCTATCCTCGTGTCTTTCAAGTTGCATGCCCCATGTCACCTTCTGCCTCCTGCTCCCTGTGTCACCTCCAGATCCCTGCAACATTCCAGCTTCCTGCCCTCTCTCTCCCCCAGATCTCTGCTTCATTCCAGCTTCCTTTCCTGTGTCAACTCCTGCCCACGTCCTCTTTAGCCGCCTGTGTCTCTCCAGCCCCGTATCGCCTCCAAATCTGTGTCATCTAAAGCCTCGTGTTCCGTCTATCCTCCTGCGTCTTTCCTGACCCCTGCCCCATCTCACCTCCAGCTCACTGTCCTTGAAGCCTACCACTCCGTGACATTCTATCCTCCTGATCTGTGTCACCTCGTGCCCCATGTCACTTGAGCTTCCAGCCTCCTGCCCCCTTGTCTTTCCAAACTCCTGCCCCCTTGACTTTCCAGCCTCCTGCCGTCCCTTTGCCTTTCCAGACTCCTTCCGCCACCTTGCCTTTCCTTTCCAGCCTCATTCTGGCCCCTTGTTTTTCCAGCTTCCTTCTGCCCCCTTATCTTTCCAACCTTCTGCCTCGGTAGTGTCTAGCTGCCCTTCACCGAGTGGACCCAAATGTCATCAGGTGCTTTCCAACATCGACATTTTTTAAAATCCAAAGCGCTTCAAAAGGAATGTTTTAGAAGCTTGGCAATTCTAAAGCTGCCCATCCACTAGCAGACTTGAAAATGACTGCACGATTACGACCATTTAATCGTGCAGTCGTTTCCAAGTCTGTGCTGTGCCTACACTGAACGTTCAGATGTTCAGTTTAGGCACATCAGTCATCTGCTAACATGCTGAACCTGATGTTATCGTCAGGTTTACCAGCATGTTTGCCCGATAATTAATGTCTAAAATGACCAGCGTGCACGCGCATTGCTGGTCATATTAGACATTAAACTGTGCGATTTGCGGGCGATTACCAAGGGATTGAGTGATAACGACAATTGTTATTACAATTGCGAAGTTTAATTGCCTAGTGGATGGGCAGCATAAGAGTAATCAGCAGCAGCACTACTAAACCACCTGTGAAGGTTTATGATACTTACAGAAAATTAATTACACACTAACACACACATATATATACACTAGCACATACACACTAAAATATACAGACAGATACATTTCACATATATACTAACACGCACACACACATATATATATATACACACACACACACATACATACATACATACATACATACACATGTTAAAACACATATATACTTCTAACCAGGGCCGGCTCTAGGGGTGTTCGACCATAGAGGGCGCACCCCTCCCCAACATCCCGATTTCAGCAGGACAGTACTGACCCGCTGTTCCACCCGTGGGCCGTGGGTGGTCAAATCGGGAGGTTGGGGACCCCCACCGCTGCAGCTGTGCCGGACCCCCGAGTGTGAATGGATGCAGAGCGCATGCGCCCGGGACTCCAGTGTTGGCAGACTGTCCCCCCCTGATGGCGGCCTTGCTGGTCGCAATAGGGTCACACTCACCTGGATCGGGCGTATATAGGGAGACTGTGGGCGAGTGATCAGGGAACAGCTGCATCTGTTTGAAGTCAAACCCCCCCCACACACACACAGATTTCAACATAAGCCATCTACAGTTACCAGGCAGGCCCCCTGTGATGAGTCCGGAGGGTGAGGAGCCTGCTGATGTCCGCTGCGGATAGCAGATGCAGTCTGCTGATGTCCGCCCACTGCGTCCAGCCTCCGGCCAATTCCATCAAACCACAGGACCCACGGCTGCCCCTTGTAGGTTACAGAATGGCGCGGTGCTGCGCTGTCTATTTTTAAATTTGCCAATGCGCCCTCCTTTACTCGGCCACGTATCCGGCGTGTACATGTGTAGAGTATATAGAACCGGCTCTGGTTCTATAATCTAACCCAGTGTTGGCTAACATTAACACTCCAGCTGTTATGGAACTACATAACCCAGCATGCACTGCTACAGTTTTGCTATTAGGGCATGCTAAAACTGTGGCAGGGCATGCTGGGATATATAGTTCCACAACAGCTGGAGTGTCAAGGTTAGCCAACACTGATCTAACCTGATAAAAAAAAATGGATGTGAGGGGAAAAGGCAGCCATGTTTGTGCACCCAACTGAAGCCACATACACCCCCTGCTGGGGGCTCCTACTGAGGCTGCGCAACAAGTTGAAAAGTCCTATATCTCCAATGGTGCATTCTTGAGGTAATAGTTTAAAAACTGTAACTTTCTAATTTACCTGAACCCCAAAAGCACCTACCCTGGAACAATAGCTGCCTAATAAAACAAACACAAGTCTAAATTTGCCCCCTACCCTGAGTTAAACCCCATAGACAACAGCAGAAAAGTGGTCCTAATTGAGAATGTCAAAAAATGAGGATTTGGGAGTAATCTAAAGTTCCAACTGTCACTTTTTTTTCCTATGTTTATGCCCTGAAATTTGGCATGCAGCACCGAGTGACAGTTCTACCTGTCTGTGCCAAATTTCAGCTTGGCACCTCCAATAGCTTTTGAGGTGTAGCCCCTTAAACACCAAGCCCCCTCGTCCGGAATTCTCTATTAGAGAATTGCAGGGTTTTTTTAGATGCAGTCTTAATGTAAGGGCACGACTGTGCCCTTATTACATATATGTGTGTGTGTATATATATATATATATATATATATATATATATTTACAGTCAGGTGCATAAATATTGGGACATTGACAGAATTTTCATATTTTGGCCTCTATTCACCACCACAATGGTTTTGAAATGAAACAAACAAGATGTACTTTAAGTGCAGACTTTCAGATTTAATTTGAGGGTATTTACATCCAAATCACGTGAACGGTGTAGGAATTACAACGGTTTCTATATGTGCCTCCCACTTTTTAAGGGGCCAAAAGTAATGGGACAAACTAAACAATCCTAAATCTAACTTTCACTTTTTAATACTTTGTTGCAAATCCTTTGCAGGCAATTACAGCCTGAAGTCTGGAATTCATAGACATCACCAGACGCTGGGTTTCATCCCTGGTGATGCTCTGCCAGGCCTCTACTGCAAATGTCTTCAGTTCCTGCTTGTTCTTGGGGCATTTTCCCTTCAGTTTGGTCTTCATCAAGTGAAATGCATGCTCAATCGGATCCAGGTCAGGGGATTGACGTGGCCATTGCATAACATTCCACTTTTTAGCCTTAAAAAAACTCTTTGGTTGCTTTTGCAGTATGCTTCGGGTCATTGTCCATCTGCACTGTGAAGCGCCGTCCAATGAGTTCTGAAGCATTTGACTGAATATGAGCATATAATATTGCCCGAAACACTTCAGAATTCTGCTGCTTTTGTCAGCAGTCACATCATCAATAAATACAAGGGAACCAGTTCCATTGGCAGCCATACATGCCCACGCCATGACACTACAACCACCACCATGCTTCACTGATGAGGTGGTATGTTTTGGATCATGAGCAGTTCCTTTCCTTCTCCATACTCTTCTCTTCCCATCACTCTGGTGCAAGTTGATCTTTGTCTCATCTGTCCATAGGATGTTGTTCCAGAACTGTAATGGCTTTTTTAGATGTTGTTTGGCAAACTCTAATGTGGTCTTCCTGTTTTTGTGGCTCACCAATGGTTTACATCTTGTGGTGAACCCTCTATATTCACTCTTGTGAAGTCTTCTCTTGATTGTTGACTTTGACACATATACACCTACCTCCTGGAGAGTGTTCTTGATTTGGCCAACTGTTGTGAAGGGGTTTTTCTTCACCAGGGAAATAATAAGAGATATGGTAAGAACTTACCCTTGTTACCTCTATTTCTACGAAGTCCATAGGGTTCCACAGGATACCTTGGGGTATAGGTGATGACGTCAGTCTTCAGGCACCACAGAGTTAAAGTTTTCAGCCTCCCAGGATGCATCTGGGTCCCTCTCCTATACCCCGCCCCCGGGCCAAGGCATCTCAGTTACGTCACAAGCCATAGGCCGGAGGAGGAGAAGAAAGAGAGAGAAGAAAGATCTGGACACTCATGAGAATCACATTCTCACCATAGGGAGACGGAAAAACCGGTGACCAGAATAGAGCCCATCTGCAGTACAGGTGCGACAGGGCGGGAGTCCTGTGGAACCCTATGGACTTCGTAGAAATAGAGATAACAAGGGTAAGTTCTTACCATATCTCTTATTTTCTACTGCAGGGTCCATAGGGTATCAACAGGATACCTTGGGGATGTCCCAAAGCAGTATCCTTCAAGGGTGGGGACGCTCCTGTGCTGAGAGGAGAATCCGCTGCCCAAAGGAAGCATCCTGAGAGGCAAAGGTGTCAAAAGCGTAATACCTCACAAAGGTACGGACAGAAGACCACGTATCAGCCTTGCAGTATCTGAACTGCAGAGGCACCACGTCAAGCTGCCCACGAAGGACCCACAGACCTAGGGGAATGAGCCCTCACAGAGGAGGGAACTGAAAGACCTTCATGAAGATAAGCTTCTGAAATTACCATACAAATCCAGCCTGCCAAAGTCTGCTTTGAAGCAGGCCAACCCTTTTTACGGAAGCCATAGAGGACAAACAAAGCGTCCGACTTCCTAAACGAAGAAGTGCGGTCCACATAAATCTTTAAGGCCTGCACAACATCCAAAGTGGCTTCACCCACTGAAAGTCCAGGTGAACTGAAAGCCGGCACAACAATTTCTTCATTGATGTGAAAACTGGATAACACTTTGGGAAGAAATCCCGGACGAGTGCGAAGCACCGCCCTATTCCTATGAAAATTCAGAAAAGGGGGTCTACAAGAGAGAATCCCTAAATCCGAAACCCTTCTGGCCGAGGCAATGACCAGAAGGAATATGGTTTTAGCTGTAAGCCATTTAAAGTCCACTGAGTCCAGTGGTTTAAACGGCGGTCCCTGGAGAACTCTCAGGACCACAGCCCAATTCCAAGGCGCCACCGGTGGAACAAAAGGTGGCTGAATGCGAAGAACACCTCGCATAAAGGTGTGCACATCAGAGAGCGCAGCAATCCTACGATGAAACCAGACTGACAGGGCAGACACCTGCACTTTCAGAGAAGCCAGGCGAAGCCCATGATCCAGTCCAGCCTGTAGGAAAGACAACACCCTAGACAGGCGGAACTCCCTAGGGGAATACCCTCTAGGTCTACACCACCGGAAGAAAGTATGCCACACACGATGGTAGATTCTTGCCGAGGAAGGTTTACGAGCTCTTAGCATGGTTTGCACCACGGAGCCAGAAAACCCTCTGGACCTTAGCATGACCGTTTCAACAGCCACGCCGAGTCAGGTCCGGGTGAAGACAAGGACCCTGTGACAGCAGATCCGGTCGTAATGGTAACCTCAGAGGAACGTCTGACAGACAGACTCTGGAGGTCGGAGAACCAGTGCCGTCTGGGCCACTCGGGAGCTATCAACAGTAGCGTACCTCCTTCTTGTTTTGAATTTCCGTATTACCCGCGGACGAAGGGAAAATGGAGGGAAAAGGTAGGCAAACTGGAACGTCTACTGGACGGACAGGGCATACACCAGAGACGCCTTTTCGTCTCTTGTTCGAGACCCGTACACCGGCAACTTGTTGTTGTGCCGGGACGCCATGAGGTCTATCTCTGGAAGACCCCACTTGTCCACCAGACTCAAAGACGTCCTGGTGTAAAGACCACTCTCCCGGATGCACGTCCTGCCTGCTGAGAAAATCCGCTTCCCAGTTGAGGACTCCCGGGATGAACACTGCTGATATTGCTGGGAGATTGCGCTCCGCCCAGACCAGAATACGGGACACTTCTGCGAGTGCTGCCCGACTTCGGGTTCCTCCTTGCTGGTTTAAATAGGCCACTGTGGTGGCGTTGTCCGACTGGACCTGCACAGGGTGACCCTGGAGAACCGGCTGTGCCAGCTGGAGAGCTCTTAACACCGCATGGAGCTCCAAAACGTTTATTGGAAGCTCCGCTTCCGCCCGAGTCCACCTGCCCTGAAACAAGTGTGGACCCGTGACAGCTCCCCAGCCCCGGAGACTGGCGTCCGTTGTTAACAGGACCCAGTTCGCCACCCAGAACGGGCGACCCTTGTTGAGGTGGGTCGTCTGCAACCACCAGGTTAGAGACAGGCGAACGTCCGGAGTGAGCCCCATCGTCTGGGACTTGAGACACTGAGGCAATCCATTCCAGCTGGACAGGATCAATAGCAGCAGAGGTCTGGAGTGAAATTGGGTGTACTCCACCATGTCGAATACCGACACCATTGAGCCCAATAACCTCATTGCCGAGTGTATCGACACTTGATGACACTGCAGACAACTGCACACCTTCAACTACAAAGTAAGGATCTTTTCTTCCGTCACAAAGATCCGCTGCTGTCTGGAGTCCAATAAGGCCCCGAGGTGCAGGATCCTCTGAGATGGGGTGAGAGTGGACCTCTGCCAGTTTATCAACCAGCTGTGACGTTGCAGTACCGCAATCGTCAGATCCAGATTTTGTAAAAGAAGCTCTGGAGACCCCGCTATCAACAGGAGGTCATCCAGATAAGGCAACAGTCGCACTCCCTGCGTCCACAGGAGAGCCGCAATGACCTTGGTGAATACCCGTGGAGCAGTCACCAGGCCAAAAGGCAGCGCCCAGAACTGGAAATGTTTGTTGCAGATTGCCAATCTGAGGAACTGCTGATGGCGCAAAACAATAGGGACATGCAGGTAAGCGTCCTGGATGTCCAATGACACCATGTAGTCCCCAGGCTCCAGTGCCAGAATAATGGACCGCAGGGTCTCCATCCGAAACAGAGGCACCCTCAAGCACTTGTTGAGGGCCTTTAGGTTTAGTATTGGACGGTAAGACTCATTGGGTTTCTGCACCAAAAATAGATTGGAGTAGAAACCCAGGCCCCTCTGGGAAATGGAACATGCACTAAAACTCTGGCCTGGAGCATAGTGTGCAAAACCTTCCGCAGTTCCGAGGCTTTGCTCCGGTCTAGCGGAAGGCCTGTGGTAAAGAACCGGGATGGAGGCCTGTGCCGAAAGGAGAGGTCATACCCGTGAGAGACCACCTCCTGAACCCAAGTGTCTGTCGTAGTCCTCGACCAGCACTGGGTGAACTGAAGCAGGCGGCCCCCCACTTTGGGATCCCCCAAAGGGAGGCCCGGACCATCAGGCCGCAGGTTTGTTATCTGACCTAGGAACCGGACGTCTGGTACTCCAGACCTGTTTCTTGGGCTTGGACAATTTCTTGGTCCCAGCCTGCAGTGGAAAGGACTGTGCTTTAGGCCTACCTTGGGCCCTGTGAGGCCGAAAGGACGACCCACCAGCACTAGCAGGAATCGTAGCAGACGGAAGACATGCAGATTTTGCTGCTGCCAACGTAGCTACTATTTTGTCCAGATCTGTACCAAATAGTACCTGTCCATTGAAAGGCAGACCTTCTAATCCCTTTTTTTTGGAATCCGCGTCCGCTTTCCAAGAACGCAACCACAAGGTGCGATGAGTAGCCACGGCTGCAGAGGAGATCCTAGAGGTGAGCATACAAATATCTAAGGCCGCTTCATTAATGTAAGTGGCCGAGTCTCGGAGATTACCCACCAACTCGGTCTGTTCAGCCGAACAGTCAGAGTCCAAAGACGCCTCCAAATTATCCGCCCAGGGCTCCATAGCTCTGGCTACCCAACACACGGCCATAGCCGGTCTGGATGCTTCCCTGCAAGGGAATAAACGGATTTGAGGCAGATCTCCACCTTTCGGTCAGTGACATCCTTCAAGAATTACATCGAAGGCATAGGCAACGTGGCACTTTTGACTAGGCGTGTGACATGTGAATCCACTTGCGTAGGGGATTCCCACTTAGAAAAATAATTGACCGCAAACGGATAAGCCACGGCTAAGCGCCTCTGGGGCTGAAACAGTTTACCTGGATTTTTCCACGCTTCCTCTAAATGATCCAAAATGATCAGAAAGAGGGAACACCGTAGCCTCACCCTTAATAGCCTTAAAAAGGCATATTTGAATGTGGCCACCGAAGGATCAAGATCCTCAATAACTAAAGCCGTGCGGACCGCTCGAATAAGACCAGGGATATACACCTTGGACTTAGCGTCCGGCTCTTTGGTACGGAGAGGTTCTTGGTCAGATAGATCCAGAATCTCCCCATCATCTGACGTCTCATCGTCATCTCCATAAGGAGCAGATAAAGACGCCACCGGCCGTTTATGAGGCCGCAACACAGACTCCCCCTGTAAAACATCGGACAAATGCTGAACCGATGTAGTTAGAGTTTTAACCCACGCAGGCTCCGGAGAAACCTGGGAAGGGACAGGGAGACTGTGGGGTACCATCAATTGTCTCGGGAACTCCCGCATGGGTGACGACACCACTGACTGCTGGGACAAACCCGTCTGGGTAAACGCAGGTGGCGGAGCTAGCTGGCCCACAAGGGTTGTAAGCGCCTTAGCGAAACAAGCCCAGGGAGGTTCCTGTACCGGGACCGTGACCATAATCGGCCGTGACAGTGCCAGGCACTGGGGACATAACCCCTCCGCGTTACCCTCCCCCTCCGCTATTGGCACCTTACATTTAGTACACATGAGCTGGAGAGGAAAGTCAGTCTCAGACATGATGGTTAGTATGTGACACTCACACCTATACGTATTGGTATAGCGTGAATAACACCCTGCACACCGCGCACCGCAAGGGCTTTGAGCAGAGCAAGATCAGGGACAGTAATAAGGCTGACAGTAGAAAGTGAAAGTACAGACAGCAGGCTAGCAGATTAGTCACATACAATGCAGAAGAAACAAATCCCTGCACTATTAGCGCTGATTCTCAACTACTCAGACCCTCAGGCTGGTAGGACTCAGCGCTGCATACACTGACCTGTGACAAACAGAGGAGAGGTATGCTGGGGGACCCAGACCGCAATGCCACCGCTCATAGGCTTCCAGCAGCGTTCACCATGCTTCAAAGATGGCCACCGAGGAGCAGAAGGATGAAGGAGGCCAGCCTGGGGGAGGAGCGCTGACACACTATGGCCAATCAGGCAGAGCAGAGAGGCTGTGTGCAGCAGGGGAGGCGCCGGCTGTGAAACAGGGAAAGCAAGCTCCCCTGGCATGCATTTAACCCCTGGGACACCGCAGCGCATGCCGCTCAGCAGCGGCCCGCTGTCCCAGGGGGTAGTGGAAGCGCAGGTTGGTCGCCTGGCTCCACGCTGCAGCCAGTCTCCAGGGAGCCCCCTGCCTGGGGACTCAGGACTATGTGACCAGCAGGGACCCACCGCGGGACCCCGCTGCTTACCTGCTATCCCCTGGGATCCGGCCATGGTCCAAGACATCTGGGGGCACCACTAGCCGTGACCCCAGATGTCTACCAGCATCCCCGGATCAGTACCGGCGGGGTGTAGGGGAGACAGCATGGACGTCAGTACTGACTGTCCATGCTGTACTCCCAGATGTGCAGCCAGCGCTGCCTTTAAAACAAACTTCAGGGGCTCTTCATAGCCCCCCTCTGCACAGTGCCTCCGACTCTGAGCCAGGTACCGACGAAACTGAGATGCCTTGGCCCGGGGTATAGGAGAGGGACCCAGATGCATCCTGGGAGGCTGAAAACTTTAACTGTGGTGCCTGAAGACTGACGTCATCACCTATACCCCAAGGTACCCTGTGGATACCCTATGGACCCTGCAGTAGAAAATTCTTCTGTCATCCACCACAGTTGTTTTCCGTGGTCTTCCGGGTCTTTTGGTGTTGCTGAGCTCTCCGATGCGTTCTTTCTAAGAATGTTCCAAACGTTGATTTGGCCACACCTAATGTTTTTGCTATCTCTCTGATGGGTTTGTTTTGATTTTTCAGCATAATGATGGCTTGCTTCACTCATAGTGACAGCTCTTTGGATCTCATATTGAGAGTCGACAGCAACTGATTCCAAATGCAAATGTCACACCTAGAATCAACTCCAGACCTTTTACCTGCTTAATTGATAATGAAATAACGAGGGAATAGCCCACACCTGTCCATGAAATAGCTTTTGAGTTGATAGTCCCATTACTTTTGGCCCCTTAAAAAGTGGGACGGAACATATAGAAACCGTTGTAATTCCTACACCGTTCACCTGATTTGGATGTAATTACCCTCAAATTAAATCTGAAAGTCTGCAGTTAAAGCACATCTTGTATGTTTCATTTCAAAGCCATTGTGGTGGTGAATAGAGGCCAAAATATGAAAATTCTGTCAATGTCCCAATATTTATGCACCTGACTGTATATACATATACACACTGTATATCTACTAATAACAATAACCTGGGTCACCCACAATGCATATAAAAAGACGGAGGGTTGTATAATATTTATTAATTCTTCTCCTACGCCTAAGAAGAGGGGCGTGTAACATATAGGACCCACTTATAAGATGGGGAAAAAATTACCATAAAATACAGTTTTAAACATAATAGACCGTATGAACAATTACTAAAACCAGGGATGAAGGATAGAAGAGAAAAAGAGAGAGGGGGGAAGTGGGTGCAGGGAGAGACAGATTTAAGTTGATGAGACCGGACAGTTTCTAAAATCTACAGTGTCCCCATCCTTATAAAATGGAATTGAATTCCACTAGTACTGCTTCATTAAGGCCCTCAGGAAAGGGACAGCTCGACTGCGATAGACTAACCACTAGAGCAGAGCCGCTGTCCAGGTCAGGTACCCCGGAAACCACCGCCGTCACCGGCCGTCCTGCTGCTGCCCGCTCAGTATTTGCTGCTGGGCCCGATCGAAGCTGTCAGCTGAGCTCCGATTGTGGATGCTGCGCAGCGGCAGTAGCAGCTGCCGGAGTCTCTGCCCAGCTGGCAGCAGGTGCTCCATGCCTGCCCCAAACCTAGGCGGGCTTGGAATGCCCCTAGGCATTTGCCTATACCTAGGGTAAGCTCTGTCCTCCAGTACTGAGATCCAGAGGAAGCCAGCTCTTGGCTTTGAAGTATTTATTTATTTTTTTAAAGGTGCAACAATGTTTAATTAGTGTTCTCCATGTAATTTATCACATGGTGTAGTGACCATTAGGATGGTCTGCAGTATAGTCATTATGGTAGAGCAATGGTGCATACACACGGGACGACAGTCAGCAATAACGATATCGCTGAACGATCTCCCGGGTGTGCTGGATGATCGATATCGATCATCCAGCACACCACCAACGGCGGCCAACAACCCGCGATCAACGATCGCTCGTACCTATAATAACCTGGTCCATATCAGCCAGGTTGGCCTGCATGCACGGGAAATGGACGATATAGTTATCGTCCAGGCGTACCCGCGCATCGCAGGTCATTGGTGGGTTGGAGGCACCGAAAAATGCACGATATGAACGATAACGATATCATTATCGTTCATATTGTGCATCTTAATCGTACCGTGTGTACGTACCATTACTCCTACACATAATGACACCAATTCATAAACAATTGTCTCTCACTGGCATATTGTAATTTAAACATAAATGATGTCTGCTAAAACTATAGTCAATAGCCACCAACAATACTCAGACAGATAAGACAGAGGTTCCCAAACTCTGCCATTACAGTCCAGGTTTTAAGGATATCCATGCTTGAGTCCAGATGGTTAAATCAAATTGATTGAGGTACTAATTAATTCACCTGTGCTCAAGCATGGATATCCTTAAAACCTGGACTGTAATGGCAGATAGGACATCCAGGACACAGCAGTTCCCAGAGTCAGGGCCAAATGTTATATTGAAAGCCGTAATTAGTTTAAAGACAAAACAAACCTATACGGACGATCCCTCTGGAATCACACTGGCTCCTGCAGCTGTGGGCCGTTACATGTGGCCCTCAGTCTTTTTTTGTGATGGCCCCTGCTTATTACGTACTTATGCAGTAGGTTTGACTGGGGACTATGCATTAGTAGCAGGGACATGCAGTCAGGGGAGAAGATATTTACAATAAACAAAGATGTTTAAAAGTTATAATCATTTGTATAGGTAACACTCACCAGCTTTGTGGAGCTCTCTGGGACTGCAGGAAGTCGAGAGATAAGGCAGCAACAGCCTCACTTCTGTATAATCAGACACTACTTACAGAGCTGGGGATGGGGGCCATACCACAGGCAGTAAGCTGCACAGAGAGATAATAGAGGCATGCCTCTATATTAGGGGGTGCGAGTGCCTTGAGCACTAATGGACACCTTGGGATGTGCACTGCAGTGTTTAAAGATTGCCGCTCAGCAGGAAGAGTGGCACATTGATGTAGATAGGATAATCAATGAACACTAAAGCTTAGTGAGAGTTACAGTGGTGAGTAGGGGGTGAGACAGGCTCCCGGCAATCAGACCCATCTCCATGTGTGCCTCCCCAGCTATAGACCTTACTGCACATCACTGACTAGTAACAGTGCAAAGCTTCCTTTTTCTTTACAGTAAAAATGACCTGCTTATTGAACTGCCCCATACTAATGACATACAGTATGTCAGTGGTTCTCAAACTCTGTCCTCAGGACCCCACACAGGTCACGTTTTCTAGGTCACCCAGCAGGAGCACAGGTGTAGTCATTACTCACTGACACATTTTAAAAGATCCACAGGTAGAGATAATTATTTCACTTGTGATACTGTAAGGAGACCTGGAAACCATGCACTGTTTGGGGTCCCGAGGACCGAGTTTGATCTAGAATATCTTGTTGAAAAACTTCTAAAAGCAAATATATAACTGCACTATCAATTCAGGTATGTAAAATGCAAACAATAATAATCTCTGCAAGACTTAAAAAAATAATAATCACCCAACGGTTTGGAATAGAAGGGGTGGTCATCTCATGCAGGTGGTTAGTACATAAAACTCTCTCTGATTTAGCAATAGAAGTACTAGACGCAATAAAAAAAAAACTAAATTGTTTTTGCAGACTAAGAAGCAATTTTTTTTCAAAAACAACCCCAAAATGGTCCTTTTTTTTTTTTTTTTAACACATCGTTTAATAGTTATTAAATATTTTAGTTAAATACATTATATTGAATCAGGTTTAAATAGTTCTTATTTACATAATTTGCTAATAAAAAAATCAACAATTTTGGGGACGTTTTAGAAAACATATTAGCCAATTCAGTGGTTAAGGATATCCATGCTTGCGTCCAGGTTAAATCAATGAAATCATCTGTGCTCAATTTAACACTTCAGTCAAGCATGGATATCTTTAAAACCTGGACTGTAATGGTGGAGTCTGTTTCTCTAAAGGCGCACATCCACTAGGTGATATTAATGAGCGACTGAACGTTATCGTTCAATCGCTCAGTAATAGTGCACAAATCGTGCAATATAATGTCGGAAACAACCAGCGATGCGTGCTGCCGCTGGTCGTTTCTGACATCAATCATCGTCTGAACATGCCGGTCAATCTGCCGATAATGACAGATTGGGCATGTTCAGGGATGATGGAGGGTGCCTACACTGAACGACATATCGATCCATGTAGGCACTGCAGGGGAAGAGGAACGACTGTATGATTACAACGTTGTAATCATACTGTCGTTCCACGATCTGCTAGCGGATGTGCCCCTTCAGAGATCCACAATGACAAATCTCTCACCCAACACAACCGGTAAATTATAATCCGGTGTGGCCATAAAGCTACGTATATTTACAATCAGCTGTGCACAAACATGGCTTTCCTTTAAATCTGGACTAGAGGTACAAACCCTTAGAACGTAAGTTCTAAAACGCGGTCCTCAGGACCCCAAAGAGTGCATGTTTTCCAGGACTACTCATAGAATCACAAGTCAAATATATCAGAAGATCCACAGGTGGAGCTAATTGTGTCAGTGAGTAATGAATAAACCTGCTGGGTGACCTGGAAAACATGAACTGTTTGGGATCTGAGAACCCACAATGCAAAAAAATTTATACAGGATCACAGCGCAAAAGGGTCAAAGCAGCAAATTGGTCAAACAATGATTCACCAGATCAAACACATGTATATACAAAACACGTTTAACCTATAATCATGCGCTAGATGTTGAAAAGTTACAAAAAAGTCCTAGATGATATACAGACTATTTAGTCTCACCCAAGACTTCATGAATTGTGTAGTAAAAGTCCAGCAGTCAATTCAGGACCTAATTCAGACCCGCTCGCTAGGATGCGTTCGCTCGTAGCTGGCCGATTTTTGCATTCTGTGCATGCGCGAACCAGTGTGAGAGATCGGGAAGCGCTCGCTCGCTGTGCATAGACAGCCCAGCAGAGTGAGTGACAGGAGAAGCCGTTTGTGGGTGGTGACAGGGGCTGGCCATTAAAAACGGGTGTGGAGGTGCGAACGCAGGCGTGCCTGGGCATCTAAACGCCATTTCAGAGGCGTGTATAATTAACAGGCAGCATCATAGTACATGTCACCTGGTTGAATTTGACACTGAAGTGCTCACAGTGCTTGCGGTAGGGAATAGTCAACCACAAGCTGCGATCGCATCCGATGGTGCCCGATGCACTGATGGTTGCATACACTTCCTGGAGATGACGTGCGCAAGTGGTCGTCTTAAGACAGGCTAGTGGGCGTGTGCACACACAAAGCGATCGCACGCCAAGACATAGTGGGCGTTCTAATGCCTTGCCGTGCAATCGCCTGCCTTGCTGTGGGATGGCCGGATTTGCATACGCTGGGTGCGAGCATACGCATCTAGCGAGCGGGTCTGAATCAGGTCCTCTGTATCATGAAAAAAAGAGAGAGCAAAGAAATACTGTATCAAATTCCAAAACACATTCCAGGGAGGACGCCCAAGTGCTTATGATGAAAATGTTCAATCAGGAGTGTTCCCAAAGAGAATCTTCCTTCCAATATTAGAAAGCCACAGTGCACTTCAAACTGGAACAGTTATACACCCTTTGTGAATGGTAAAAGTAAACATATATATGCTTACATAAATTAAATTATCAGCAGACACATAAAGGTTTCTTTGTTTCTCTTCATATGTTCGATACCCAGATATCTATGGGGCCTGGAGAGACAGACTAATGGTGTAGATCAAATAGTATCCATTTATTAAAACAGAATATATTCATAAAATAGGTAACATGTGTCCATACCAGATGTTAAATAGTCAGATATGGCGTCCAAAAGGAATGAGACCCGGGTGTTCCAATATAGGACATCATACAGGACCAAGGCAGGATTTACAAGGCATCGCTGCAATACATGTGTACCTGGACCTGTAAGATTAGGTCACTCAACTTGAAAAAGATGCCTGGGGTGCGTTGAAATGCGTAGAAAGAGTGATTTTATGGAGTGTTTTTGAGCACAGGAGACTTAAATAGTAACTCAGTTAATTTGATTTAACCAAGTCACCAGTGCTCAGGCATGGATATCCTTAAAACCTGGACTGTAATGACAAAGTAAAGCTTACCAAACTATGTGAAATGCAAGATAAAAAAATATTGTACAGCGCAACCTTTATATAAATGTAAAAGATTTAGTAAACATTCCACTCCCCGTTTTCATTCATGTGCATATAACCGTATGAAAACTCAACAGATTAGATCACAGGTTCTCAATACTTGGTCCTCAGGACCCCAAACAGTGCATGTTTTTCAGGTCTCCTCACAGAATCACAAGTGAAATAATTATCTCCACCTGTGGATCTTATAAAATGTGTCAGTGAGTAATGAGTACACCTGTACACCTGCTGAGTGACCTGGGAAATGTGTCAGTGAGTAATGAGTACACCTGTGCACCTGCTGGGTGACCTGGGAAATGTGTCAGTGAGTAATGTATACACCTGTGCTCCTGCTGGGTGACCTGGGAAATGTGTCAGTGAGTAATGACTACACCTGTGCTCCTGCTGGGTGACCAGGGAAATGTGTCAGTGAGTAATGATTACACCTGTGCACCTGCTGAGTGACCTGGGAAATGTGTCAGTGAGTAATGAATACACCTGTGCACCTGCTGAGTGACCTGGGAAATGTGTCAGCGAGTAATGAATGCACCTGCACCTGTGCACCTGCTGGGTGACCTGGGAAATGTGTCAGTGAGTAATGAATACACCTGTGCACCTGCTGGGTGACCTGGGAAATGTGTCAGTGAGTAATGAATACACCTGTGCACCTGCTGGGTGACCTGGGAAATGTGTCAGTGAGTAATGAATACACCTGTGCACCTGCTGGGTGACCTGGGAAATGTGTCAGTGAGTAATGAATACACCTGTGCACCTGCTGGGTGACCTGGGAAATGTGTCAGTGAGTAATGACTACACCTGTGCACCTGCTGAGTGACCTGGGAAATGTGTCAGCGAGTAATGAATGCACCTGGAAAACGTGACCTATGTTGGGGTCCTGAGGACAGAGTTTGAGAACCACTGGATTAGATGTTCTATTTTCATATTATTATTTTAATGTATAATGCAGTTACCAAATGTGTTTATTACATATGGATCCAGTAATGTTAGCACCCAGGATAGATGTATTTACAGTTCAGCGGTTATGCTGGGGTTTTTTAAATCACTGTTGATGTCATCTGTTTTTTACGTTGGTTTTGTGGGTGAGTTTCTAATGGTAATTTGACCAAACCAACATAAAACTGCAGTAAAACTGATGCATCTATCAAGGCAATCAGAAGAAGAGGAATAACCAAACATGCACTTATAATGAAGGCGTCATCAATGTAACCGTTTCTGGCTTCAATGTATGATAATTGTCTTATGAGGGAAATAATATATTAGTGGATTTTTTATTTTTATTTTAATAAAATAATAAGGGCAATACTTATTTTTGAAAAAAAATAAACACCAATTAATAAAATAAATATTTACTATTATTAAAGGGGTAATATTAAGAATGGGGGAAGGATTTATTTCTTTATGGTTATATAAATGGTATCCACATCATAAGATATTTAATGCTTCTTCATCTCTCTTTCTCCCATCTGTCCTTCATCCCCCACGCCTGTCACTCTAAGAATAGGGGGAGATGGGAGGAATGGGGGAATAGGGGGGAGATGGGAAGAATGGGGGGAAGAATAGGGGGAGATGGGAAGAATGGGGGGAAGAATAGGGGGAGATGGGAGAGATGAGGAATGGGGGAAGAATAGGGGGAGATGGGAGAGATGAGGAATGGGGGAAGAATAGGGGGAGATGGGTGTAATGGGTGAAGAATAGGGGGAGATGACAGGAATGGGGGGAAGAATAGGGGGATATGGGAGGAATGGGGGGAAGAATAGAGGGAGATGGGGGGAAGAATAGGGGGAGATGGGGGGAATGGGTGAAGAATAGGGGGAGATGGAAGGAAGAATAGGGGGAGATGGGAGGAATGTGTGGAAGAATAGGGGGAGATGGGTGGAATGGGTGAAGAATAGGGGGAGATGGGTGGAATGGGTGAAGAATAGGGGGAGATGGGAGGAATGGGAGGAAGAATAGGGGGAGATGGGAGGAATGGGGGGGAAGAATAAGGGGAGAGATGAGGAATGGGGAAGAATAGGGGGAGATGGGAGGAATGGGGGGGGGATGGGAGGAATGGGGGGAAGAATAGGGGGAGATGGGAGGAATGGAAGAATAGAGGGAGATGGGGCAATGAGGAAGAATAGGGGAAGATGGGAGAGATGAGGAATGGGGGAAGAATAGGGGGAGAGATGAGGAATGGGGGAATAATAGGGGGAGAGGGGAAGAATAGGGGGAGATGGGAGGAATGGGTGAAGAATAGGGGGAAGAATAGAGGGAGATGGGAGGAATGGGGGGGGAGAATAGGGGGGAGATGGGAGGAATGGGGGGAAAGAATAGGGCCGAGATGGGAGGAATGGAGGGGAAGAATAGGGGGGAGATGGGGAGAATGGGGGGGAAGAATAGGGGGAGATGGGAAGAATGGGGGGAAGAATAGGGGGAGATGGGAAGAATGGGGGGAAGAATAGGGGGAGAATGGGGGGAAGAATAGGGGGAGATGGGAAGAATGGGGGGAAGAATAGGGGGAGATGGGAAGAATGGGGGGAAGAATAGGGGGAGATGGGAGGAATTGGTGAAGAATAGGGGGAGATGGGAGGAATGGGTGGAAGAATAGGGGGAGATGGAAGGAATGGGGGGGAAGAATAGGGGGAGATGGGAGGAATGGAAGAATAGAGGGAGATGGGGCAATGAGGAAGAATAGGGGAAGATGTGAGGAATGGGGGTAGAATAGGGGGAGATGGGTGGAATGGGGTGAATGGGTGAAGAATAGGGGGAGATGATAGGAATGGGGGAGATGGGAGGAAGAATAAGGGGAGATGGGAGGAATGGGGGGAAGAATAAGGGGAGATGGGAGGAATGGGGGGTAAGAATGGGGGAGATGGGAGGAATGGGGGGAAGAATAGGGGGAGATGGGAGGAATGGGGGGAAGAATAGGGGGAGATGGGAGAAATGGGTGAAGAGTAGGGGGAGATGGGAGGAATGCGGGGAAGAATAGGGGGCGATGGGAGGAATGCGGGGAAGAATAGGGGGAGATGGGAGGAATGGGTGGAAGAATAGGGGGAGATGGGAGGAATGGGTGGAAGAATAGGGGGAGATGGGAGGAATGGGGGGTAAGAATAGGGGGAGATGGGAGGAATGGGTGGAATAGGGGGAGATGGGAGGAATGGGTGGAATAGGGGGAGATGGGAGGAATGGGGGGTAAGAATAGGGGGAGATGGGAGGAATGGGTGAAGAATAGGGGGGAGATGGGGAATGGGTGAATAGGGGGAGATGGGAGGAATGGGGGAAGAATAGGGGGAGAGATGAGGAATGGGGGAAGAATAGGGGGAGATGGGAGGAATGGGGGGAAGAATAGGGGGAGATGGGAGGAATGGGGGGTAAGAATAGGGGGAAATGGGAGGAATGGGGCAAGAACAGGGGGAGATGGGTGGAATGGGGTGAAAGGGTGAAGAATAGGGGGAGATGGAAGGAATAGGGGAGACGGGAAGAATGGAGGAAGTATATGTTGAGATGGGGAATGGGGGGAAGATGGGAAATGGGGGGGAGATGGGGGAAAGAATTGGTGGCAGACAGACGTAATAGAGGGGAGAGATGGGAAGGAGGGAGAAGTAAGAGGAAAAAAAACCTGCACAATAGCTAGCATCTCTGCAAATGGGTTGTGATATGAAATGTTGACATTCATCATATCGACATGGTCATAATGTTGACCATGTCGGCATTCATCATGTAGACAGTGATGAAATGTCAACAGACAAAATCGGCCTTTGTAGCCCAGCAGTGACTGATCTGCTCCTGATGGCTGCAGCGACAATGCGCACGCCTGGCTGAGCATTATGTGATCACAGTAGCAGCTGATTTATTCATACAGGTAACAGGATTACGAGTAACGGAATTTAGAGAGAGGGCCACACATGCTGTCTTCTAAATGTTTCAGGTTGGCCAACTTTATAATGCACTGAACAGATAAACACAAACTTGCCTGTAAATGATACTAATCAGAGGAAATTTGATATGAGCTAATTTTTGTTTTCAGGTTACAGTGAAACTAGAGAGGTTTAATTCATCACTAAGAAGGTAGTTTTGCACACTTTTCTATGTGAAAAACAAAAATAAACACCAATACAAATTAATAGATTGTATTTGAAAGGTGAAGTTTCTGTTTAATGTTCGACAAGAGTTTCATCATTAGCTTTCGTCTTACGAATAATCACAAAAATATCTTTATCCCCAGCGTGAATCTGCTTTAGATTTAGTAAGAGTTTAGTGAGAAGTAAAATCCATTCAACGTTTGGGGCATGACAATGGTTTATCATTTGTGCGGATAACGAGTCACCGGGATAGCTCCCGCCAATAGGACCAGGAAAATGGTCTCTGATCCCGTGTGATGTTGCTTATGCCTGGCAAGGCTTGTGTCGTCTCCGAAACATTTCCCACATTATGAAAATAAGAGCTTTTGCTCTCTAGTGTGAAGCTGCTGATGTTTGATCAGATTGGAGTTGACAGAGAAACATTTTCCGCACTCGAAACACGAAAACGGTTTCTCTCCGGTGTGGAGCCTCCGATGCCTTATCAAGCTGGATTTCTTAGCAAAACACCTCCCGCATTCAGGGCAGGAATAAGGTTTCACCCCTAAGTGAAGTCTCCGGTGGGCATAAAGACTGGAAGTCTGGGTGAAGCATTTCCCACATTCCGAACATGGAAATCGCTTGACGCTAGGATGAGTCTGCTTATGCTTAATGAGATCAAAGTTATTTTTGAAACATTCCCCACATTCCGTGCAAGAATACGGCCTCTCCCCTTTATGGATTTTCCTGTGTATTAGAAGATGTGACGGATTAGAAAAACAATCGCCACATATGGGGCACAAGTGAAAGGTTTCTCTGTGAATGCTCTTATGCCGCCCTAGAGCTGTGTAATCTAGAAAACTTTCCCCACACACGGAACAAATGAAAGAGTGTTCTTCCTTGTGGGCTAATTGGTGCTTAACAAGATCAGACTTCAAGCCGAAACATTTCTCACAATCCGGGCAGACAAAGACCTTTTCTATCCCGTGCGTTCTCTGGTGCTTGGCCAGACTGGAGCTGTCGGTATAACATTTGCCGCACTCCGTACACGAGTAGGGTTTCTCCCCGGTGTGAACTCTCTGGTGCCTGGTGAGATACGACTTATATAGGAAGAGTTTACCACAGTCTGGACATTCCTCCATGTGCGTAGGTATCGCGAAGTCTGGGAGTCCTCTTTTTTGCTGTGAGGCTACTTCAGTCTCCTCTAATAATTTTAGCTTTTCTAAATTTTCATTCTGTGCATCTCTGATAAGATGGTGCAGTAAAGCGACGTTACTTTCTGGAGGAGGAGTATCTGGGCTTACAGGTACATCTGCCAAGACAAAAAAATACAAAACAACCCCAATGATTAAAAGGATTATGTAGCAGTTCTTATTAGGTGTCCACTAGTTTAAAAAACATCCTTCATAAAAAAAAAAAAAAAAGGCTAAACTTGAAATCTGAGATTACTAAATATATGAGGTGCCTAAAAGGTAACAATCTTCACCATCAGCGATGACCTGGTCTGTGTTGTGCACGGATTCAGTATGATTTACCGCCGGCCGCATTGCATCCCGGCAGCAGTGGAAATCTCGATCGTCGAAAGGTAAGTATTGACAAACCTATTCTACCCCCCCAACCCTAACCCTCCCTTAGGGGTGGCTAACCCTAATCTCCCCCCCAAGTGCCTAACCCTAATCCCCCCTCTAAGTGCCTGAACCTAACCCCCCCTTCCCCGCCGCCTAAACCTAAGTTCCCCGTGGGGGGTGCCCAACCTCCCAGGGGGTGCCTAACCCTAAATCTCCCCCCGGGAACCCTAAACCTAACCCTCCCCCCCCTGCGGCTGTCCGTGCCCGGCTTACCTTCGATCGGTAAGCCGGTGTCGGGTTCCCGGCGTAGGGAAAATGACAGGCGTCGGGATTTCAACGCCTGTTATTTAACCCTTACCGGGATTAGACAGTCGGGAAGCCGACGGCCGGGATTCCGTCCATCGGCTTACCGACTGCTTCCCGTCGTGCACACACAAGTCACAGGGACCAGGATGGAGCCATAGCGTTGGCTCGTATCCACACAGGAGTTCTGAGTTGGGTGTATGGTAAACAGACGGGTTGAACTCACAAAAGGACCTGATTCTCAGTCGGACGCACGTGTGGCTTCTTTCCATACGGCCACGCAGCCACATTGCTACCCTATGCTGATGCCAGTATTCGCCCAGTTTATGCCGGGTGCAGAGATCCGTCTGAAACAGGAGACACATCTGCGTCGGCCTACACTCCCACAGGATGGATCAGTTCCTTGCACCGGCATGGCCGTCGCCCAGGAACGCCCTTTCACGGAAAGAGTGCTCCACAGACATATGGATCAATTTGTCCGCACCTTCACTTCCCATCCCTGTGTATGCATGGCATGGTGCATGCTCAGTATGTGATTGCTTTCTGCGACACAAACACGGGTTGAAGATATCTGCGGGATCCGTCTACATCTCCACTGGTATCCAACTTAGGGCCATATTCAATTACTGGCGATATTATCGACAATTTTTCGGTGATAATTTATCGCTGATTTTTCATGTAAAAATGGAGTAAACTTTTCTAAATTTTTAAAAAGGTGGAAAATGTGCATAATCCCTATTTTTGAGTAAAAATGTGGGGATTTCTTACAGAACCCTGTAGACAGCTCCCCTAATGATACTTTGGCAAAAAAAATTACGTAAATTGCGTACTTTGGTGAAAAATGACCGCTGAAATTTCTGACAATTTTTTTTTTTTTTTCGTGAAAAATGCCCCAACTGTTTTAAACATTACACGTGGCTGGCGCAGGCGTTCTTTTCGCGGTTTTAAAAAACCACCTGCGCCAGCCACGTGCAATGTTTAAAACACTTGGCGCAGCCTTATGGCCCTCCGAAATACCAGACCCAATACGTTAAACGCATTTTTCCCGGGAGAAAAAAAAATTTAGACCGAAATTTCAGCGCCCGTTTTTTGCCAAAGTACGCAACTTCCGGAAAATTTTTTTGCTAAAGTATCGTTACGGGGGTTATCCAAAGGGTTCTGTAAGAAATCCCCACATTTTTACCCAAAAATAGGGATTTTGCTAATTTTTTCGCCTGCCCTGGGCTGGAGAAGTTTTCTCCAGTTTTTAGGCGAAAAACCACCATTTTTCGCCTTCGTTGGCGAAATCGGACGCAAATCATGCGCAAATGGGCTGATACCGGCCGATTCGCAAACGACGGGGAAAACGGACGATTTTGCCTCAAATTGAATACGGCCCTTAGAACCAGGCCCATAATGCACATATAGCATGGAGCACCATACTTTGTTTTAGGGCTCCGTCAATACTTTCCACGTCTAAGCTCCACTACATTCACCCCAAACCAGCTGAAAAGGATCGCTACACCCTCCAACTTCCGTCTGACTCCGTGGCTCTTCTGTATGAACTACCATTTCCACATAAGGGCCAATACTACTTTCAGGTTGTTTTTGCACTGCTACCCAATGCAAATGGACAAAATCACCCATGTGCTTCTGTCCTTACAGTCAGCCTTTCCAAATATCTATTTATAGCAAAGTTTACAACATTAACGAAAAGTATCCTGCTCACAGATCAGAACAAAAATTATATCTGAGGGAATGGACTAAACATCTTTACGAATGCAGGCTGTCAGCAAACCTCTGAATAGAGACTGCCGTAAGCTGCATTGCAGCATTTCTGTCTGATTTTTTATTTTTTTTTAAAGCGGCAATCATTTAAATGGCAAAACCAGGTTGGTTTTGCCTTTTCAATTATTGCCGCTTTCAAACATTGTGTCTATTCGCTGGAATTGCACTGATGCCTGAAACTCACAATTACATTCCCCACACAATGACAAACTTAGTTTTAGGTGCATGGGAAGCTGCGGGTGTCAGCCTCTTACTCCTTTTTTAGACAATATGTAGCACTTACCAGAGCGGTGATCTACTGAATTCTCCTCAGACTGTGAGGGGCTCTTCACATAGGGTTCCTCCCCCCACTCAATCATCGATACAAGAGGAGGGACCACATTGATCCGCCCTGCGCAGGTACAATGACAAGACAGAAAAAATCAATTTAAGTAACTAGTTCAATTTATTTATTATGTTACAAAGGTTTAAGCATGGCATTTAGAGGTCGCATAGCAGGTGCAACAAATAAAAATGTTATACTTGGGTTGCACACAATAAAGGCAGATAAATAGTTGGGTGCAGTGAGCTCGCAGTGCGTGATGTAAGGTGCCCTGCCTTTCTGGTATATTATGACACAAATGAGAAGATACTGTGCTGCAGTCAGGGAATGGTGGGGGGAGAGATGAGCGAAACGAGTCGGATCATGTAGCTCAAGTGGAGTGTAATAGGAGCAGTGAGCGTGTGAACCTGAAATAAGTACGGTACAGATGTAAGTGGGTAACAAGTTTTATTGGTGTGGAAAGAGGCACCATGTAGTATCAGGGGATAGAATAATACGGTTATAAATTGTATCAAGATATATTATATATTTGTACGTTATGAAAATTTCGCCAAGTGGATACAGGTAAAAGGTCACCACGATTAGATATACACCATATATGGCTGGCCTCGGGATTATGGTAAACTGGACATAAATATTCTTGCAAATCTCATTTACATCGTAAAAGCATGGAAAGGGTTAATATGTGTGTAGGGACACCTCATCTCCTTCATTACTATTGGCTGCTTCCTATTGTACCCTCGCAGTAACCGTTAGACACAGCAGCACCTACAACACAGGGGGTAATGCGTAACCAAGGAAAAGGCCTCATCACTCTCCATGCAGCCCTCTTTATGCAAGTAGCCAATCACAGGGTAGCTATATGGTATCAGTCCAGTGGAGAAACAAAACAGAGCGGGACTAAAGAAGCAACTTTTTGGGAAAATTGGTCAGCCCTTGGGGTTTGGATTGCGGTCTCCTTCCAAGACCATTATGTGGGGAAAAACCTAATCTATGGATTTGGTAATTCACCCGGCCTTTATTTAATGATTTATAGTGTTACATAATCATATAATAAACATAACCATTGTATAGTTCCTTGTCTTCTATGTGCGGTACGGAACCTTATGGGACCTCGGTTTACATGGTAAGTCCCATGATAGTGATCCTAGAGTTTTAGACAAGATCTACAGAAGATTCCCTGGAGAAATGTTCATTTGTAACTGAAATTGTGCCTTCTCAAGTGATAGATTTCCTATAGAGAGGATAAGAATTTCGTACCTAGAGAGCGGAGGATCTGGTAATTCTCCACCATCACCTCCCTGTAAATTTCCTTTTCTTCTGTCTTTAAACAATCCCATTCCTCCTTGGAGAAGTGAACGGCAACTTCATCAAACTGAGATTTCTGCATTAAGGGGGAAAAAAGAGATTTCAATTAGTAAAGAGATAAACCAGTTTTTCAAACTCTGCCATTACAGTCCATTTATTAAGGATATCCATGCTTGAGTCCAGATAGTTAAATCAAATTGACTGAGGTACTAAATACAGATGTGTCCTCACTCGTCTTTGCTGCAGTCGCACCAAACAGCCCCTCCCAGCGCGCCTGGTCTCCTAAGACTCTGCTAGCAACGGTCGATTTTGCTTAATTTTATATGCAACATTTGTATATCTGTCAGTAGTGTTCATTCTAGCACCCTGCACCTGTCACAACCCGTGAAGTTCCTCTTCCTGCCAGGGGTGTCGCTCTCTACTCTTGTGCATCTAGCACACTCTGGTCTGTATCTCAGCAATTTGTTGCATTAGCTAGCAGCGTGTGCTAGAAGCACCAGAGCAGAGCGCGACACCTCAGGCAAGAAAGAGGAACTGCACGGGTGATAGGTGCAGGGTGCTAGAATGAACACTGTGTGTGACTGAGTCTCTCAATCAGCAACGATGCAGCGACCGCACACAGATATACAAGTGTCACATATCAAAATAATCAGAACAGTCTCCTGGTGCATCCTAGTCACCTAACGCTAACAGAGTTGTACAGGGTGATTAAGTGCAGAAGTAAGCACCACCTGTTCATGTCTCTGTTATGAGCTCACACCATATAGTAGGGTTAGACTGAAAGCTTGTAGTGATCACACCGCACCTACAACAGTGAGGCTCATCTCCTGGGTGGCTGGGCTGGGATGGGTCTGGTGGTGGGACGGGTGCGGCTGGAGCAGGGTCCCACATAGTCTGGGGTGCCAGATAAAATGGGGTGACCGCCCTCCAGAGACAGCATGCGGGTGGGATCCCGCTCCCTGTTTGTGGCGAGTGGGGACGGGAATGGTGGTGGTCTCCACTCCGTCGGTGGAGTTGGTCTGAAGGGTGACATGCTGTCCACTGGCTAGGACTGGAAGCATTAGGCTCAGAGCGGCCAGGCAGACAGCGATCACAGTTGTCACTGCAAGGAGAGGGCGGGCAGGGAGACTCACTATAAGCTGCACGGCACGCAGCCAGCTCCTAATAGGCAGGAGCGGGTCACATAGGACCCAGTAATTTCCGTTGTCGCCTAAAGTGCGTGAAAGATACGCTATGGTGCGTAAGTGCCATCCCTGGCATACGCCGTATGAGTTTTCAGAATTTTCTACTACCTGAACATCAGCAATGTGTTTGTGTCTCAGAATCAGACCACAAATTGTGGCCAAGGGGAGAAATATTTTCTTATACACAACATGATTCCTGTCAGTAATCCCAAGACCAGCAAAGGACACTGTGGCCAACTGTTTTTACCCTCCATTGGCAATATGTAATAACACAGACAAATAAACCTACTTAACCTGTGCTTTTAGATATAGGGGGAGACTCAAAGAGCGGCATGGTTCTGTTGGTCCCTCACAGGCTAATACAATACGTGTGTCCAGCAGGAAAACCTCGCCTTTTTCCCTCGCACCTCAAAGAGTTGCAACAATTAGCGTGTTTTTCCCAGCATAAGAACCTATGGGCTCAGCCGCACGAGCGAGGTTCCAACGTAACTTGCGCATAGATGAATCTCCTCATTGATTCTTGCAGCAGATATATTGCCCACCTTTACACCGCAATAACGTCTGAGGAAATGCCAATATTCGATTAAGTCTCCAGTGTTTTCTAAAGCACAAAGGGGGCGATTCGATTGTTTTTGCACCCTCCTGAGGTGGCTAGCAGAGATGTGCAATAAGTCCTAACCAGGGCTTTAGATTGGTCGTGACGAGCACAATAATGGGCGCAAAAACAATTGAATTGCTACATTGGGCGCCCATTAATTATCATCCCTAAAACAACAACTGAATCACCCCCAAAGAGTCTCCTAAAACACACATTTTTGGATACATTCTGAATGTCACTTACTTTTCCTACAGTGAGCAAACTACTGAGCAAAATCGGTTCAGACAGAGGAATTGCTTCCGTCATCATATCTCCCTTCCTTGGTTGGCTTGACCAGAGCTCGAACTTATGTCCGCTAGTACAATAAGCGTTTACGATCAGCGCCAGCTCATCCATTTTCTTCTCCAGTATTTTAATCGGAGATTTACACAAGCAACGTGCCGCACTACAAAGCTTCAAAAACAGCTGGTCCAGACACGACTCAAAAACAATGAATTTCCGCTCATCGGTCAAGTCCTCCTTCTCTATCAGTTTGTAGGTCTCCTCTGATGCTGCTCGCGATTCATGAACATTAACTGAAGTGTCCACTTGTTTAGTGTCACGCGGTGACTCATGGAAAGGGGACTTGGCAAATTCTTGGAAAATATTTTTTTCTTTTGAGTCAAGATCTAGTAGCGTATGGGCATACTGTTCTTTAGACGTCAGTTGTGTGTTCAGTGGAGTTGAGGGGCCACAAGGATATAAATAATCAAATTTTACCTCAGAAAAATTGTCTTCTACTTGTCCATTGTTTGTCAGCGATATTTCCTCCGTTTGGGTACTGCTATCCTTCTTTATACACCTTGGACCTGCAAATGTGTCACCGTTTCCCTCTCTGACGCATTTTTCTATATACATGCAGCCATTTGTGAGACTGATTCTGGGGATTAATGCAGAGATTGCACTGGAGACCTGATCGAGGTCTTCCCTTCGTCTCATGGGAGGAGGACTTATAGGTGGCTCAAAGATAGAGGGGACTGCTCCTTTCTTCAGGTAAATCTTGCTGCCTTTCCTAATATAGCAGTCTACTGTGAAATGTTCTGAGCACATGCGGTAGACGTCACTTTTCTTTTTCTCGAGAACTTGCTGTGCGAACCCATCCAGGTCTCCAAAATACTGTCCTGTTTTGACCAGCCATTTTTTTATTTCGGGGATGTTGTTTGGGAATCCGTGTAGCGTTACCGAGGGGTATTCCAATTTCCGCCCCGTTTTATGAGGGCACCCTTTTACGATGCAGTTTGGCATTTTAAATCATTCCTGTAATGGAGTTGAAAAATTACATTAGTGGCACTTATTTGATTTCTAACAGTTCAAATTATAAATGTAAAGAAATGTCGATCTGCTATTAAAAAACACAATCTATTGGAGGATTGTACTGTTCTGTTAAGATCATAGGCATATAAGAAATGTATATCTGTCACCTAATGATGGTGCAGGCAGCCATTTTGGAGGCTGAAAAGTAATTATGAGTGTAAAGCCTAGTTGAAGCTTTATTTTCATTAAAAAAAACAAATAAAAATTATAATTAAGAGATGCAGCTTTCTTCTCTATAGTTTAATCAGAACTTGTGTAAAGAACAAGTATTTGGTTCTTCTATACATGGGAGGAATTCAATTCAATTCAGTGCACTGTTAACTTCTGTCTGAACTAAGGTTCTGATTCAGAGCCGGACGCTCTGAACGAGCGCCTGCTCTGAATCAGGGCGTTTTTTTTTTTTCATAGTGCGGCCTTTTGGCCGCTCGCATAGCTGTGGGTTACCACCCACAGCTTATGCGAGAGTCCATGATGATGGTCGCGATGGTCAAGACCATCGCGACCATCGGGCTTGCGACGAGACCCTTGCAGTAGGGTCTCGTTGGCCGCAAGCCTTGGAGTGCTTTTGGCTCTATCAGAGCCAAAAGCACTCCCACTGACATCACTGGTTATGTCAGTGGGGCCGGACCCAGACGGTAGGCGTTCCCATGGGAACGCCTCTGTCTGGGCAGCCACGCCCCCGGCACGCCCACCAAAGGGGGTGTGCTGTCACTCACCATCGACAGCACGCCCCCTGTGGTGCGAGACCCGGAGCGACGGCTTGCCCGTCGCTGTCCGGGTCTCGCGCATGCGCATGATGGAGCAGCCTCCGTCGTGCGCATGCGCACTTGCCCAACATCGACCCGCTTGCGAGCGCTCAGCGCTCGCGAGCGGGTCTGAATCAGGCCCTAAGTCTGAGAATGCCAGTTCTCGCGACTTAACTTGGGTGTTTAGCTGAGAGAACCGGCATTCTCAGACTAAACTGCTGACCACAAGGCTGCTAGCGCCGCGCTAATCCAAAAAACAGCCTTGCGGTCCACACTTTGCCTAATGATTTCTCCTCGTACTCTCCTGAGGGTGCAAGGAGAAATCTGACTAGACTAAATAGTGCGCTGAATTGAATAGCTCCGGAAGCTCCCTCCCAGCGCTATAAACAGCGCACTGAATTGACTCCCTCCCCAGTGATTGCATGAAAATATCTATTGGAAGAACCATGGAGGGTTTCTTCTTTTTACCCCCACTGGTCTGGTTCTCCATAAAGCATGGCCATAAAATATATAAGATACTTACACGAGTAAGTTACGAAGAGAAACTTCAAAAAGAAAGCTCTAACAGTTCTCCAAATAGGATTATAGGATTTGCCAGGGCAGATTATCAAAAAAGTTATTCCCAGTAACGTAGGCAAACCGACTAAACATGAAATTTAGCCTGTGAATGAGGTATGACATGCCATTAGTGATAAAGGGTTCCGGTCTGTATATTGACAGACAAAATGTCGACATGCACAAAAGGTCAACACACAAAAGTTCGGCAGATACAAATTGTCGACACAAAAAAAATGGTCGACATATGATTTATTTCTTTTTTTAGGGTTAGGCATTTACCAGAGGGTTAAGGTTAGGCACTAGAAGGGATGGATCGGGTCAGGCACCTTAACCGACAGTTAGTGTTAGGCACCAAGGGGAGGGTTAGAGTGATGATTAGGACTAGAAAGAAAAAAATATGTGTCGACCTATTGTCTGTCTAACATCTGGTGTCTACCTAGACATTGTCTATCTTATTACTGTCTCTCTCATATTCCACAACCTGTCATAAAGGGGTAGTCATGTGAAATATAGGACATCACTATTGATTGAATACAAGCATATATTTCCATAAAACCCCATTGCAGCCATGTTGAATAGGTTAACTCCCTAGTCAGTGGAGTAGTGATACCCCAGGAGAGTTTATAGTGTGTAGCAGTTTGTTGTTTATTCTATTTCTGGGCTTTCCCAGGTGTAAGGGAGGCAGGCCTACAGCGTAACACACAAGTGTAAGGGAGGCAGGCCAACAGTGTAAACAGAGGTGTAAGGGAGGCAGGCCTACATCATAATACACGTGTGTAAGTTAGGCAGGCCTACAGCATAACACACGGGTGTAAGGGAGGCCGGTCTACAGCATGTCACACGGGTGTAAGGGAGGCAGGCCTACAGCATGTCACGTGGGTATAAGGGAGGCCGGCCTACAGCATGTCACACGGGTGTAAGGGAGGCAGGCCTACAGCATGTCACACGGGTGTAAGGGAGGCAGGCCTACAGCATGTCAGCCGGGGGTAAGGGAGGCAGGCCTACAGCATGTCACACGGGTGTAAGGGAGGCAGGCCTACAGCATGTCACACGGGTGTAAGGGAGGCAGGCCTACAGCATGTCACACGGGGGTAAGGGAGGCAGGCCTACAGCATGTCAGCCGGGGGTAAGGGAGGCAGGCCTACAGCATGTCACACGGGTGTAAGGGAGGCAGGCCTACAGCATGTCACACGGGTGTAAGGGAGGCAGGCCTACAGCATGTCAGCCGGGGGTTAGGGAGGCAGGCCTACAGCATGTCACACGGGTGTAAGGGAGGCAGGCCTACAGCATGTCAGCCGGGGGTTAGGGAGGCAGGCCTACAGCATGTCACACGGGTGTAAGGGAGGCAGGCCTACAGCATGTCAGCCGGGGGTAAGGGAGGCAGGCCTACAGCATGTCACACGGGTGTAAAGCTCCGTACACACACGGAGTGATTTTAAATGCACAATTTGAACTATATCGTTCAAATCTTCATTTTTGGCCTACCAGACCAGTGATGTGCGGCTACGTATGGACGATATCGTCCATGCATGCTGGCCAACCTGCTCAATATCGAGCAGGTTACTATAGGGACCTGCGATCGTTGATCGCGTGTCGCTATAGTCGTTGGTAGTTCCTGGTGTGCTGGATGATCGATGTCGATCAGCCAGCGATATCGTTATCGCTGCGTGTGTATGGAGCTTAAGGGAGGCAGGCCTGCATTATGTCACACAGGTGTAAGGGAGGCAGGCCTACAGCATGTCACACAGGTGTAAGGGAGGCAGGCCAACAGTGTAAACAGAGGTGTAAGGGAGGCAGGCCTACATCATAATACACGTGTGTAAGTTAGGCAGGCCTACAGCATAACACACGGGTGTAAGGGAGGCCGGTCTACAGCATGTCACACGGGTGTAAGGGAGGCAGGCCTACAGCATGTCACGTGGGTATAAGGGAGGCCGGCCTACAGCATGTCACACGGGTGTAAGGGAGGCAGGCCTACAGCATGTCACACGGGTGTAAGGGAGGCAGGCCTACAGCATGTCAGCCGGGGGTAAGGGAGGCAGGCCTACAGCATGTCACACGGGTGTAAGGGAGGCAGGCCTACAGCATGTCACACGGGTGTAAGGGAGGCAGGCCTACAGCATGTCACACGGGGGTAAGGGAGGCAGGCCTACAGCATGTCAGCCGGGGGTAAGGGAGGCAGGCCTACAGCATGTCACACGGGTGTAAGGGAGGCAGGCCTACAGCATGTCACACGGGTGTAAGGGAGGCAGGCCTACAGCATGTCAGCCGGGGGTTAGGGAGGCAGGCCTACAGCATGTCACACGGGTGTAAGGGAGGCAGGCCTACAGCATGTCAGCCGGGGGTTAGGGAGGCAGGCCTACAGCATGTCACACGGGTGTAAGGGAGGCAGGCCTACAGCATGTCAGCCGGGGGTAAGGGAGGCAGGCCTACAGCATGTCACACGGGTGTAAAGCTCCGTACACACACGGAGTGATTTTAAATGCACAATTTGAACTATATCGTTCAAATCTTCATTTTTGGCCTACCAGACCAGTGATGTGCGGCTACGTATGGACGATATCGTCCATGCATGCTGGCCAACCTGCTCAATATCGAGCAGGTTACTATAGGGACCTGCGATCGTTGATCGCGTGTCGCTATAGTCGTTGGTAGTTCCTGGTGTGCTGGATGATCGATGTCGATCAGCCAGCGATATCGTTATCGCTGCGTGTGTATGGAGCTTAAGGGAGGCAGGCCTGCATTATGTCACACAGGTGTAAGGGAGGCAGGCCTACAGCATGTCACACAGGTGTAAGGGAGGCAGGCCTACAGCATGTCACACAGGTGTTAGGGAGGCAGGCTTATAATATAACACACAGGTATGACATGACATAAACAAGTATAAGGAACGTCCATATTACTTTTATGACGTCACACCCGGTGCCTGTCACCATAATGTAAGACGTGCACAGTGAGTACAATGCAGATACCTCAGCGTCACCCTCCCAGTGACTTTCTGGCTGGCCCCGCCGCCGCCGCTACACTGTATCTCTCACACCGGAGGTGACTGCAAACATACAGGCTCTATGTGATGTCATTATTGGATCCCACTACTACAGCGCATGCGCCGAGCCCAAGAACGGTCCCCGCTATCCCCAAGTCAAAACTCTGTGGTGTTACCATGGATATTGATGACGCGAGCTCCGCGTTGTGTACGCTAGGTTAGACAACTGTGTGCTATTTTTTTGTCTTCATTAGCGGAGACATTTTTCCGAAGATACATGACCGGGCTATTCTTTACATTAGCCATTAACATTAGCCATTTCATGACCGGGCTATTCTTTATATTGCCACTTCCAGTCGTATATCATATATATTTCTTTCGTCTTGTTATAGAGGGAAAAATATGGGCAAACACATTCTGTTTTTTGGACCTTTGCACTATAACCATCAATGTATGGTGCATTATTCGATGACCTTCCCTAAATCTCCTACGTAGACCACCCCTAATTTTGGTTACCTTGAGCTCAAAATATACTACCCGCAGGGCCAGATTAAGGCTTGTAGGGGCCCCAGGGCAACTAAGTTTTGGGGGGCACCTCCAATAAAGTTGTCACCCTGCCCCACAGTGACCCCAAACATGTCACATGGTGCCCCCCATATACCCTGTATGGTGTACAGTGCCCCCCACATCCTGTCAGTGCCATGAGTACTTACCTCCCATGCCCGGCTACTTTTGAATGCTTCTAGCTCTGTGATTTGCATACAGCGCAGTGCAGCTGCAGAGGCCCCTCATCAGCATCACTGAGAAGATGATGCGTCCCATGACGCTGATGAGGGGACTCGGGAGCCGCTCTGCACTGTATGCAGCACGCACTTTGTATGCAGACTACAGAGCCGCGGCAGCTTCGTGACTGACCCTGTGTGGTGCCCCTCTGTTTTTGGAGGCCCCGAGGCGTCTACCCGTCACCCGGATATGTTTAGTAACCTGGCGCATAGAATTAGGAATCAGCGACGACCCCCGTGTTTTGGTTTTGGATCTGTATCTCCTTCAAGGTTTTGGATATGAATTTGGTTTTGCAAAACCGCCCTTGCGTGTTTTGGTTTTGGATCTGGATTTTTATTTTAAAAAATCACATAATTTGGGCCTGTTTTTGTTCCTACAGTATTATTAACCTTAATAACAATAATTATCAGGCATTTCCAGTCATTATTAACCACCTCACAATATTGTTTTGACTACTTCTTTTCACCATTATACTTGCCGACATCCAGGGCTAGTATTCCGGGAGGGGGAAGCCAGGCTTCTTCGGCGAGCGGCGTGGTGAGGGAGATGATGTTGCAGTGGGGGCAGAGCAAGGGCGTGGCCGCACGATTGCATCATTGTAGCCCGCCCACTCTTTACAATGCCGAAATTAGCGGCATTGTGAAGCAGGGGGCGGGGCCACGATGACGAGATTCAGCACGAACCGTGTAAGTCGCCCCTCTTACTGCGGAGGCATGTATGGCAGGGGGGCTCAAGAGAGTGGCGGCTGGTCTACTTTTCCGGGTGGCCGGGAACTCTACCCGATTTTCGGGAGGCTCCCGGTCAAATCGGGAGAGTAGGTAAGTATGGGCTAAAGTTAGCAGCAGAGCAGTGGCACAAAAGCACTGCAGTTTAAAAAAATATAGGACACCTATGAAGCATTACCACACAGCAGTAGCAGACAGGATGTCAGTTTAATAAACTATAATAATGTCAGTCGGAAATGCCCCAAATAATGCAAAGAAAAGAGGTGCAAGATGGAATTGTCCTTTGTCCCTCCCACCCACTCTTATGTGGAATATTAAAATGGACATGCACAGTTTAACAAACCAAGCACTTTAGCGACAAGGACTGACACTTTTGTGGCTGAAGTTCTTGGTTTGTTGGGGCCCCACAAAACAAATCATTAAGGAGGAGGTTGATGATGAGAGTGTTGGTGGTGGAGGTTGCATGTGCTGGTCCAAACTCCTGGTAGCTGATACTGAACTGCTAGTTATTTATTTACAAATTATTATAATTTTGTTAAATAAATTGCATGAACTCGCTGCAAATGATGTAACAGGGAGGAGGTGCCTAGATGGTTAACGTCCCTTCCTCTACTAACTTTGGCTTCACAAATGGTACAGATGCCTTCACAACTGGATTTAGGTTAAAATTATTCCACATCCAAGACGTGGCTTTTCTGCTCTTCTGCCCAGGCATGACAATATCTTCCTTTTTATCACAAGCAAGAACTGCTGCCACTGTTGGCTGATTTACACAAATAACATCCTCATCATCAACATCCTCATTAGCGTCAGATAGGACACAAATTTCCCCCTCATCCTCCTTGTGCACTTCCTCCACACTATCATCCTCAATTTCTATTATTTCACCATGTAATATTAGCACGTCATGGAGCCAGTGATCCGCTGTGCAATTGGGTGACAGCTGTTATACTTGCTTCCTCTATTAAAGGATTACTTACTAGTAGTAGTTTAAAAAAACAATTGACTGTTAGTCTTTTTGATCTCATTCTGGAATGAAGATCCACCCCCAGCAGCAGCAGGCCTAGCGCTCAAGGATTCTTCTGAGGAATACTGGATAAGGGAGGAGTCACCTAGTCTTATCCTGGATGCAGAACTACCTCCGATCATTAGTAAGTATATTGATGATGAAGGTGTAGGTGGTGTAGATTGCAGCTGCTGGGATCTACATGAGATAAGGGAGCTAACTGTTGCTGGACTGTCTGTTGTAACTTTTTAGCACCAGTTTCATATTTTCCCCAAAATGTTCCATGAACTCGCTGCAAATGACGTAGCAGGGAGTAGGTTCCTAGATGGTAAAACTGCAAAAACTGGCTGCGCATTCCTATTAAAATCCAGTACAATGAACAGCACCAGCACCCTTAGGTCCTGTAATTCTCTGCCCGTATGATATGATCAAAAATATATAGCCTTTTCCTCCAGGTTCTTTTTCATTGGTTCCATTAGGTATTGTCTCACCTACTGGGTCCCCCGGTGTTGTGGGCACTGCCAGGATACACAGGAACTGTGGCTGTCTGAAGACACATCCAGACATTTATAGTGTATTGAGGTGACCATCAGTAAGCTTATTTTTGCTGATCATAATACATAGATCTTCAAATGATTAGCTAGGAAACCAGTGCACCATCCATTAGACCAGAAGAATCTGTGTTAGTCCATAGGCGTCATGTAGACAGATTCTCCTCTGAGTAGTGATCTGTATAAAAATCCCAACACCCGTTTCAGTACCACAATGGTAGGTTTATTAAAGTACATGGGGGCTGAAGTAGGATGCAGACATGGTCGCGGTTGCATCTATTGCCCCAGCCGCGACTGCGTCCTTAATGCCAATGCCACAGCCAATTCAGATCATACTGAGACGCCCAGCTGCAGCAGCACTAATCCATATTGGTGCACCAACATAATGTGCACCAGCCCTATGGCAGTTGTAGTCTCTCCATCTGAACATGGCGCACTGAATCAGCACTAATGCATCTTTAGACGCAGCTGGTGTCAGCAACATGCTTGCGCCTGGCTAGCGACGTCCATGTTACCTCCCAGGTTTGCCCACATTTCTTGTGTCCAAATTCGTTCTGGATTTCCATACGTACTTCCAACATTGGCCAAATGTGTGCATAATGGCATTGCGTGCAGTTAGCGTGGACCCTTGAAACAGGCCCATCATGTTTATTTATATACCTCCCAATTTATGTTTTGAATTTGCATACATACATAATACTTTGTTGGAAATATATACAGTTCCTATAAGTTTAGTGGACATTAAACCTATTATATAGCCCTAATGGTATGCAGTCACTATGTTGACATTTAGAATGTTGACAAGGCCAAAATGTCTACATGGACAGAAAGTCACCAGGCCATTTTTGGGTTAAGGTTAGGCTGCAGTTAAGATGAGGTTGCTGTTAGCGCTATTAGCAGATTTTAGCCTTTACCCTATGTGGACATTCACAATGTCAACATGTCAATCTCGAAATTGTGACACTCCACATAATGTCCATGTCAACATTCTCGTGTCAACATTTTGTACCACACCTGCCCTAATTTTTAGGGGCTTATTCACTAAAGTGTGAGTCTTTAGAGAGGGAGTTGTTGCCCATAGCAACCAGATTCTAGCTATTATCTTCTACAAGGTGCTAAATAATTGATAAGTAGAATCTGATTGTTTGCTATGGGCAACACTTCCACTTCTAAAAACTTGCACTTTAGTAAAATATACCCCCTATTGTTTGTTAGGAGTCTGCGTCCCATTATACATCTCATACATTATTTATATTCCTCTAGGGTGTTTTGGGATCTCAATCAGTATAGGAAATATTTTGGCTTGTGGTGGAGGCAGGGTTTAAAGTGGGCAGGAACGGGGTGGAACTGAGTTCCGTCACTTCTAATGGAAGGTGGAACTAGTTCCACCTCCACCAAGTCTCTGCACAGAAGTCCCACAGACAGAAAGCCACTCACTGTCTGCCTAGGGGATCGGTATGAAACACCCCCGGACGCATGTCCGGCGCTTCAATTCCCGACGCCGGAAGTCCGGCAACAGTAGATCCCGACAGGTGTTTTTTCACTATTACTAACCCTCTCCCCCCCTAACCCTCCTTTAGGGGTGCCTAACCCTAACCCCCCCTGTAAGTGCCTAAACCTAACCCCTCCTTTCCCCGCAGCCTAAAGCTAAGTCTCCCCGGGGGTGCCTAACCCTAAACCCCCCTTCCCCTAGCCTAACCCTCCCGAGAAGGTGCCCAACCCTAATTCCCCCCCCCCCAGGGAGCCCCTAACCTAACCCTCTCCCCCACGGCTGTCCGCGCCCGCTGCCCGGCTTACCTTCGTTCGGTATGCTGGGCGTCGGGCTACCGGTGTAGGGCTAATGATAGGCATCGGGATTTTGACCGTCGGCTTCCTGACTACATCCCCTGCCTAGGGAGTCTCAATTTCTTCAGAGGTCCCTTATTTCAGAGAAACCAGTATATAGGTAAGGAAAGAGTCAAGCGAAGGCAATACACAGGGGTTTGCAAAAAAACATTGGGCATCCAAGTGACAGACTAGTTTGTGGGGACCCCATAAAAACAACTCGGGCACGGCAGAAAAATAATACTGTTACTTTATATAGAACTTTTTTTTTCTTTTTTAGTGATCTAACATTGTAGTCTCAGCTGATGGCAGGAATGCTAAAAAAGCACGGGGGGGGGGGGGGGGGAGTTCCACCACCTCTCCAGGACCACTTTAAGCCCTGGGTGGAGGCATCAAAGTAAGAGTAATCTGTATAGTAACTGAAATGTATTTACAAAGTTGGGGGGGTATAGTGTACAATGCACTATGGAGAATGTACAACTGCGCCATACATTTACCATAACAATGTTATTTGTGGATTGTGTACGACTCCGCCCAGTTGTCATCGTTGAGAGTTGGGACCATTTGTTTCATAGTGTTTTTTGTTTTTTTTATAGCTCATCTCTTTTTTCCCCATTTTAAAGATGTAGGGGCTGATTCCAAGTCAGACAGATCTCTTTGCATATAGCGAGTTTTGGCATAAGGAACATGGCAGATGAGAATTTACACATTTTTGTGTATCTTCTCCTATTCCAAGTCAGAAGGATCTTGGCAGGATCTCGCTTTACGTAAAATGGGCATTTTGGGGCGGGAACTGGGCGGGACAATGTGATCGCACAGAGCTGTCTTATGGGAGTGTTGTGGGTGTGTAGCTAGAGATCCGTGCTATTCTGTGTTGTGCGTATGGGGAAGGGCCAGATCTCTTGCTCTTATTAGCATGATGCAGGTGCAAGTGCCGATACCCATGATGGTGGCTTCAGCTGTGGACTGCACAGATCCTCACATTAGTTCTACGGAAATTAGCAGAAGGGAGTAAATCAGACTGCGTGGCACCAGGCAAACACAGGAAAGGACAGTAAGTGATGGTATCAGTATATAATACCCTAAAGAGGTGAGGAAGTGATGGTATCAGGATATAATGTCCTATAGAGGAGAGGAAGTGATGGTATCAGGATATAATGTCCTATAGAGGAGAGGAAGTGATGGTATCAGGATATAATGTCCTATAGAGGAGAGGAAGTGATGGTATCAGGATATAATACCCTAAAGAGGTGAGGAAGTGATGGTATCAGGATATAATGTCCTATAGAGGAAAGGAAGTGATGGTATGAGGATATAATGTCCTATAGAGGAGAGAAAGTTATAGTATTACTATATAATACTCTATAGAGGACAGATAGGAATGGAACTGATATATAATACCCTACAGAGGACAGGAAGTAATGGTACCACTGCATAATACCCTATATAGGAGAGAAATTAATGGTATTGTTCAGGGGAATCTACAGCGCATGCGCGGGTCTCTGGGAAAATGGCGACCGCGCCTACTTTCTCGGGGACATCTTTTCTGCGCAGATCACTGGGTAAATGGCCGCTGCCATTTTCCCAGTGAGCGTTTGCTGTGCTACAGCGCCTGTCCGGCGCTGCGGAGCAGCACTTCGGGAATTGGTGGAGTGGTAAGTATAATTACCTATGGGTGCAGGGTGTGCAGTGTGGGCCCCGCTGGACCTGGGGGCCCGTGTGCCCCGCACACCCTGCACCCATTATAGATACGCCCCTGGGTGGGGCCTAGAGAGACATGGGTGGCTGGAGTGACACCGGAAGCCTAGAGAGACAGAGGATGGGCCTGGAATCACACAATGTGGGTCTAGAGCAGGGGTGGGCAATAAGCAGCCCTCCAGCTGTTGTTGAACTACACATCACAGCAAAACTGTGGCAGGGCATGCTGGGATGTATAGTTCTATAACAGCTGGGGGGCCGCTTATTGCCAACCCCTAGTCTAGAGTGACACAAGGGGAGCCTGTTTAAACACAGAGGAGGCCTTGAGAGATACAGAGGGTGGGGCCTAGAGAGACATAGGGGGGCCTGGAGTGACACAGGGGAAGCCTAGAGTGACAAGGGGGGGAGCAGATACACCACTGGGTACCAAACAATAATGTAAACATCTATTAATCAACAAGGGGAAGTGATAGTCATTCTCTTCCTGTTTTAGATGAATATAAAGAACAACTGTCTTCCGACCAATTATATACATTTTATACTAGCTGAAGTACTCAGCATTGCCATGGTTTAAATCTTCAAATTATTACGTTTTATTATGTGATGTCATCCAAATCCATCCAGTGGAAGGCCCAGAACAGGCTCCCTTGGTCATAGTTCCTCCCAGCGCACTCCACCATGAGGTCCGACTGGGACCCCAACCACTCCAATAGACAACCCAGATCAAGTGCCACCCCTCTGTGAAGTTTTCATTCAAATCCATCCAGTGGAAGGCCCAGAACAGGCTCCCCGAGTCAAAGTTCTGCCCAACGTCCCCGGATCAAAGTTCTGCCCAGCGTTCACCAAAGGAGGTCCAACCGGGACCTCAACCCCCTAATATGTATTCTGGGATCCAATGTTTCCACTCTGTAAAGTTTTCGTCAAAATCCATCTAGTGGAAGGCCCAGAACAGGCTCCGAGGGTCAAAGTTCTGCCCAAGGCACACTCTGCCATGAGGTCCGACCAGACCCCCAACCACTCAATTAGGCATCCCAGACCAATTGGCATCCCTCTGTGAAGTTTTCATCCAAAATCATCCAGTGGAAGGTCCAGAACAGGCTCCCTTGGTCTATTCAATGCCAAAAGACACACCGGGCGGCACATCTGTTTCATTTAAAAAGCTATAAAAGTACAACAACATAAACAATAACCTAGAATTTTATTTAAGCCTGCAGTGTCCCAAAACACCACATGAGGGCAGCAACTGTCTATTTTTGAACTCTCCATATTTGCAATCTAATTGCTGTGCAGAATTACTATTTTACTGAGAAGCACTCTGCATTTTCACTACCACTTTTATTGTGTTATACAATATGGAAATGGTCACATTTTTGTGTTAACAGCAGCACAGTTTCCTAACTAAAGAGAAAAGGAAAGTTACAAGTCACACAGGAATATGCCAGTTCTCCTCTGTGAAATCTGTGCATTTCAGTTTACATTTTTTTATCACGTCATCTTTTGTCTCACTGTGGTGCCCATTTATTAATGATCACATACACTTTTTGCTTGAATCAGTATGACTTACCGCCGGCCGCAAGGGGTGCCTAACCCCCCTCTAAGTGCCTAACCCTAAGCCCCCCTCCCCCGCAGCCTAACCCCAAGTCTCCTGGGGAGGGGGTGCCTAACCTTCGCCCGGGAGTGCCTAACCCCCCTCCCCTAATCTAGCCCTAACCTCCCGAGGGAGTGCCTAACCCTAAGTCCCCCCCGGAAGCCCCTAACCTAAAACCCCACGCAGCTGTCTGCGCCCGGCTTACCTTCGATCAGTAAGCCGGGTGTCAGGCTCCTGGCGTAGGTCTAATGACAGGCGTCATTTGTACCTTGCCGGGATTAGACAGTTCGGAAGCCGGCGGTTGGCATTGGGACCGTCGGCTTCCTGATTGCATCTCCTTTTTGCTCACCCTAAGATTCAGGCTATACAACACTGCTTATCCACTGGTCCTTCTTCATGGCCTGATCTGACCAATTACCATATATCTATCGCATACAGGGTCCCGTTTAACAATGATCCTAAATACCAGCGGCATATTTTGTTTAGTACTGCAGTGATACTAACGAATATGTCACTGGTATTCATCATTACCTCGCCAGCAAGGTCCAGCAACGTCCTCCTGGTCGGCGGGGTCCTTCCCTTATCTGAGATGGGCAGTCTGCACATGTGTATGACTGATTAACCTGTCGGGACCTGTCAGTGACTGAAAGGCTTCGCTGAATATGGAAAGGTTGCTGCTGGGTCTCCATTGCCGGCAATGGGGACTGCATCGCTCTTGCCATATAAAGATGGTGAGAGCAATGCGGTGACAAACAGCTGTAATCTTAGGGGTTATGCATCGTTATTAAATGGGGGCCCGAAATCTGTAACTTGGAGGATCTAGGTGGAAAGGAGGTGAGTCCTCCAGATGATATTACAAATATTACCCCCACACTAATGGCTCTGGCTGAGAGCAAAAAGCTTTCTGATGAGCATTATAACAGCTTTCAGGACTGCGTGTAAACATATACAGGAGAATTTAATCTTCTACAATATGGTGTAGATGACTAACACAAAAGAGGACGCGGCAGGCAACCATCAAGTTTGTGGTCTCCTGGAAGACATCTTGACACAAGACAGAGAGAACTCTATGTTCGACGGAGCTCATAGAGCCATGTGTACTTGCAGGGGCTCCAACTCAGAAGCCCAAGGCTGCCAATTGCAGACTATGGAAGAGATTCTACACAAAATGCCTGGAGTCTAGAAGGTGTTTATTTTGATGGTCACTGGGTCAAAGTGTTCCAGGAGCTTTCTTGTCACACAATACCCCTGCGCAGAATGTACCGTCTTCTAACTGAAGTCTTCCAACACCATCCCCTGAATCTGAACTACCTGAGTGCAGAGCTTTAATGGTGCTCTGCCTCCATATACTGCAGGGACAGTGGACAGTAGCACGCACCCCTCACATGCCCATCCTCCATCTCGTACTAGCCATTGTGTGTAGTAACGGACTCTGACACTAATGGTGTCTACGTTCAAGAATGCCATCATTTTCAGATTCAAACTTTAGTTACCTACTGTATACAAAATGATAGTGACATCTTTATATCATATAACAAGTTGCCTATGCTCCAGATTCTCCATTTTGGCTAGAAATTAAAATTTCAATAATACACTAAATTCTGCTTCAACCCTTTCGCTGATGAGGTTTTTTTTTGTCCTGTGCTGAGACCATTTTTTAATGATAGCACTCATTCATACTCCACAATCGGATGTTTTTATGTGGTACCCACACAAGTTATACCTCGTTTTTTATTACTAAGACGTGTATCTTCCGAAAATACCACTAGCCTTTTTGCTTACCCTTAGGGCCGTTTTCAATTTGGAGCGAAAAGTGTAATTTTTCGCTATTCTCACTTATCCCCGTATTCAATTTGGATGACTTTTCGCAGGTGCGGAAAGTCACAAGTTCGAACCCAGCAAAAAAGTATCCTCACTGAATAGGTGGCGAGAACAAGTGCAGAATTGGGGCTTTGGGGTGCAGACTTCTAAAAACCCCGTGCACCCCTTGGACAAGCCCCTAAAGGTATTCTGTGTGAAAAAATTTAATAAAAATACCACAGGACACCCCAAAAAATGTACTTTCATTTTGGGGGCAAAAAAAAAATTGGGGGACACACTTTTAAACTAGTGTAATAGACTCCAGGGGGTCCCCAAGTATGCCCCAGGTGTTTTTTTGATTGCAGGTGTTCGCGGCAGGTGGATTTTTCACGATTTTTACAAGTTCACTTTAGCCACTTAAAAAAATGCTTGCACCCATTTTCATGTTTCCCAAATTTGAAGGGACTAGTTATCATTCAAAAAAAAAAATAGTGGCTAAATGCTATTTCTCACCACTGTCCCAAAGACACTAAATAGCACCTATTGAGACCATTCAAAGACCCCAAATAGCTTTTGTAGGGCTATTCGGGGGTACCCAGAGTGAACCCCCATGTCAGAGCATCTTTTGGGGGGTGCCAGGATGATTTCCACTAAAATGACAGGACTTTTCGCCGATAAGCGGGGTTGTGCGCGATAACTTTTCAACGGCAAAACCTCCGATGACGGCGAAAAGCCCGGCCTCAGACTTTTCGCTCCAAATTGAATACGGGCCTAAGTATTCAGTATTCAGGGTGTTTGGTTTGTTAGCCACAGGCTTTACCCGGTTTTCTTTATGCGATGAATACTAATTCTGCTTAAGGGATACCACTTGGGACTGAGTTTTGGGACTACTTTTTAAGTGCATGCATGCTGCTTAATTTTAACTCTCCCTGCCACCCATGCCTAACTAATCCATTGTTAATTATTTCAAGCTTTAAATAATTATCAAACAAATTGGATGGTTTTTGTTTGTATGTGAGCTATTCAAATATAGGGCCTGATTCAGAGCCGGACGCAATTAGCGCTCGCTCGTCCTGAAAATAGGGGTGGCTATTCAAATGAACCGTTCGCTGTTTGCGGTCTGTTCACGCCTCTAGGTCTGAACGAGCGAACAAAACTTGCGGTCGTTTTTTGGGAAACTACGCCCCCTGGCCGCTCACATCCTATGTCATGTCCGCTATTTATTAGATTAATCGAGTACATCGACCAGGGTATGAGCTGCTCGCTATTCTTGTGGTTGGTTTTTGCTACCACAATTTTGCGAGCAGTTCTGGCTATAAAATAACCCAGTGACGTGGTCAATGACGCTGCTGTTTTAAATATGCACACCCATAAAACGCCCGTTTTGACCTTTAAGCACACCTGCGATCGGATCTCCACTCCCCGTTTTCAAGCACCTTCCCCTGTTACCACCCACATACGCCTCTTTCTGTCACTCAAATTATCAGGCATTCGCTATTTTGCGAGCACATGAATTTCGGCCGCACTGACTGGTTTGCGCATGCGTATAACGATCCGTACGCATGCGCAGTTGGGAAAACATCGCTCGGAGCGAACGAGCGGCCGCTTACGAGTGGCTCTGAATCAGGCCCATAGCTCTCATTTTTTACAAACCATAAATAATTGAACCATGTTATTATCAGGATACCGTTACTGGTCAGTGAGATGTAGGTTATATATTCTTTTCTACCATAGGACTCTACATATATTCTTTTTGCAAGGACTTATAACTCGTTTCTTTGGTCATTCAAAGTGCTATTATATATGCTTTCTTTTTCAATTATCTTTTCACTACACATTGTTGCTGCTGCTAATTGAATAATAGTGATATCAGCTATCTCAGTGTATTTGATTATTAGGGATTTGAGCTTTTTAGATTTGAATATTTGTTTATGTGATTATTATTTTTACGTAACTAAAATATTTATTAAAATATCTCTTATACTGACTAGTGCCTTACACTTGTTTAGTTTTTTTCTGGTTTGTTTTTGGAGGATTCAGTGTCCCCCAATTTGTGCAAGGTGTCAGTATAGATGTGCTAATTAGCATTGCTACATTGTATAAAATCTAAATATAATATATCCAGTAGGTTAGTGCCTATTGTTTGTTTTTTGCTTGTTACTTATTATACTGATCTCAGGCAGCTCTACCGACAGAACAGGTCATCATTAAAATGTATTGCAGATAGGATGGAAAAAAGAAATGCTTACCTTCTAGGGATAGATCCCACAAAAGAGATAGAAAGAGATAGTGACAGTCTAGATATGCAAAGATTGTTCAATAAATTGGAAACTGTATACATTATGGAAACCAGACATTGGTGGGACCAGATTACTCTACAGAAATACCTAGATGCTGATATTATTCCGAGGGGACTAAGAATATTAAAAACACCTACTTTTAAAGATGATGAAAAAAGGAAATGTAATCTAATTTTAGATAATTGTTCTAAAAATCTTATGCGGCTCCTAATTAGACATAGAGAGAGTAAATTCCATGATATTCAAAGAGAAATAGAGAAAACCACTGATCTTCTTAGAAATTTCACACAAGAAAAGGGCTTCTCAGAGCAGGATTTTAAAGTTAATAAAAATATAGACGAGTTTGAACCATCTCTCAAAAAAAAATAAAACTTAATTATAAGGCTTAAGTTATTAAAATGAAAAGTGGTAGAGTAGAGGGATGCAAGTAATTACTAAGACTATCCACAAGTATAATAAATGCTATACAGAGGGGCTGTCACTGGCACCCCATCCCTCACATATTTGCAGGCCCCCTACTAGGATCCAGTAAGTGTTCTTAATTGACATGTTTTTAATGGATTCAATCATTTTCATATCTCTGCAGGGAGACATTGGACACGGTCCCTGACCTTGCTTGCAGAGATATGAAAATGGTTGAATCCATCAGCAAAAGCAGTGCTTAGGGAACAGTGTTTATATCACAGTTAAAATTGAACTTACAGTATAGCCGGGAGTGGTGCACGCATTTGGTGGCTTATATTGACCTATTATCTATCGTCAGTTCCTGGCTGTTATATTACCCTCATTCTCATTCTGTGACCATGCCCCTATTGGCTGGTGCATTACAGGGACCTCCCCTCGGGATACATACATTATGCCAACAACATACAGTATGTCGACTAACGCGCACTGTATGGTCCCTTATCTTGCTTGTAGAGGAATGTAAAGAATTACAGCCATCAGCAGGATCCGTGCTCAGGGAACAGTGATTATATCCCACATTACATTTGGGTCATATGTGTTAAAAGCCTGTTTACAACACATATCCAGGAGTGGTGTACTCATGTGGTGGTGAATATTCATTTTGTAGATCTATAGTCCATGCTTGAATACAACAATATTCAGTTTGTTTCCAGTATTTATACTGGGACTCTTCAGTGTAGTTAATTATAAGGCTTAAGTTAATAAAAGAAAAAGCGGTAGAGTAGAGGGATGCAAGTAATTACTAAGACTATCCACAAGTATAATAAACAGTGAGTAAATATATATATATATATATATATATATACACACACACACATACACAACACGTACAACTGGGATCCGGTCAAAAAATCCAGACAGTTGGGATTTAGGATAAGTGTCGGTATCCCGTGTCGCAGGATTCTGACCTCCGGGATCCCGAGTGCCAGCGACCTGTACCCAACCCCATACAACTCTTTAGTCAATTTCTAGGCATTTCAATAATAAGAATAATTTAAAAAAACACTGATGGAATCCTCAGAATTGTTTATTTGTGATAGGAGGAAACAGCTCAGAGTTAGTGCAGAACACAACATGGCATCACAGGATCACAGTCTAACAGTTACAGAGCACCTGTGGAAGCAGCCATTTTGTGGGCTCAGCTAATAGTTATACCTAAACCTACAGACCCCTAATTGAGTCTCCAATGTTATTGAGGAGACAAGCTGCAGCTCTCTCCTGAGAGTTTGTGAGTCCCCGTTTTACAACTATTAATTCATGTATTTTATCATCCACAAGATCATTATATCACAGCCAGATACTGTTACTGTATGGAACGTCTACGGACTCTGGATCCTTTATATTTTTCCTGAGGCCCAAAAAAAGAAAAAAACAAACGGATTATAAATTGTATAATAAACATGAGAATACTCAAAAGCAAGTATTGTATTCTACAGAAATCATGGCACAGCAAATAAGGCACATGGAAGGAATCCAAAGTAATGTTTTTAAAAATACAAACAAACATGGGGTTTAGTTATAAAAACAACATAGGTGCTCAAAATATATACTGTATATACACATATATACACACACACATATATATATATATATATATATATATATATATATAAAAATGGCTGACAGAACTTTTGCTTTCATTCGACTTCCCTCCAATGTCCTGGATCACAGCAGAAATTGCAGCCAACTAGGTGTCCCTAATTTGTTTCATAAATACAAAACAAATATTTTTTTCCTATAGCCAGAGGAATGGACTGTAAATTTGAATGATTTTATTAGGATTAGACCAATCCAGTAAACAGGGCACCATAAAATGGGAGACTGTTGTTTTCAAGACCTCAGTCTCTCAAAGATCGCCTTCACAATTTACACTAATGGCTTAAAATGATAGACAATACCATTACTATTTTTTAGCAGGAACTTGGGGCATGATTCAGGTTGGATCGCAATGCTGCGTTCGCACGCAGCTGTCCGCAGTCAAAGTATGCAAATCCCGCGATCGCTAGCAAGACATTAGCACGCCCACTATGTTTTGCCGTGCGATCGCGGTATGAAATTAGACGCCCACTAGCCTGACACAAGGCGCCCACTTTCCCTTAGTAATACACGTCATCTCCAGGAAGTGTTTTAAACAATCAGCTGACATCGGACCCATACGCAGCACTTGTGGCTGACCATACCCTACCGCAAGCACTGCGAGTGCTGTTCTGTTTAATTCAGCCATGTGACGTGTATGCTGACGCTGTGTCTTAATTATGCATGCCCCTGAAATGGCGTTCCAACGCACAAACACGCTGACGTTCGCACCACCACACCCCCGTTACTATCGACCACCCAGTCTCCACCCACAAACGGCACGTCCTGTCACTCATGCTTGCGGGAGCGTCTGTGTATTGCTGCGATCGCAGTGACTGGGTAGCACACATGCACTGCGTCTTGTACGCATGCCCAGATTGCAAACATCGGCCGGCTGCATGCAAACGCAGCATTGCGAACTAACCTGAATCAGGCCCTCGGTTCATGAACCTCTCATTAACTGTCCTGGGCCAAAATGTATTTTCCATAATATAAGCTTTAGTTTAAAGTCCCTTTTGCGTGCTTTTATATATATATATATATATATATATATATATATATTATACAGTATATATATATATATATATATATATTTATTTATTTTATTTTTCTATAGATCCACCCCAAGTAGCTCCACCCACAGTTCCTTAACCTATTTTTCCAGAAAAATCGCCCTGAAAACTAAACTCTTCTCAACTAAAAAGGTGTTCCCTGTGGTTGTACAACATTGTATAGATGTACCCAGTGCCACATTCAGAGAAGCTGGTCACATCAGGGTGCCGAAGAGGAGGTAAGTAGCTTCATTCCCAATGTCAGACCCTTAAGAAAAGCAACACCAATTACTTTTCAGGGAAATCCACATGCCCTGTCCAATGGGGTTATCGTGTGACAATCCAGAAAAGCAAAAAGAGCCCCAACATGGGAGCAGCAAGGGAGTTTTTGGACTCAGGACTAGCTATGAATGACTGTTCTCTCTGGACTGTAATACCGGTAATGAGATGAGGAATTGCCAATTTTAGGAAGGTATAATAGATACCTGCCTTCAGGTTTCTGTATGACTGCCAAGAGCAGGCTGGTGCTCAGGCTAGATACAACAGGCTGTAGGACACATGGAATTAACGCAGTTAAAATATCTCTTGCTGTTATGTGTGGATGTAGTCAGGATCCTGACCGTCATTCCGACAGTCACAATACCAACAGTATTAGGGTTAGGCACTAGGGGGAGGGTTAGGCTGTGGGATGGGACAGGATGGTCAGGCTGTGAGAGAAGTGGGCTGGGATGCCGCTGTCTGCATTCTGACCTTCGGCACTGTGACAGTTGGGATCCCGTGCCCAACCCGTTATGTGCACTTGTCTGTGTGCCATTTTGTGTAATTATCATGTATTATTTAAATGATGATCTCTGGAATTTTAATAAAAAAAAAACACAAAAAAACCCTTGTATTTACATTGGTCTATCCACATAAAGTGTTTCGGGACAAACAAAAACTTAATATGGGTGAGTCCTTAGGCACGGAAGTGTTTGTCAACATGGGAAAGACCAAGGGGTCCCTCTACCCCAGGATACGACCGGCAGAGCACCCAGTGTACCAATGCTTGATTCTCAAATCAAACTAATGGGTATATTTATTAAAGTGCGGGTATTTAGAAGTGGAGATGTTGCCCATAGCAACCAATCAGATTCTACTTAACACTTATCTAGCACCTTCTAGAAGATAATAGCTAGAATATGATCGGTTGCTAGGGGCAACATCTCCAATTCTAAAAACCTGCCTATAACTATACTCCTAAGAGCAAACTGACCGGCTCTGTCTTCTAGAACAGTTCATAAAACTTAGGCAAAAAAAACAAAAGTCTGAATCCAAACTTATTGCCTGAGTTTGCAAATTTGATAGACAACATTTCCGTGAACTAGGAATGACACAAAATCAGGGTTAGGAACACAGGCCCTGATTCAGAGACGGACGCTCTAACAGAGCGCTCGCTCTGAATCAGGGCCGTCCCTCCTACCTTTTGGAGCGGTCTCCTGGCCACTCGCATAGCAGTGGGTGACCACCCACAGCTATAGCGAGCGGCTAAAATGATGGTCGCGATGGTCAAGACCATCGCAAACATCGGGCTTGCGACGAGACCCTTGCGGTAGGGTCTCACTGCCGCAAGCCCTGGAGTGCTTTTGGCTCTATCAGAGCCAAAAGCACTCCCACTGACATCACTAGTGATGTCAGTGGGGCCGGCCCCAGACGGTAGGCGTTCCCATAGGAACGCCTCCGTCTGGGCAGCCACGCTCCCGGCACGCCCACCAAAGGGGGCGTGCTGTCAATCACAATCGACAGCACGCCCCCTTCGGTGCAAGACCAATAACGACGGCTTGGCCGTCGTTATTCAGATCTCGCGCATGCGCACTTGGGCAACATCGACCCGCTTGCGAGCGCTCAGCGCTCGCGAGAGGGTCTGAATCAGGCCCACAGGTCCTTAGGTCATTCCAATTGGATTCCGATGTTACGGTGTAAGATGCAGTTCTCAAATCCATGAGCTAAACACTTACAACTTACAACATTTTCATATTCAAACCCTAAAGCTTAAGCTGGGTACACATCAGGCGATGAGCAAACATCGCAATGGTCGGCCCGATTTCCCTTGAACTCCCAGACAAACGATATAGTGCATACACACACTGCAAAATTCCAAATGATATATCATGCGTTGTTTTTATTATTGACTATATAACGTTAACATTAATAGTTTGGTCGTCCGGTAGTGCATACACACTGCCCGATTTGCGGGAAATCATTGACGATAATATGAGATATGGTAAGAACTTACCCTTGTTATCTCTATTTCTACGAAGTCCATAGGGTTCCACAGGATACCTTGGGGTATAGGTGTGACGTCAGTCATCGGGCACCAAAGAGTTAAGCTTTCAGCCTCCCAGGATGCACTAGGTCCCCCTCCTATACCCCGCCCCCGAGCCAAGGCACCTCAGTTAGTTACCAAGCCATAGGCCGGAGGAGGAAGAGAGAGAAAAAAGATCTGGACACACACAAGAATCACATTCTCACCAGAGGGAGACGGAAAAACCGGTGACCAGAGCAAAGCCCATCTGCAGCACAGGTGCGACAGGGCGGGAGTCCTGTGGAACCCTATGGACTTCGTAGAAATAGAGATAACAAGGATAAGTTCTTACCATATCTCATATTTTCTACTTCAGGGTCCATAGGGTATCCACAGGATACCTTGGGGATGTCCCAAAGCAGTATCCTTTAAGGGTGGGGACGCTCCTGTGCAGAAAGGAGAATCCGCCGCCCGAAGGAAGCATCCTGAGAGGCGAAGGTGTCAAACCTGTAATACCTCACGAAGGTATGGACAGAGGACCACGTAGCAGCCTTGCAGATCTGGACTGCAGAGGCACCACGTCGAGCTGCCCACGAAGGACCCACAGACCTAGTGGAATGAGCCTTCAGAGAAGGAGGAACCGGTAGGCCTTCATGAAGATAAGCTTCAGAAATAGCCATACGGATCCAGGCTGCCAAAGTTGGCTTTGAGGCAGGCCAACCCTTTTTACGGAAGCCATAGAGGACAAACAAAGCGTCCGACTTCCTAAATGAAGAAGTGCAGTCAACATAAGTCCTTAAGACCCGCACAACATCCAAAGAGGCCTCACCCACGGAAAGACCCGGTGAGTTAAAGGCCGGAACAACGATTTCCTCGTTAACATGAAACTGGGAAACAACTTTGGGAAGAAACTCGGGCCGAGTGCGGAGCACTGCCCTGTTTCCATGAAAAACCAAGAAAAGGGGGTCTACAAGAAAGAGCCCCTAAATCAGAAACACGTCTGGCCGAAGCAATAGCCAGAAGGAAAACAGTCTTAGCTGTCAACCATTTAAGATCCACTGAGCCCAGTGGTTCAAACGGCGGTCCTTGGAGAGCCCTCAGGACCACAGCAAAATCCCAAGGCGCCACAGGTGGAACAAAGGGCAGCTGAATGCGGAGAACACCTTGCATAAAGGTGCGCACATCCGGGATTGTAGCAATCCTACTGTGAAACCAGACAGACAGGGCCGAAACCTGTACCTTCAAAGAAGCAAGGCGAAGCCCATGATCTAGTCCCGCTTGTAGGAAGGCGAGAATCCGAGACAGACGAAACTCCCGCGGTGCATAACCTCTCGGTCGACACCACTGGAAGAACGTATGCCACACACGATGGTATATCCTCGTGGAAGACGGTTTCCGAGCTCGCAACATGGTACGCACTACAGAGCTGGAAAACCCCCGGGACCTCAGCCACGCCGTCAAAGACAGCCGAGTCAGGTCCGGGTGAAGGCAAGGACCCTGAGACAGAAGGTCCGGTCGTAGCAGCAACCACAGAGGACTGTCCACGGACAGACCCTGAAGGTCTGAGAACCAGTGCCGTCTGGGCCACGCGGGAGCTATCAACAGGAGCGTTGATATTTGAATTTCCGGATTACCCGTGGAAGAAGGGAGACCGGAGGAAACAGGTATGCGAACCGGAACGTCCACCGGACGGACAGAGCATCCACCAGAGACGCCCCTTCGTCTCTTGTGCGAGACCCGTACACCGGCAACTTGTTGTTGTGCCGGGACGCCATGAGGTCGATCTCTGGAAGACCCGGTCTGTCCACCAGCAGTTGAAAAACGTCCGGGTGCAGGGACCATTCCCCCGGATGAACGTCCTGGCGACTTAGACAGTCCGCCTCCCAATTTAGCACTCCCGGGATGAAGACCGCTGATATGGCCGGAAGATTGCGCTCCGCCCAAACCAGGATCCGAGAGACCTCCACGAGAGCCGCCCGACTTCGGGTTCCTCCTTGCCTGTTTATATAGGCCACGGTGGTAGCGTTGTCCGACTGGACCTGTACCGGGCGACCCTGGAGAACCCGATGTGCCTGCTGGAGAGCATTGAAGACCGCACGGAGTTCCAAGATATTGATTGGAAGCTCCGCTTCTGTCGGCGTCCACCTGCCCTGGAACAAGTGTGGACCCGAAACTGCTCCCCAGCCCCGAAGACTGGCGTCCGTTGTCAACAGGACCCAATTTGGAACCCAGAACGGACGTCCCCCGCTGAGATGGGTCGTCTGTAAACACCAGGCAAGGGACAGGCGAACCTCCGGGGTGAGCACAATTGTCTGGGACTTCAGAGACTGCGGCAGCCCGTTCCACTTGGACAGAATCAGGTGCTGCAGAGGTCTGGAGTGAAACTGGGCATATTCCACCATGTCGAACACCGACACCATGGAGCCCAGTAACCTCATCGCCGAGTGTAGAGACACCAGGCGACTGAGCAGACAACTGCGCACCCTCGACTGTAAAGCAGAGATCTTTGCCTCCGTCACGAAGATCCTCTGCTGTTCCGAGTCCAATAAGGCTCCGAGGTGCAGAATCCTCCGAGACAGGATTAGAGTGGACTTCTGCCAGTTGATCATCCAGCCGTGCCGTTGCAGTAGCGCAATGGTCAGACCCAAGTGGCGTAGAAGGAGCTGTGGAGATCATGCCACCAATAAAAGGTCGTCCAAGTACGGTAACATGCGGACTCCCTGCAGCCGCAGAGAAGCCGCCATGACCGCCATCACCTTCGTGAACACACGTGGTGCTGTCGCCAGGCCAAAAGGTAACGCCCGAAACTGGAAGTGGTCGCTGCGGATTGCAAACCTGAGGAACTGTTGATGGCGCAAAAGAATAGGGACATGCAGGTAAGCGTCCTGTATGTCCAATGACACCATGTAGTCCCCAGGTTCCAGCGCCAGAATGATGGACCGTAGGGTCTCCATCCGAAACTTCGGTACCCGCAAAGACCTGTTGAGAGCTTTGAGGTTGAGGATCGGATGATACGACCCATTGGGTTTCTGTACAAAAAAAAGATTTGAATAGAAACCCTGGTGAAGAATCAAGCCGGGGGTCTGTGCCGCAAGGAGAGGGCGTACCCGTGGGAGACCACCTCGAGAGCCCAAGTGTCTGTCGTAGTGACCGACCAACACTGGGCGAACTGCAGCAGGCGGCCTCCCACTTTGGGATCCCCCAAAGGGAGGCCCGGACCGTCAGGCCGCAGGTTTGTCATCTGGCTTGGGGGCCGGACGTCTGGTACTCCATGCCTGCTTCCGGGGCTTGGCCGATTTCTTAGGGCCAGCCTGTCGAGGAAAAGACTGTGGTTTGGGCCTGCCCTGGGCCCTAGATGACCGAAAGGACGATGGTCCAGAACCAGAAGGAGCAGCGGCCGACGGGAGACAAGCCGATTTGGCTGCCGCCAGCGTGGCCACAATCTTATCCAGATCCGGACCGAAGAGAACTTCTCCGGTAAATGGCAACGCCTCCAGACCCCTTTTGGAATCTGCGGCCGCCTTCCAGGATCGCAGCCACAAGGTGCGACGAGCAGCCACCGCTGCTGAAGAAATTCTAGACACCAGAGTACTAATGTCTAAGGCTGCCTCGTTGATATAAGTGGCCGAATCACGGAGATTACCAATCAACTCCGCCTGTTCGGCCGGACAGTCGGAATCAAAAGATGCCTCTAATGAATCCGCCCAGCGCTCCATCGCTCTGGCAACCCAGCAAATGGCCATAGCCGGTCGTGCTGCCCCCCCCGTAAGGGAATAGGCGGACTTCAGGCAGATCTCCACCTTGCGGTCCGTAGCATCCTTAAGGGAGGACATGGATGGCATCGGCAATGTGGCACTACGGACAAGACGGGTCACGTGAGAATCCACCCGTGGAGGGGATTCCCACTTTGCAAAATAATTATCCGCGAACGGATAAGCCACCGCCAGGCGTCTCTGCGGCTGGTATCTTTTGCCAGGCTGTTTCCACGCCTCCTCTAAATGGTCCACTAACTGACCTGAAAGAGGAAAGACTGTGGCATCGCCCTTCACATCTTTAAAAAAGGCGTACTTAGATTTAGCCGCTGGGGGAACTTCGTCCTCAATCACCAAGGCTGTGCGGACTGCCCGAATAAGTCCAGGAATATATACCTGGACTTAGCGTCAGCGTCCTTAGTACGGAGAGGTTCCTGATCGTAAGGATCCAGAATCTCCCCATCATCAGACGTCCCCTCGTCATCCTCATAAGGAGCCGACAGAGACGCCACCGGCCGTTTATGTGGCCGGATCACAGACTCCCCTTGCAACACATCCGACAAGTGCTGTACAGAACTCGTCAGGGAGTTAACCCACGCCGGCTCCTGAGAAACCGGGAGCGGGGAAATAGGGAGACTGTGGGGTACCACCAATTGTCGTGGGAAACCCTGCATGGGTGACGACACCACTGACTGCTGGGACAAACCCATCGGTGTAAACGCGGGTTGCGGAGCTAACTGGCCCACTAAGGTTGTAAGCGCCTGAGCGAAACAAGCCCAGGGTGGCTCCTGTACTGGTGCTGTAACCGTAAGAGGCCGCGCCATGGACAAACACTGCCGGCAGAGGCCCTCCGCGCTACCCTCCCCCTCCGCTAACGGTACTTTACACGTAGTACACTGTAGCCGGAGAGGGAAATCACTTTCAGACATGATGGCACCAAGTATGTGACCCCTCTCACCAATTATATATCAAATAGGCGAGAGACCACCCTGCAGCACCGCACCGCAAGGGCTTAGCAGAAAGAACAGGGATAGTAATAAAGCTGACAGTTTAGAAGAAAAGTTACAGGCAGCAGCGCTAGCACAGTCACATACAATGCAAAGAAATATCAATTCCTGCACTAACAGCGCTGATCAATCAACTACGCAGACACAGGGCCTGGTAGGACACAGCGCAGCATACACAGACCTGACCCAAATCGGAGGAGAGGTATGCGGGGGGACCCAGACCACGATGCTTCCGTCCAGGCTTCCAGCAGCGTTCACCATGCGTTCAGAGGAAGATGGCCGCCGAGGAGCAGAGAGGAGGCTGGCCTGGGGGAGGAGCGCTGCCACAGGACCAGTCGGCAGCGTGCAGAGAGGGCTGTGTGCAGCGGGGGAGGCGCCGGCTGTGAGACAGGGAAGGCGCGCTCCCCTGGCATGCATTTAACCCCTGGGACGCCGCAGCGCTACCGCTCTGCTGCGGTCCGCTGTCCCAGGGGGTAGTGGAAGCGCAGGTTGGTCGCCTGGCTCCACGCTGCAGCCAGTCCCCAGGGAGCCCCCTGCCTGGGGACTCAGGACCATGTGATCAGCGGGGACCCACCGCGGGACCCCGCTGCTTACCTTTGTCCCCCTTGAATCCGGCCATGGTCTGGAACATCTGGGGTCACCGCTAGCTGTGACCCCAGATGCTCACCAGCATCCCCGGATCGGTACCGGCGTTCTGGTACCGGCGGGGGTGTAGGGAAGACAGCATGGACGTCAGGACTGACTGTCCATGCTGTACATCCAGATGTGAAGCAACAGCTGCACTGAAGAAAGCTTCAGGGGCTCTTCTAGCCACCACTCCGACAGGTGCACCCGACTCCGGCCGGGCACCAAACTAAACTGAGGTGCCTTGGCTCGGGGGCGGGGTATAGGAGGGGGACCTAGTGCATCCTGGGAGGCTGAAAGCTTAACTCTTTGGTGCCCGATGACTGACGTCACACCTATACCCCAAGGTATCCTGTGGATACCCTATGGACCCTGAAGTAGAAATCATCAGATTGAGCAGCATGTAGGGCCGACCTGAAGATGTGAAGCGGAAGCGCGCATTGTGCGTACACACTGGACAATTTGATCTGCCCGATTCCGATGGATCGTAACGACAAATCGTTCAATCAAAATATTGTCTAGTGTGTGCCCAGCTTTACATTCAATATACAAATTAAAGATTATGAAAGGTAGAATATTTCTAAAATATGGATTTGCACTGCTTGTAATAATAAAATGGCTATAGCTTTGCGGTGAATCACTTTCCACATTTGGCCCCTGACATTTTTTGATGATAAGCCAACATTGAGGCATATGCGAAAGCTTTTCCACACACGGTACACAAGTAAGGCTTTTCTCCTGTATGGTTCTTTTTGTGAAGTGCAAGACCTGAATTATATCTAAAGCGCTGACCGCATTCCAAACACTCGTACGGCATCTCCCCGGTATGGCTTCTATGATGCAATCTCAGAGTTTTCTTGTCTATAAAGCCTTTCCCGCATTCCAAACATGGAAACGGCCTCTCCCCAGAATGGATCATCTTATGTTTAACAAGCTCCGAGTTCATTATAAACCGCTTCCCGCATTCTGAACACGCAAACGGTTTCTCTCCTGTGTGAGTTTTCTGATGGTTGACAAAAGTTACCCTATGTTTGAAAGATTTACCACACTCGGAACAGGTGTATGGTTTTTCATCTGTGTGAGACCTCTGATGTGAAACCAGCTCCCCATTGAAACTAAATGCTTTCCCACACTCTGAACACACAAATGGCTTCTCTCCTGTGTGCATCATTATCCTGTGCTTACGAATTGTACTGCTGTCTCTGAAGTTTTTCCCACATTCCGTGCAATGGAATGGCTTCTCGCCAGTGTGACATCTCTGGTGAACAACCAGGTGTGAGCGGTGTCTAAAACATTTACCACATTCAGTACAAGGAAAAGGTTTCTCTCCTGTGTGAACTCTCTCGTGTCCCTCAAGCTCAGATTGTAGGACAAAACTTTTCCCACATTCCAAACATTCAAACGCTCTCGCTCCGCCACTGTGATATCTCTGCTGGTGTAAAATCATCGCTATTTTCTGTGTAAAGCATTTCCCGCACGCTGTACACACAAATGGCTTTTCTCCCGTGTGTATTCTCCAGTGCTGTTCAAATTGACTTTTGAATTTAAAATGTTTGTCACATTCAGTACACACATGCGTGTTATCATGGCTTTTCTTGTGCTGATAAAGGTCAGACACGTTCTGGAAACAATCACCACACTTGGCGCATTTATAGGATATTTCTCCTGAGTGGGTTTTTGTGTGTCTGACAAGATGACTTTTCAGGTAAAAATGTTTGTCACATTCAGGACACACATGCATGTTATCATGGCTTTTCTTGTGCTGATTAAGATCAGACACGTTCTGGAAACAATCACCACACTTGGCGCATTTATAGGATCTTTCTCGTGAGTGGATTTTTGTGTGTGTGACAAGATTACTTTTCTTGTTAAAATGTTTGTCACATTCAGTACACACATGCGTGTTATGATGGCTTTTCTTGTGCTGATTAAGGTCAGACACGTTCTGGAAACAATCACCACACTTGGCGCATTTATAGGATATTTCTCCTGTGTGGGTTTTTGTGTGTGTGACAAGATGAGATTTGGTAGAAAAACACATTGTGCATTCGTTGCATGCAAATGGCTTTTCTCCTGTGTGGGTTTTCTGATGGAGACGAAGATTGCTCCTGCAAGCAAAAGCTTTTCCGCATTCATGGCACTTAAATGGCTTTTCCCCCGTGTGCGTCCTCTTATGGCTGGTAAGATGCGAATTAGTAGAGAAACATTTTCCACATTCGGGACATTCAAAATTCTTTTCTCCTGTGTGGACAATCTGGTGGTTACGTAGCTGGAATTTCGTAGGGAAAGCTTTACCACATTCAGAGCATGGAAATGGGTTTGCGCCTGTGTGGGAAGCTTCATGTATACGACGATTCGAGCTTGTGGTAAAACCTTTACCACATTCATGACATTTATATGGCTTCTCTCCCGTGTGAGATCTCATGTGGGTTGAAAGATCAGATTTACAAGACACCCTTTTCCCGCACTCCGCACACTGATGCGGCTTCTCTCCAGTGTGTGTACGGTGATGAGCCCGGAGGTGCTGCTTCTGCACAAAGCATTTTCCACATTCCAAGCATTTATACGGTCTCTCCCCTGTGTGCAGTCTCTGGTGTATATTTAGGTAGCCTAAATAAGCAAATTGTTTTCCACATTCCGGACAAGGGAACTTGCCCTTTTTATTGGACTCAGACTTATTTTCCTCAAGGCCGGAGTCAGCCTGAGAGCTCTCATCAGACCCAGAAGAGATGTACTTAGGCTGTGTAGTGCAGGCTTGCTTTTGAACCTGATGACCCGACCTAGCGGAGACCTGTGAAGTAATTCTATTGTCGGGCATCACAGTTGTAGCTGCCTCTATATTCTGCACATCCGTTGTTTCAGTGATGTCAGCCAGGCGGGATTTTCTGACACTGCCTCGTTTCTTAGACATTCTGCCACGTCTTCAACAATTTATTCCTGCTAATCCCGTCCACAGCGATCTCCCACAGATAACACCAGTGGATTGTGTGATTATATTCCTGTTGGGAGAGACAAAGTAATAAATTGAAATATGGTATTTAAACATTAAAATGTGGTGCTAGTGTCTTATTTTTTTTTTTTTTTCAGTGACGTGATGTTTTTAATAATACATATTTTTATGGATTGGGTTTTTTTCTTCTTTTAATAGTAAAAAGACATCCTGTTATTTTTACGTGATACTTGAACGAACAGACAAACAAAATTCAGAATTTTAATTGTTTGTCTCCATAGTTCATACACAGTCCCTAGGAGTACATTTCTCCAAAAGAAAAATTCTATGTACAGATACAACCATTACAACTTTATTAGAAGTATAGATAAGAGAAGTGTTGTATTGATTCATAGTCAGATCTATCCTTCTTGCACAGGATTGGCTCACTAAGCTTTCTGTTCATCTTATTACACAGTGTGCCATACGGCAGCTTTATAAGTATATAACTCTTCAAAATACAATGGGGCATTATTCAATTGCAGGTGGGATTTTGAAAAATCCAGCGCCAATTTGTGTGTGTTTTCTCCACAGCCGCGATGCTTTTCCTATTCAAATGCCTGCGAGAAAATGAGCTGCAGTAATTTCTATAGACATTATCGCTACTTTTTTCTTGCAGCATTAGAGCAGGTCCAATGTTTCCTAAAATCATTATTTTAAGGGAAAAATTGTCAGGACTTGCTTCAGAACCCCTAAGACCCCCCCTCATCCCAATGACTAATTAAACAATTTGAGGTTTCCATTTAGCTTAATTAGTCCAGTAATTACATGTCATTAATGGTTGGCAAAATTAATAATGGTCTCAAATTACCCTAAATCAAATGTTTCGTTAATTTAGGCACCTCAAATTTAATTAAAGAATATAGTTAATAAACAAATAATTGCCTTATTGTATATATTTTTTTTTCATTTTAAAGTGACCTAAAATTGCTCCAAAATCACTTTTCTTTTAAATTTGCATTTTTTTGTTTCATTTGTTTGTAATAAAACGTAAAGTTTGATTTTTATAAATAAAAATTTTTTACTTTAAAATTTAAAAAAAAAATAATAATAATAATGTGCACAAAATCAGCCATAGAATGCATTTTTCGAACAAAAAAAAAGCAATATATTTTTCTTTGGGACAGTAAGAACTATTACCCAATTTTTATAAAAAAAAAATTCTGGGTACATACTGTTCCCCGATATATTTTTCAATTGGATACCGCGGATATCGGGAGCGCGGTAATAGAAAATTGTTAGTAATAGAACACTGGTCACGATGCACCCGTGTACATTTTTGCGGGGAAAACCTTGCGGGCCAATTGAATATGCTCCATAGTGTTCCACTACACTAGAATAACTAAATAAGAGATTCTCCTTGTTAGAACTCAACTCATTGAACTTTTTGTTTATTACATTATTCAGTGTGCTAAACAGCAGTTCCAATGGGGATGGGTACGGGATTCCAGCGCTCCATATCCTGATGCCAGAATCCCCAACTGTCGGTCAGTATCCTAACCCTTCCCTTCTCTCTACCTGTCCCTCCCTGGGGCCTAAACCTAACCTTGCCCTCCCTGGGGCCTAAACCTAAGCCTCCCTTTAGTGCCTAACCCTCCGTGTAACCCCGCTAGGCTTTTTGACAGGTGTCAACGGCGATATTCTAAGTGCCAGCATATTGAACGTATCCATTCCTATGGTATGAATACCAGCAGGACAAGTTTCATATGCACTATTATTCAATAACAATAAACTGGCGGGTTCTTTGTACTAGAACCTGGCTCATTTACCTGTGAGTCTATCATAACGGACAGCGTGTTGAACGCCACTAACATATGTGATCATGACAAGACCCACACACACATATAATATATATATATTATATTATTTGACACTAACAAGAAGATTCTTTCTATAAGAATCTAGCTAATTCAGCTGTGTATCCAGTACAATACACAGTGTAATATTCGTGGTTGGGCCTGCGCTCACTAAATCTTGGGGTGTATGTAGGTCAGCTGCAGGACCTATAAGGGGTAACCAGTCCCTATTATTAGTAACAGAAAATGGATAGGAAGGTCCGCACTATGGGTCTGTATGGTACCTGTGTGTACTTGGTGATAAAAGAGGACAGTGGTACAAGGTAGTAATGTACAAATATGGGTTACTTTTATTTTATACTGGTAGTACTGGGAGTCACAGTGTCCCTCTCCAGTATATTCTAGATAGTGGTCATTATTTTGAATAATATCACACGTACATGTGTTAAAAAAGGGGGGAAAGAAATTAATGATCCTATGGCTTATGGTAAAAATACCTCCTGGTGAGTGGTCCGGTCTGGTCTTCTTTTCTATCCGATCCGTCCGCTGCGCCCCTAGGCGAAGAAGGGCTGACAAGCGTTGGAACGGACACCTACATCCATACTAATCACTATTACTACCCACCACCAATCACCGCCTACTAAGGAAGTCCCCTTGACTAGAGTCGAGTAAGCGGCCAGACTTCTGCTAGATCCGGGGGACCGCGTGATCTTTTGCGAGATCGCGGACTTCCCGAAGTCTCACAGCAGACCAGCGGTTAGCTGATTCCCAGACAGCGTGTTACAGCTCTCACACGCTGCAACCTAGAAGCACAATGGACGGAGTGGACAGAAAAGAAGAAGACCAGACTGGACCACTCACCAGGAGGCGAGTGAAGCAAGACATCGAGGGTAAGTTGTGCACTTGGGGGATACAGGCCGCCGCCCCACCAGACAACGCCTACACCTGGACTATAGTGGACATTAAGAGACTTATTTTTTTTACCGTAAGCCATCGGATCATTGGTTTCATTCCCCCCTTTTTTAACACATGTACATGTGATGTTATTCCCAATAGTGACCACTGACTAGAATATACTGGAGAGGAGCACTGTGACTCCCGGTACTACCAGTATAAAATAAAAGGAACCCATATTTGTACATTACTACCTTGTACCACTGTCCTCTTTTATCACCAAGTACACACAGGTACCATATAGACCCATAGCACGGACCTTCCTATCCATTTGACAATACACAGTATGCCCAGTATAATACTTCTTGCATTTATTATTTAATTATTTTAAGAATAGTGGATCTCTTTGAGAATATTACTTATAGTTCTCGGTGTACCAGTTAATTAACGATCATTAACTTCACATCCTTTTGATCCATGTAAGCTTTATTGATCTTATTCATTATTATAAGTTGTTACACTTCTAAGATAATCATGCCACAATTGCGAAGGGCTCACTTATTTTAATGTGACTAAACAATTTTTTCTTTTTTGACCAATGCTAAAAACATTGATCCTACTGATGTTTCCTTTTGATGTTCCATCCCCGAACGGTGTGCCGCTTTTACATTTATTGTCTGCCAATTACCAGACAATGACTAAAGCAGTAAATAAAACATTTCCACTGATAGGGGATGGTCTTCCCCATCTTGCATCAAATAAAAAAAAAGGGATGCACTCACTTAGGGGCTGATTAGTAGTCAGATGCAAATGCATGCAGATGGTCATTGTTTCTCAACTGCGCCTTTGTCTAAGTTGCCAAAAAGTCACATAGGGCATGTGTCCCACGGTGTGTACGCACAGAGTCAGAGGACCGATTGAGAAGACCGGTGTCAGACATGTATTGGGCGTTCCTGGGCGGTGACACTGGAAGGTGGCTATTCAGACACACTGAGATGTACTGTCTTATCGGAGTGTTGCAGGCGTGTCACAGAAGTGAGTGCGACCTCAGACACTTAATAGTCTACACTGGAGTCCATACTCTGATGGAGATTCTGCACCGAGAATGGGACTGAGGCAAGTTCCGGTGGTGCATTCGATGGTTGCATCTAAAGATGGACCAATTGGGATTGTAGCATCTACAGCCGTGGCCAAAAGTTTTGGGAATGACATAAGTATTGATTTTCACAAAGCTTGCTGCTCCAGTGTTTTTAGACCTTTTTGTCAGATGTTACTATGGTATACTGAAGTAAAATTACAAGCATTTCGTAAGTGTCAGAAGTTGTTATTGATAATTACATTAAGTTTATGCAAAGAGTCAATATTTGCAGTGTTGACCCTTCTTTTTCAAGATCTCTGCAATTCGCCCATGCATGCTGTCAATCAACTTCTGGGCCACATACTGGGTTTTTGTTTGTCCACCCGCCTCTTGAGTATTGACCACAAGTTCTCAATGGGAGTAAGGTCTGGGGAGTTTCCTGGACATGGACCCAAAATTTTGATGTTTTGTTCCCCGAGCCACTTAGTTATCACTTTTGCCTTATGGCAAGGTACTCCATCATGCTGGAAAAGGCATTGTTCATCACCAAACTGTTCTTGGATGGTTGGGAGAAGTTGCTCCATTTTTTATAACATTCATCAGGGATTCCCAACCACGGTCCTCAAGCCACACTAACTAACAGTCCAGGTTTTAAAGATAGCCATACTTGAGCACAGGTGACTTAATTAGTACCTAAGTTATTTTGATTTAACTGCCTGTGCTCAAGCATGGATATCACTAAAACCAGAACTGTTAGTGTGCCTTGAGGACCGCAGTTGGGAATCACTGACATATATATATGTCTTTGGCTTTTTTTTGTATCCTGACGAAGGGACCAATAAAGAGTCCTGAAAAGTTGATTCAAACAACGAGTATGTGAAGTTTGATTATCATAGACGCCGCGAGTGACGCCTGTTCCAGCACTATATATATATATATATATATATATATATATATATATATATATATATATTATATATACAGTCAGGTCCATAAATATTGGGACATTGACATAATTTTCAGATTTTGGCCTCTATTCACCACCACAATGGTTTTGAAATGAAACAAACAAGATGTGCTTTAACTGCAGACTTTCAGATTTAATTTGAGGGTAATTACATCCAAATCGGGTGAACGGTGTAGGAATTACAACAGTTTCAATATGTGCCTCCCACTTTTTAAGGGGCCAAAAGTAATGGGACTATCAACTCAAAAGCTATTTCATGGACAGGTGTGGGCTATTCCCTCATTATTTCATTATCAATTAAGCAGATAAAAGGTCTGGAGTTGATTCTAGGTGTGACATTTGCATTTGGAATCAGTTGCTGTCGACTCTCAATATGGGATCCAAAGAGCTGTCACTATCAGTGAAGGAAGCCATCATTAGGCTGAAAAATCAAAACAACCCCATCAGAGAGATAGCAAAAACATTATGTGTGGCCAAATCAACTGTTTGGAACATCCTTAAAAAGAAAAAACGCACCGGAGAGCTCAGCAACACCAAAAGATCCGGAAGACCACGGAGAACAACTGTGGTGGATGACAAAATAATTATTTCCCTGGTGAAGAAAAACCCCTTCACAACAGTTGGCCAAATCAAGAACACTCTCCAGGAGATATATGTATATGTGTCAAAGTCAACAATCAAGAGAAGACTTCACAAGAGTGAATATAGAGGGTTCACCACAAGATGCAAACCATTGGTGAGGCACAAAAACAGGAAGACCAGATTACAGTTTGCCAAACGACATCTAAAAAAGCCATTACAGTTCTGGAACAACATCCTATTGACAGATGAGACAAATATCAACTTGTACCAGAGTGATGGGAAGAGAAGAGAAGGAAAGGAACTGCTCATGATCCAAAACATACCACCTCATCAGTGAAGCATGGTGCTGGTAGTGTCATGGCGTGGGCATGTATGGCTGCCAATGGAACTGGTTCCCTTGTATTTATTGATGATGTGACTGCTGACAAAAGCAGCAGAATGAATTCTGAAGTGTTTTGGGCAATATTATATGCTCATATTCAGTCAAATGCTTCAGAACTCATTGGACGACGCTTCACAGTGCAGATGGACAATGACTCGAAGCATACTGCAAAAGCAACCAAAGAGTTTTTTAAGGCTAAAAAGTGCAATGTTATGCAATGGCCAAGTCAATCCCCTGACCTGAATCCGATTGAGCATGCATTTCACTTGATGAAGACAAAACTGAAGGGAAAATGCCCCAAGAACAAGCAGGAACTGAAGACATTTGCAGTAGAGGCCTTGGCAGAGCATCACCAGGAATGAAACCCAGCGTCTGGTGATGTCTATGCGTTCCAGACTTCAGGCTGTAATTGCCTGCAAAGGATTTGCAACAAAGTATTAAAAAGTGAAAGTTAGATTTAGGATTGTTTAGTTTGTCCCATTACTTTTTTCCGTGGTGGTCCGGGTCTTTTGGTGTTGCTGAGCTCTCTGATGCATTCTTTCTAAGAATGTTCCAAACGTTGATTTGGCCACACCTAATGTTTTTGCTATCTCTCTGATGGGTTTGTTTTGATTTTTCAGCCTAATGATGGCTTGCTTCACTGATAGTGACAGCTCTTTGGATCTCATATTGAGAGTCGACAGCAACTGATTCCAAATGCAAATGTCACACCTAGCATCAACTCCAGACCTTTTACCTGCTTAATTGATAATGAAATAACGAGGGAATAGCCCACACCTGTCCATGAAATAGCTTTTGAGTTGATAGTCCCATTACTTTAGGCCCCTTAAAAAGTGGGAGGCACATATTGAAACTGTTGTAATTCCTACACCGTTCACCTGATTTGGATGTAATTACCCTCAAATTAAATCTGAAAGTCTGCAGTTAAAGCACATCTTGTTTGTTTCATTTCAAAGCCATTGTGGTGATGAATAGAGGCCAAAATATGAAAATTATGTCAATGTCCCAATATTTATGCACCTGACTGTGTGTGTATATATATATATATATATATATATATATATATATATATATGGTAAGACAGAGCACCACTCTTTTTCCTACTTTACAATTTTTTTTTGTTCAGCTCATTTTAAATGTTTGCTAAATGAAGGTCTTTCTAGTTGTCTTAATAAAAGTTTTGCTTTAAACCTTTTTCGCAGTGCACTCAGAAATACGGAACCACTTTTCCTGAAATAAATGGTCTACTAAGAGTTGTCTGAGCACCCGGAACTTGTGGCGAGCTAAATGCTTCCTGCTGACAAGACACCTTTATCCCCTCAACTGACAAATATTTTTTTTTACAAAAATGTCATCAGAAATTGTCATTTAATAAAGTAACTGTTTTATGCCTAGCAGTTGTCATGCCCCTAGGGGCCTGTCAACAGGAAGACGCCTGGTACATCATCCCCCACCACCGCAGCATATGCCCATCACCCTTTTAGCCATAAATCTTGCTGTAGCAATTACCCCCCTTAGCATTATCCCATACCCCTATGTCTGTCTATAGTTCCCCACTGCATAATTACCCCCCAACCCACCAGTGGAATAGATCCCCCCCCCCTGTTGCTGTACCCCCACCCCCTCAGTGGTAATAGGTTTCCCCAGTGGTATTACCCCCATGCAAAAGCCACCACTTTGTAAACATACTCCTTTAATTCCCTAACACCTGCTACTCCCATCCCATGGCGTCTGTCCGTTTATAACGCTTGTCGCTTTGCACGTCAATATTAAATCTCATTTGTATTATTCAAATTGGTGCTACTCTGTTAGAACCTGCAAAGAATTACATTCAAGGGCATAACAACTAACAGTGATGCTCCCAAGTGCAGTCGGGATTATCGGCATGCCAGCATTTTGCAACCACAAGCATGGCCAATGGTACTGCACCCCCTTTTTCCAGTAATCGGTAAGCTACTAGAGTTTAGAAAAAATTATAAAAAATAATACATTTAGGTTAGCAAAATGGAAAAATTGGAATAGCAAAAATTGAAAAAATTTCAATTTTACAGTTGTACGAAAAAAGGCCTTTATCAGGGAGCAAGTAATGGGTTTGTTCTGCAGCAATGAAAATAGATTTGCCTTGGACATGAGGCCCTGTCATGGGACTACTGAGGACTGGATGAAAGTCTTATGGACAATGAATCAAAATCTGAAATGTGTGGTTCATCACGCAGCATTTTTGTAAGTTGTCGGGTAGGCAAAAGGATGTTTCCTCAGTGAATGGGATTTATACACTAAGGGCAACGCTTTTAATACCAAAATAAATTGCTAATAAAAGTATTGCCTTTTTACATTTCAGGCTCAAACACAGCTGGATGTGGAGGCTTTTAAAAGCCATTACTTAGTTAATAAGGGGTCTATTAACTAAACTTTGGATGGTGGTAACGTGAACAGAGATAAAGTACCAGCCAATCAGCTCCTAACTGCCATGTTACAGGCTGTGTTTGAAACATGACAGTTGGGAGCTGGTTGGTTGGTACTTTATCTCCATCCAAGGCTTAATAAATAGACCCCGAAGCCCCTGCGACGCCGACAGTCAAATATGGAGACGATGGTCTAGGGTTCTGTTGCTGGATCCAGAGTCAGTGACTTGCACAGAATGACTGACACCCTGAACCAAATGGGCTACCACAGCATTTTGCAGTGCCATGCAATACCCTCCAGTCAACACTTAGGGTGCATATTTACTACAATGCTGGTTTTTAGAAGTGGAGATGTTGCCCATAGCAACCAATCAGATTCTAGCGTTTATCTTCTAGAGGGTGCTAGATAAATGTTAAGTAGAATCTGATTGGTTGCTATGCTAAAAACCTGCACTTTAGTAAGTTTAACCCATATTTGGTCAAATGTTCATATCACAGCAAGATAATGACCCTAAGACACAGCTACAAATGATGGAATGGCCAGCACAGTCTCCAGTTTGTATCCCATTAAGTTACTTTGGGATCACCTGAAGGCTGAAAGCACAGCAACCTACAAGTGCAACACACTTGTGCAGAGCTTTCCAAACGCCATCATTACAGTCCAGGTTTTAAGGATAGGAATGGGTATGAAATCGATTCCCGTCAGCGGCAGGCCGACATGAGCAGAGTTCGAAGTAGCGGAAGCCCGACAGCGCTGGAAATCCCGATCGTGGATAGGTGAGTATCTACTAACCTAACCTAACCCCCCTAACCCTCCTTAGGGGTGCCTAACCCTAACTTCCCCCCCAAGTGCCTAACCCTAACCACCCCCTTCCCCGCTGCCTAAACCTAAGTCCCCCGGGTGGGTGCCTAACCCTAAGTCCCCCCCGGGGGTGCCTAACCCTAACCCTCCCTCCCCCTAGCCTAACCCTCCTGGGGGGGTGCCTAACCCTAAGTCCCCCCCGCGGCTGTCCGCTCACGGCGCCTGGCATCACTACGATCGTGATGCCGGACGCCGGTCTCCCAGCGTCGGGGAAATGCAGGCGTCTACATCTAGACGCCCGGCATTTCACCCTTGCCGGGATATGACAGTCGGGAAGCCGGCTGCCGGTATTTAGGCAGTCGGCTTCCCGATTGCATACCTAAGGATATCCATGCTTGCGCACAGGTGACTTAATTAGTACCTCAGTGAATTTGATTTCACCATCTGGACTCAAGCATGGATATCATTAAATCCTGGACTATAATGGCGGAGTTTGGGAACCTCTATACTTCTCCAGCAGCGTTGGGGAGAACCTCACAAACAATATTTGATTTCCATTTTTAAAGAATGCCACAGGGGTGTTCCGTGGTTATCCCTGCAAAAGGCGGCTACTTTGATGAGCTGAAGATTTATATAAAATCTTGTTAAACAAAGTGATTCTATGATTGATTTGTGTCTTTTTTTTTTTATCTCCTATGCTTTATTTGTTCTGTGTTTTAATTTCAGAGTGCATTGGGACATTACTCTACTAAAAACTGGAATAATCGTGTGCTCTAAAGCTTTTAACCAGTAGTGCATTTTAAAGGCGAGCTGACCACTGTCTGTTGCAATTTACTGTAATGAATTCAGAACTTCATGTGTGCAGGGGAATGCGCTCAGAATACTGGCGTTGGAATCCCAACAGCAGTCGGAATCCTGGCAACGGTAAGTATTAGGGGGAGGGTTAGGTGTAGGCATTAGTTTAGTGGGAGGATTGGGGTTAGACTGCGGGCAAAGTGGATTAGGTCACTTACATAATTGGGTCGGGACGCCGATATTCTGGCCGCCGGGATCCCGTAGCCAAACCTGTGCAGGCCCCATACTATGCAAAGGCATAATGGTGTACTAGCAGCTTGAATTGCAATGACTTACCCAGCTGTCACATAGGGCGGAATTCAATTGTTGCGCCCCTGTACGCGCCCAACAGGAGCTATTAAATTGTTCATACTGTCGGGCGCGATCAGCTGCCGGTGCACCATTTCAGCTCGCAGCCCCAGGGGGGTGCGAGCTGAAATGGGCGAAAAGTGACATGTTTGGGCGCCCAAACGTCACTTTTCGCGGTCGCGCCCCGCAATTTGGTCGGGGGTAGAAGCTTTTACGTGGCTAAACCCGACCACTTTGGGCGATCACCGTGAAGAACTGCAACATTTGAATAGCGCCCCATGATCTCCCGTCACTTTAGACAGGAGAACGGGCACGCTATAACAATTGAATACCGCCCAAAGAGTCTGAATCTACACAGCTTCTGGAGCTAAAACCACAAGGTAAGTCCTACAGCTAATTGAATTGCTCCCCCCGAATCTTTTTTAAATGTATTATTGTGTAGGTTTTGTTTTTACAAAATAAACAGGTATTATATAAAAATTCTATATATGAGGCACATAACATTATTTTGGTGGTCACACTTCCCCAGGTCATGTGTGATAATGCTGGACCACATATACAGTAATGTACAATATTAGTGATAATAATGATATGGCTCGTTTGTTATAAACTGTACGATGTCAGCACTGATGTGTTATATTGTAGATGTGTGAAATGAGGAAGTGTGTTTTACTGTAACAATCATAGCAGGATGCCATAAGGTGTCCATAGAACATAACCGCAAGCTTCTTGTGAATTGAGATTTCTGACTACCGTCTAGTTTCTAGTTAGCTAAAGCGCTTCATGTTTTGCTGTGATCAGGTACTCCTGTGGAACTATGTGTCCCAGCAAGCATTGCAACGTCTCAATAAAACCCTGAGACCAATGAGCCTAACATTTATAACACCTGATTAATAACTAAAGAAAACCTATAACCAATGCTCGATTATATGATTGTTTTAGTCATATAATGGGATTTTGGTACCTACCGGTAAATCCTTTTCTCTGATTCCACAGGGGACACTGGAGGTGCTTACACTGGGTATAGAGGCGTGGATAGCTGGAGCTGGCACTTTAAAATTTAGAAGTGTGAAGCTCCTCCCCCTCTATGCCCCACCAGCCCTCAGTTTAGAAAATGAAGACAGAGAGGAGGTGGAGAACAAGCGGAGTGAAAAGGAGAGAAGAACACACAATAACTGAATCATACAACATACAGAACAAACCGAATAGGCAGGCATAGAGCGCAGAGGTGGGCGTCCAGTGTCCCCTGTGGAATCAGAGAAAAGGATTTACCGGTAGGTACCAAAATCCCATTTTCTCTTTCATCCACTAGGGGACACTGGAGGTGCTTACGCTGGGGACGTCCCAAAGTTATCCCCACGGGCGGGAGTGCTCTGTGGCGCCTGCAGAACAAGGCGGCCAAAACGGACGCCGAAGAGGCAAACGTATCAAATTTGTAAAACGACAAACGTGTGAACTGAAGACCAAGTGGCCACACGACACAATTGTGACGTAGATGCTCCTCTACCGGCCACCCATGACGCACCCACAGAACGTGTGGAATGAGCCGAAATTGACGAAGGAGGCCGACGGTTAGCACTAACATAAGCTTGATGAATAGTCAGCCGGCTCCAACGTGCTAAAGTCTGCTTAGACGCTGGCCAACCCCTCCGAACCGCATCATAGAGAACAAAAAGCGACTCCGACTTACGAAGGGAAGCAGTCCTGTCAACATAGATGCGGAGAGCCCTAACCACATCCAAGGTAGAAGAACCAGAGTCCTCCACCAACGATGGTACCACAATAGGCTGATTGATATGGAAAGCCGACACGACCTTAGGAAGGAAGGCGGCTATCGTCCGGAGTTCCGCTCTATCCGCATGAAACACTAGGTAAGGAGGTTTATAGGAAAGAGCCCCCAATTCCGAAACCCTACGAGCCGAAGCGAGAGCCAGGAGGATTACCGTCTTCCAAGATAGGTACTTAAGATCAACCTCCTCCAAAGGTTCAAACATGGGCGACTGAAGGAACAAAAGAACTAGATTAAGATCCCATGGATCAATTGGATGTACAAAAGGAGGTTGCACGCGCAAGACCCCTTGAAGAAAAGTCTGCACCTCAGGAATGAGGGCCAATTTCCTTTGAACGAAAATGGAAAGGGCAGAAACCTGCACCTTTAAGGTTCACAGACGAAGACCAGAATCCAGACCCGTCTGTAGGAAAAGCAGAAACCGGGATAAGCGAAAGGTCCTAGACGGAAGATCCCGACTAGAACACCATGAGATATAAGCACGCCAGATGCAATGATAATGCGCAGCCGAAACTGGCTTCCTGGCGCGTAGCATGGTGGGAATAACCGCGTCTGGGATACCTCTACGTCTTAGGATATCGGTTTCAAGAGCCACCCCGTTAAACGTAGCTGCGCTAAGTTGGGGTGTATGAAAGGGCCCTGCAGTAGAAGATCCGGGCGCAGAGGAAGGGGCCACGGATCGTCTGATAATAGGGACCGAAGGTCTGAGAACCAACTTCTCCGAGGCCAGTTCGTGGCCACAAGAATTACCGAGGCTGACTCCTGTCTTATTCTTTTTTGAAGACGAGGAAGAAGTGGAATCGGAGGGAAAAGGTAAGTCGTAGGTCCACGGACTTGTCAGAGCGTCTACTGCTTCCGCCTGCGGATCTAGAGTTCTTGATACGTATACTGGAAGCTGATGATTCAATCGTGACGCCATGAGATCCACCTGAGGACATCCCCATCGACGTATCAGCGCGTTGAACACGTCTGGATGAAGCTTCCATTCCCCGGGATGGACATCCTGTCGACTTAGGTAATCTACTTCCCAGTTGTCCACACCCGGAATGAATACCGCTGACAGGATTATTGACTGATTCTCGGCCCACTGGAGGATCCGAGTTACCTCTCGCATAGCCATGCGACTCCGAGTCCCTCCTTGGCGGTTGATGTAAGCGACAGCCGTCGCGTTGTCGGACTGAACTCTTACCGGAAGAGCCTTTAGCAACTCTGTTGCCTCTATCAGAGCATTGTAAATCGCTCTGAGTTCCAACACATTTATGGGCCACTTCTGTTCTAGAGGGGAACATCGACCCTGAAAGTGATAATCGAGGACTACTGCGCCCCATCTTCGAAGGCTGGCATCCATGGTTATGATGATACAGTCCCACATTCCGAACCGTTTTCCCGCTAACAGATTGCTGGATTGTGTCCACCAAAGAAGGGCTACTCTGGTAACCGGGTTCAGACATATCTGTCGATGTAGGAACAGGTGAGACCCTGACCCCTGTGCTAACAGGTCCAGCTGGAACACCCTGCAGTGGAACCGGCCGAACTGTAGGGCTTCGAAAGCATCTACCATTTTCCCCAAGAGACGCAGACAAAGAAGCATTGACGCAGTCTTTGTTTTGAGGACCAGCTGAACTAACACTCGAATATCCTTGGCCTTGTCTGTTGGAAGAAAAATCCTCTGAGATTTCGTATCCAATATCATGCCCAGAAATAAAAGTTTCTGGGACGGATTGAGATTTGACTTCTTGAAGTTGATTATCCAACCATGTTGGATTAGAATGTGATATGTCAGTAAGGCATTATCTGATAGAAGAGGGACCGATGGAGCCTTGAGTAACAGATCGTCCAAATAAGGTATTATGTTCACTCCTGATGACCGAAGGAGAGCGATCATGACTGACATGAGTTTGGTGAAGATGCGGGGAGCCGAGGATAACCAGAACGGCAATGCCCGAAATTGATAATGATCCTTCAAAATGGCGAAACGTAGAAAAGCCTGGTGTGGTTCCCAGATGGGAACATGGAGATATGCGTCCTTGATATCCAGGGATAATAGGAACTCCCCTGGTTCCAAGCTCGCTATTACTGACTTTAGAGACTCCATCTTGAAACGATACATCTTCAGATACCGGTTCAAAGACTTCAGGTTTAAGATGGGCTTGACTGAGCCATCCGGCTTGGGTACTACAAACAGGTTTGAGTAAAACCCCATACCTCGTTGAAATTCCGGAACTGGAACTATCACAGAAGATACTACTAGAGACTGGATAGCCTCCTGTAGAACCTTGGCTCTTTCTGCCTGTATTGGCAGACTTGTAGTGAAGAACCGAGGTGGAGGGGAGGTCTCGAAGTCTATTCAGTACCCCAGGGTAATTAGTCTTCGGATCCATGGTTCTGTAGAAGTCTGGTTCCAAACTTGTTGAAATCTTTGCAGGCGGCCTCCCACTAATGGTCCCAGGTGGGACGGAAGACCGTCATGTCACTTGTTTCTCAGCTGGTTTAGGTTCTGGTCTACGAGCAACCATGTGCGGACGACCTCTACCTCTGCCACCTCTTGGTTGCGTGGGCGCACCTCTGGTCCTACCACGAAAGGAATGTGGCGCCCGAAAGGAATTAAACGAAGGTCCAGTGTAAATTCTTCTGGGAGCCGGTGCAACTGACGGGAGGAAGGAAGACTTACCCCCTGTGGCTTGGGATATCCATTTGTCTAATTCCGGCCCGAACAGCATGTCACCAGTGAATGGTAGACTTTCCACCGCACGCTTGGATTCTGCGTCCGCTTGCCAAGCGCTTAGCCAGAGGGCTCTGCGGGCCGAAATCGCCGAAGCAGATATGCTAGCACTAATCTGACTGATATCCTTTGAAGCTTCTCCCATGTAAACTGCAGATTCACGGATGTGTTCTGCTAGTAGACGTAACTCTGCCCTGGAATTACCGGAGTCCAATCCTGTAATCAATTGATCGGCCCAGGAAACCACAGCCCTGTTAACCCAAGCGGTAACAAGTGTGGGCCTGAGTTGAGCACCCGCTGCTGTATAAATAGATCTTAGCGTTGTCTCCAACTTACGATCCGACGGGTCTTTTAAAACTGTAGCTCCTGGTACTGGGAGTGCTGTTTTCTTTGAGAGATGGGAGACAGACGCATCTACTGGAGGAGGAGTTTCCCACTTTTCCATCATGGATGAAGGAAAAGGGTAACTAGATGAAAACCGGCGCGGAATCTGGAACCTCTTATCCGGCTGTTTCCAAGATACCGAGAGCTGTTGCTGAAGTTGCTGCGAGAACAGAAAAACTGCAGAGCTCTTCGGTTGTTCGTTAAATAATTCAAACTCCTGTGATGGAGGAATTATATCCTCAGGTAAATTCAGAGTCTTTCTGACCGCCAAAATTAAAGATTCCACCCCGGGAGAGGAGGACTCTAACTCCTGAGGATCGTCCTGTAATGCAACCTCCAATTCCCTTTCTTCGGTATCCTCCATAGTAAGGAATTCTTCCTCCGACTCCTCTGACTGGATAACAGTCGTCAGAGTACACTTAGGTCTCTGGTAGGAAGTGGAGGGTGCGGATGCCGCAGTGCCCATAACCTGTACCAAGGTGTCTAGAGACTTGGTTAGCCCCGCCACCCAGGGAGGTTGAGACTTATGTGCCTCAGCTAACTCAGACATTCAGTCTGACATAACTCCTACCATGTCAGCGGCCCATGGCGGAGCAACTGAGTCAGGAATAGCCATCGGTGGATCAATTGTTATACAAGCATCACATAACGTGGACCCAGTGGCATGCGGCTTAGATAGTTTGTTACATTTAGAACAAACATCTTTTGAGCCGCTTTTGTTTTGTTCGACATGGATAAACAACTAGAAAATGGCCACCACGCTGCAGTCATAACCTCCCCCCTGCGCTAGCCCCGCTGAGGAGCCGCTAGTCATGCTCATCAGTGGGGAGAGGGGATATGCATAAACATTGAGCAGCGCTTATAGCGCTCTGAAGTCAGCGCTGGCGGCGGGGCAGGAGTCGGGGAAAGTGCAAGTGATCTGTACTCACTGCGCTCCCCTGGACGGCTCTTCTGAACAGCACTTCTCCTCCCTGCTTCCTGGAGGCAGTCTGTGCTCTGTGTGTGTGCGGCAGTAAGGAGCTGTCAGATGCTTTTGGTGAAGCACTGCACACTCCTTCCTGTAACCCAGGAGGTTAACAGGGTGCCAGTAACCCGGACCCCACCTTTATAGAGGTGGCGAAGGGTACTTGAAAAATAAAGCAAAAGATGCTTTAAAATAATAAACAACAAATAAATAATAGTGTAAAATAAAAGAAATAAATAATTATGTGACCTGCTGGAGCACAGCAGATTGTGACCAGCTCCGACGGCACATTTTCTAAACTAAGGGCTGGTGGGGCATAGAAGGGGAGGAGCTTCACACTTCTAAATTTTAAAGTGCTATCCACGCCTCTATACCCAGCGTAAGCATCTCCAGTGTCCCCTAGTGGATGAAAGAGAAAAATTGTTTTAAGTGAATGCTGCAACAAATATATACCCCATATGGTATTAAGAAGAATAACATTGTGAGCAGCATGTGACGCCATGGCCCAGGATGTTTAACCAGACAGGAAGCTCTGCAGGAAATTCTATTGTTAAGATTTGCAATTACCAAAGCCCTACTCTGAATACATCCAAAAATGTTTAATGGGTGCCTTGGCTCCTCCCACGGCACACCCTCTACTCCCACACACCCTAGCCAAGGGGCTGTTAAACTACAAATCCCAGCATGCCTTGCAACAGTTTTAGCATGGCCAAATAGTAAAATTGTGGCAGGGCATGCTGGGATGTGTAGTTCTACAACAGCTGGGGGGCCGCTTATTGCCCACCCCTACCCCCATTATCCTGAAGGCCTCTATGGATCCCATACAGATATATACTTACTGCTTGACTTTCACACGCCTCACTGTGCTCCTCGATGCCAATCTGTGATCCACCATCCCTTCTCTCAACACTTTGCTCATTTGTTCTTGCTGTTTTTCAGGCCTTTGTTAACGGTTTTGTTTTTCTTTCTCTTTTTACAGAAATACATGGACCATATATACACTGTTTTTACCTGATTTACATGTGACCTTTATGTATTACTTTATATCCTTGCAAATAAAGTTTATTTAAAAAAAAATAAATAAACATGGATAAAAATGTATCAAACTGGAGATTGTAGCTTTCATTTATACCCCTTTTACACCAAAATCCCGGGTCCAACCCTGGAATTTGAACACTGGTCAATCCCGGGTCAAACTCTGCTTCAGACCCCGTTTACACTGCAACTCGACCCGGGTTATTCCCGGGTCAAATAAGCAGGGTAGCACCCGTTTACACTGCCTCACGACCCGGGAACAACCCGCTTTCAACCCTGCTCTCAACCCGAGTAAGATTACCTGGTAAATCGACCCGGGTTATTATTTTGGGAGCCGTTCACACAGAGCCTCAACCCGGATCGACCTGGCAATAACCCGGGTTATTTGTTTGGTGTAAAAGGTGTATTACTTGAATGCTCTAAAAATGATAGCTAGAACAGGGGTACTGTGGCATGCTGTGGAGTTACGTATCCCAGCATGTGCTGCCACAGCTTTAGAAGGATCTAACAGCAAAACTGTGTGCAGGGGATTGAGCGGGTGTTGCAGCTGACCGACGGCAGCTTAGAGTGAGAGAGCGCACTGCTGGTGCCGATCTGAGGTGGCTGAGAGTACAGCTGCGTACCCACTGTGTGACGCAGCCTCCGGGGACAGAGAGGGGGTTCCCTAATGGAGGAGACCAGAACGAACCCATCTGCCACTTTGGTGACATGTGGTCCAAGAAAGGAGAGGCTTTGGGTAACAGTCAGCAGCCTCCAACTAGCGAGTGCAGCACAACCTGCAGTAGAGCAGCGGTTACACAGACTAGCGGTGAGCGCAAAGTACCCAAGGTAGCTTCAATTGACCGCTTGCTTCCTTAACGTCAGTTCAGGCACCAGCAGCACAGTTAGCCGAGAAGGGAGCCTTCTACCCCAGGAGTGAAATGTGACAAGCCAGCTAATAGATGACGACCCCAACCATAGACTGTGTAATTCTCTAAGTCTGTCTGCCACTATAAAATAGATAGAGGAACAAAGTGATAAGATCCAGACTCCTTTCCCCTAAAACTAGCACCAGTTTCATACAGTATCATTACTAAGTGGTACTCACACTGTTACAAATTGGATGCAATTATAACCCCGACTGTGGGGATCCCCTGCAGTCAGAATGCAGAGAACGGAATCCCGAAACTTGTCAGAATACCGGCGCCGGGATTCCGAAGGTAAATAGTGGGGTTGGTGGAGGGTCAGGGGTTAGAGTTAGGCACGAAGGTAGGGGTGGGCAATAAGCAGCCTCCCAGCTGTTGTAGAACTACACATCCCAGCATAACCTGCCACAGTTTTGCTATTTGACCATGCTAAAACTTTTGCAAGGCATGCTGGGATGTGTAGTTCAATAACAGCTGGAGGGCCGCTTATTGTCCACCCCTGCACTAAGGAGAGAGGGTTAGGGTTCGGGGGAGGTTAGGTTTAGGCACCAGGAAGGGAGGGTTAGGGTTAAGATTAGGATACCGGTCGACAGGGGTCGGAATCCTAACCTTGTCGGGATGCCGGCATCCTGTACACAACCCGTTTCAAATAGACCAAGTGACCTTAGAACACGAAAAGTTGACGAAATATCATAAAAAATTCTGTTTTTTAATAGCTGCCAATTATTCAAAGCCGATCCCGTACAGGAGGAAAATATTCATAATAACATAGTAACTTGTTATGGCTAAATACCCAGACTTTGTAGCATTGTAGCTCATGAGTTCAGGGCAACAGCAAAGTTTGAGATCTGCTACAGTTAAACCACTGAGATATTGGTACTGACATAAGTGTTCAGCACTCTTATAAAGAAGCAACAGCAAGCCCCCCTGGCCTAACTGAACCTAGGACAGGCAGACAGCTTTCCATTTAGGAGCAATTCAGCCTTCGGAAGAGAGCTCTATGCTTAAATTGTGTATTTTAGTAGGATACAAATTGTTTAGAGTCTATCTACTTCTTATATTGACTGTGCAATCTTTGTAATGAACTGGAGAAACCCATTCCTGGAATATAAAAACCATAAAATTGAGTTCTCCATCACGGTGTCAGCTATACAGAGCTGGATTAAGGGCTTAGGGGGGCCCTAAAGTCTAAAATTAAATTCCTAAGGGATAGAAAATGGCACTCTGTGTTTATTTACAGAATGTGAACTTTACAGCGAGCCGGGGTCGTGTAGCAAGTTGTACATTTCAAATTCTGTAAATAAACACAGAGTGCAGTTTTCCATCTCTTACGCTGCATCTACTGTACCTGGCACCCTTGATAAATCTTTGGACACTGAAGTGTCCATTACCTCTATACGTATGTGTATATAAATAAATTGATTGTCTTGAGAAAGGAGGCTCGTCTTCCGAAACGTTGACATATTAAAGTATCTTTTTTACTTCAGTGGGAGTCTCTGAGTGCCGCCTGATTCGTATCTGATTGTTTTATATATATATATATAAAACAATCAGCATCTATCAGCTTGGCACTCAGCTCTCTCTCTCTCTCTCTTTCTATATATATATCTATATATAATGTGCAAAGGGCCCGGCACTCTGCTGACCCAAAAATGGGTATATACCGTGCTCCAGGTGCCCTCTGGAGGTGGAGATCACTCCCCTCTATACAAACGTAGCAGAAAGGTCAGCGGCACGCAGGAAACTTCTTATGAGTGAAGAAAAGGTGTCTTTATTTCGACGTTTCGGGGCAACGTGACCCCGTCCTGAAGAGCAGAGAATGGTTGGTGGCACTCACGGCATATATAGAAATAAGGTCCGACCGAACTATATAGTTAAACATTTCAGTCTTTATAGACTTTTGTCTGGAACTGAAATGTTAAACTGAATAGGTTGTTTTTTCTATATATGCCGTGAGTACTGCCAAACATTCCTTGCTGTATATATATATATATATATATATATATATATATATACGTGAAGAAAACAGCGGCACTCACGGGACTGGGTAAAATAAGACTCAGGTACACAAGAGGTGTAAGGGATTTGAATATATGTGTGTATATATATATATATATATATATATATATACACACACACACACACACACACACACACACACACATACATACACACAATCACACATTCAAAGTAATAGGACCTGGTGCCTTTAATTTATTCAAATTTAATTGATAACAACAAAACAAAGTGCACTACTCTGTCTTACTGTATCCACTCTCTTGAGATGATGATCCCTTTTGCTGGCAGACAGCGACACAGAAGAACTGCACAGCTCCTCCTCGGGTGATCCTCCATGTGCAGCTGTGCCCGTGACGCCCCCTCCTTCCCTGCAGCCTGCGCACCGGCCGGCCAGTCTCTGAAAGCCTGCAGCGCTTCAGATCGGATCGGTAACAAAGATCCGATCTGTGGCAGGGGGCCCGGGGGTACTTGCCCCCAGAGCCGCCCCCCTTAATCCGGCCCTGCAGCTATAGGTTACATTGGGAAATTGCCTTGTCTCTGAGAGGTACAGAAAGAAAATCCAGTAATACCCCTTTTCCACCAAAATTCTGGGATTTTTACCCAGCATTTTGCTGGGTCGTACCCAGCTTAGACTCCGTTTCCACTGCACCCTCATCTCAGGTTTTTCCCGGGTCGCCTCCATTTCCACTGAAACCGGGTAAGCCCAGTAAAACCTGTGGATAAAAATGGCCTTTACTCAGGCCATATTTAATGACATCCGAATTTAATGACATTTTCAATGACAACCATCATTATTTATTTATTTATTTTATTATTATTATTATTATTTATTTAATCAGCGGCTTTTGCAAATACCTGGGTCAAAAAACCCGGGTAATAACTGTTTCCACTGGGTTGGAATAGCCGCTGGTTCAACCACCGATGCCGAAAGCGCCCGTCTGTTGAAAATCCAGACAACGGCTGGTAAGTACACTAACCCTCCCCCTCTCCCACCCTAACTCTCCCTTGGTGGTGCCTAACCTCTCCCAAGTGATGCCTAACCAAACCCTCCGCCCTTACCGCACCCTAAACCTAACCCTCCCGGGGTGGTGCCTAACCCTAACCTCCTTCCGGGGGTGCCGTACACTAACCCCCTTCCCCGCAGCCTAACCCTCCCAGGGGGGTGCCTAACCCTAATCTCCCCCTCGGGGTGCCTAAACCTAACCCCCCATCCCCGGGCTAACACTAAAGGTAAGCCAGCTACTTAACTTCGGGATGCGGGCAGTCAAGATAACGATGCCAGTATCTTCATCCTTTTTGGGATGCCGGCATCAGGATCTTCGTCCTGTTCGGGATTCCGGTGTCGGAATATCAGCAGCTGACATCCCGTTTCCACTACAGTGTTATCAGGTTTTACCCACTAAAAACCCTGCTTGATACCCAGGAAGAAATTCTGGGTCAGTAGACCTGGGATTTTTTCCTTGTAGCTGTTTCCACTGAGCCAAGTCCCGGGTAGACACGGCAATTACCCAGGTATTTTAGGCAGTGGAAAAGGAGTATAAGTAATTCTAGGGTTCGTGCCCGGCCATGACATATTGTGATGTGTAATTCCACAGCAGCTGGAGTGCCACACGTTGCCTACCCCTAAGCTAGAATCTGATTGGTTGCTATGGGAAATGTCTCTATTTGTCCTCTTCAGAAGGTTTAGTACATAGCCCCTATAACAGCCTTCTTACTAAATGATATGATAAAGGCCTTTCTACGTTTCTCATCAGACTATAATTTTTGACAGCTGATACTGAATTTAGCTTTTCTGCATCATTGTAACCATTTTTTTTGTCTATAAAATAACCTAATTTTTTACCTTACATCTGACTGGAAAATCCATTTACTCTAAGGGGTATATTTACTAAAGCGCAGGTTTTTAGAAGTGGAGTTGTTGTCCATATCAGATTCTAGCTATTAGTTGCTAGATAAAGGACAAGTAGATTCTGATTAGTTGCTATGGGTAACAACTCACTTCTTAAAACCCGCAATTTAGTAAATATACCCCTAAGTTTCCACTTGCTTTTTTCTTCATTACATCAGGAATCTGGGAGGTTAATATCTGCGTGCACCCATACAGGAATTGGAAGCTACTTATGGTTATTTGCCTACTTCCTCAATATCAGTGTTGTAAAAGAACTTGTACATTTTTGCAGTAGATGACACTGCAATGTATATGGTACATCTATTTCTGGTTGTATTTCCTTCCTAATAAAATGTCAGCTGAAATGGTTAATGACTTTCTTTTTTAATCTAACGGGTGTGTTTGTGTGACTCTAGAATGAATCTAGGCAGAGGTGTGTGTGTGTGAATGTAGAGTAGATCTGGGTTTGTGTGTGTGCCTGTGTGAATGTAGCTGAGTATGTTTGTGCGTGTGTGTGTATTGTGGATCTAGGTGTGTTTGTGTGAATCTAGTGTTCCTGCTAGCTTGTTTTAGCGTAGCGCCGCGCCCTGCCCAATTTTAAAAAGGCAAAATGCGCCCTGCCCTTTTAGCGCCGCCCTGCTAAAACAGCATGCCCTCAGCCTTCCCCACCTGTGGACCGCAATGTCCCACGGGGGGAAATGTTGTAGTTACTGATCACCACTGAGCAGGGCTGGATTAAGGCTTGTGGGGGCCCTGGGGCAACCAAGTTGTGGGGCCCCCATCAAGCCACTCGGAGCCTACCCTCCCTCCCCCACCACATGGAGCCTACCCCCACCCTCCCTGATTACTTACCTTCTGGCTCTGTGTTGTGAATGCAGTGACCCCAGTAGTAGACCCCACTATGCATTTTCCCTAGTAGTGGCCCCCCCACAGTGTCCCTACAGTAGCGGCCACCCCCACCTATGCAGTGTCCCTACAGTAGCAGCAATCCCCCCTATGCAGTGTCCCTACAGTAGCAGCAATCCCCCCTATGCAGTGCCCCCACAGTAGCGGCCACCCCCACCTATGCAGTGTCCCTACAGTAGTGGCCATCCCCCCTATGCAGTGTCCCCACAGTAGCGGCCACCCCCACCTATGCAGTGTCCCTACAGTAGCGGCCACCCCCACCTATGCAGTGCCCCCACAGTAGCGGCCATCCCCCCTATGCAGTGTCCCTACAGTAGCGGCCACCCCCACCTATGCAGTATCCCTACAGTAGCGGCCACCCCCACCTATGCAGTGTCCCTACAGTAGTGGCCACCCCCACCTATGCAGTGTCCCTACAGTAGCGGCCACCCCCACCTATGCAGTGTCCCCACAGTAGCGGCCACCCCCACCTATGCAGTGCCCCCACAGTAGCGGCCACCCCCACCTATGCAGTGCCCCCACAGTAGCGGCCATCCCCCCTATGCAGTGTCCCTACAGTAGCGGCCATCCCCCCTATGCAGAGTCCCTACAGTAGCGGCCACCCCCACCTATGCAGTGTCCCTACAGTAGCGGCCACCCCCACCTATGCAGTGCCCCTACAGTAGCGGCCACCCCCACCTATGCAGTGCCCCTACAGTAGCGGCCACCCCCACCTATGCAGTGTCCCTACAGTAGCGGCCACCCCCACCTATGCAGTGTCCCTACAGTAGCGCCCACCCCCACCTATGCAGTGTCCCCACAGTAGCGGCCACCTCCACCTATGCAGTGCCCCCACAGTAGCAGCCATCCCCCCTATGTAGTGTCCCCACAGTAGCGGCCACCCCCACCTATGCAGTGTCCCTACAGTAGCGGCCATCCCCCCTATGCAGTGCCCCCACAGTAGCGGCCATCCCCCCTATGCAGTGTCCCTACAGTAGCGGCCACCCCCACCTATGCAGTGTCCCTACAGTAGCGGCCACCCCCACCTATGCAGTGTCCCTACGGTAGCGGCCACCCCCACCTATGCAGTGTCCCTACAGTAGCAGCCACCCCCACCTATGCAGTGCCCCCACAGTAGCGGCCATCCCCCCTATGCAGTGTCCCTACAGTAGCGGCCACCCCCACCTATGCAGTGTCCCTACAGTACCGGCCACCCCCACCTATGCAGTGCCCCCACAGTAGCGGCCATCCCCCCTATGCAGTGTCCCTACAGTAGCGGCCACCCCCACCTATGCAGTGTCCCTACAGTAGCGGCCATCCCCCCTATGCAGTGCCCCCACAGTAGCGGCCATCCCCCCTATGCAGTGTCCCTACAGTAGAGGCCATCCCCCCTATGCAGTGTCCCTACAGTAGAGGCCACCCCCACCTATGCAGTGTCCCTACAGTAGCGGCCACCCCCACCTATGCAGTGTCCCTACAGTAGCGGCCACCCCCACCTATGCAGTGTCCCTACAGTAGCGGCCACCCCCACCTATGGAGTGTCCCTATAGTAGCGGCCACCCCCACCTATGCAGTGTCCTTACAGTAGCAGCCACCCCCACCTATGCAGTGCCCCTTAAAAAAAAAACGCAACTTACCTGATCCCCGCTCCTGCCGACGACCGCCGCTGTCCGCTCCTCCTGGCCGCTCTGTCATGACGTCTCTCCCAACCTGCTGCAGGGTGAGCCGGAAAGTGGAGCTCATGAGTGAGCTCCAGCCACCTCACTCCGTGAACGACGCAGCAGCCAATGAGAGTCTGACAGAACCAAAAACGTTGGTGTCTATTATGGATTTGTAAATATATATTTTTTCATGGAAATCTCAGAGTGCCGCTGGTTGTGTTGCTGATTTGGAATTCGTTTGATACAGAGGGCACCAGAGTTGCTGAACCAAGATTATTTGAGTGCCGATCCAGACAGGATTTTATATATATTTACACATTATCACATCACACACACACACACACACAACACACTAAAATAAGTATTGAACACATCAACATTTTTCTCAGTAAATATATTTGTAATGGGGCAATTGTAATGACATTTTCACCAAATGTCAGCAACGACCCATTCAATCCACACATGCAAAGAAATCAAACAATAGATGTCCATAAATTAAGTTATGTGTAATAATGTGAAATGACACAGGGAAAAAGTATTGAACACATGAAGAAAGGGAGTGGAAAGCCAAGACATCAGCTGAAATCTATCAGTAATTAGAAAGCAATCCTGCCCCTTGTCAGTGCAAATTAATATAAGATGGTTCAGTCCCAACTGATGGCCTATAAAAAGGTGTATCATTACCAAGGTGTCACACAAGAAACATCTCATGATGGGTAAAAGCAAAGAGCTCTCTTAAGACCGTTACAACCTTATTGTTGCAAAACTGAATCGGTATGAAATCCCGACAGAAGACGGAAGACCGGCAACTGAAGATCCCGACAGGTAAGTATTTTAACTATAACTAACCTTACACCCCCTAACCCTCCCTTAGGGGTGACTAACCCTAACCTCCCCCCCAAGTGCCTAATCCTGAAGTGCCAAATGTCATGAGATAGCAGTACGCAAAGGTAATGGTAGTTGGCTTCACCGTACTGTGACATCTTGGAAATGCCCAGACCTGCATCAATTGTAATCTAACATCTTGTGAGTCAGTTTGAACACCAGTTAGGCTACTCATGGCAAGGCGACGTGAGTAGCCTAGCATAGGAGTTTGAATGGGGCATGATAGTGGGTGCACAACTGATAGGACATTCCATTTCCAAAGTTGTGCAGACATTCAACAATCCTTGATCTACAGCAGGCATATCAAGCATGCGGCCCGAATAGACCTTTTCTGCGGCCCCAGAGTGTGGGCTCACATATATATAATATGTGACCCACACCCCTGCCATGATTGAAGCACAGCTCCGATCGGGCAGTGTTTACATACTAGGCTGGCAACGCTGGGTCTCCGAAGCAATCAGAAGCCTCTGATCGCTTCAGAGGCCAGCGTTCCCAGTGATTCAGCGTGCGGTCGTCCAGAGCCTGCCACTCTGGATCTAATTAGATCCAGTCAGCGGCAGCGTCTGCGCAGGACGGTGGAGGTGATGACGGCGTGGACTGGAGCGGTGCCCAGCGGCCGTCGTGAAGAAAGGTAAGTACTGCACAGACAGGTGAGTAGGGTCTGTTCTATACTGGGAGGAGGCATTACTGGGGGCTCTGTATAAAGGGGCATTACTGGGGGCTCTGTATAAAGGGGCATTACTGGGGGCACAACATAAGGGGCATTACTGGGGGCTCTGCATAAGGGGCACTACTAAGGGCATTACTGGGGGCTCTGCATAGAGGGGCATTACTGCTGGCTCTGCATAGAGGGGCATTACTGGGGGCACTACTAAGGGCTCTGCATAAAGGGGCATTACTGGGGGCTCTGCATAAAGGGGCATTGCATAATGGCAACAAATTCAGGAGGCATTGCAAAAGGGGCCCTAATACAGTGTGGTATTGCATAAGGGTCACTACTACAGGGGGTACTGCATTGGTTTTTATTAATAATAAACCTTTCAAAATTGCATATGACTTTTTTTTTTTTTTGCGGCCCACACACTCGTAGACCTTGAATATTCGGTTGGTATTTTGAGTTTGACATGCCTGATCAGCAGTGTCACATGTGTACCGGGAATACCTTATGAAAGGCACTACCACCCACCGTGGACAGCGCAGTGCATCGGCATCTGGCCAGTATCTTGGGGCCATTTTTGGAATAAAATATTAGTTAGTAAAGTGGCTGATGGCGCAAACGTAACCTGGAGTGAGTGCTCTGCCAGAGTTACAACTTTTATTTCTGGGTCAGCTTCCACGTTACTTTGCCCAACTGATATATTTAGTGACACGGTGCCCTGGTGGCACCTAACGCTTGGGGCCCTGTAAGCGAAGTAATGACAATTGCTAGATCCTGTTACAGGACCACCTCTCACATGTCAGCAAATACAAAAAAGACTCATGGAATACAGTAATTTTTTGATTTTTTTTTTTTTCCAAAATCACAGAGTTCAATATCTTACTGTTGTGTGTTAGTATATATTCATTATAGTGAACAGCCTGTGTGATAAGAGCAAGTAACTCAATCTTGGGTTTCTCTAACATGTAAATCTACAGTAAGGTGTTATTTATATCCTGTTCCCCTTCACTAATGCACCTTCAAGGCAAAAGAGGGACAGTATATAAAACTAATACATTTAAATAGGTAACACTCACCTCGGAGTCTCTTTCCGTTACTGCTGCCTCCTCCTGTTATATATACATATGAGTTATGGTGACGCGACCACTGCAGAAAGAACTTCTCATGCACCCAGACAGAGCCAAATGCGCATGCGTGCTGCCCAGGAACTTGCCCGTCGCACTGCGCATGTGCAGGCCAGCAATGCTGCTGACATCAGCAGCCATGCTTGATCAGGGCACCCGACGATGCGCCCGGGACGTGAGGGACACTTTGGCCTCTGCGGTATGCGAGGAAACCACCCGCATTTCCCCAGCTCACCCGGTGGCGGCGCTGCAGCAAAATTGCGCGCTCACAATAAAGTCTCCCAGATTCCTTGCTCGCATCGGCGCAGACGCCTGGCGGCCAAAGGGGGTGTATTGCAGGAGATGGGTCTTTCCCATCTGTACCGCCCCCTAGAGGACAATCGCAGAAAGTTGACACTACTAGCTCCATCCATATAGGCGCTATTTCTGAAAACGTTATAATATTTACTAACGATGATGTGCGAACAGCAGGGGCACCGGCGAGAGGGTGCAATGTACCCGGTACCGACAATTGAGGCGATGCCACGCCCCCACCGTAGCATGGGGCGAACGAAGCCCCCCCCCCCCGACCTGTACACACAGGCACAACGGGCCGAGGCCACGCCCCCTGGTCCTGGGGTCCCCAGAGACCCCCTATAACTACCCAGAGAGGGATAACTTTTTTTTTTTTTTTTTTTTTTTTTTTTGTAACATCTCATTTTCTGTCTCATAGATAGTTACACTGTATTGTGTATCCTGGGGTTACATATATTATGCACTAAATGATAACTGTGCAATAGGGGCATCTTATGTTGCCTCATAAGCAGAGTAACTTGCCTTTTTATACATTAGTTCTTAATTATATGACCCAGACTCTCGTCCTGTGATTATGCACTCTCTCTCTCTCTCTCGATCTCTCTCTCGATCCCCCCCCCCAGGTGAAGTCCAGGCTTGAAGTCAGATAGCCACAGAGCCTGTGTATGTTATGATTGTCATGGTTTAAAGGGATAGTATGGTAAGGCCATCTATACTTCTATAGTAAGAACATTGTCTCTTTGTACCAAGTTGGTGCAAAGACGACTGAACCAATTTTCATGAAAACTGCATGATTCTGTAGTGGAAACACCTATATATAACATGCACATTGTTTTATCTCCATCTGTCAAGTTAAAGTTGAATAATAACAAAAACAAAATGTATTGACATCAATGCAAGAGATAGGTGTGGCACCATGCGTGCGGCCGCTAAGGGGTGGGGGGAGAGGTGCTTAGGGTCCGCATTCACTTGAATAGGATAGGCTACATAGCAGTTTGCACAGGGCACACAGTGACATTGGTGTGAGTGGTGGGTGAATAGGATGGGCTACATAGCAGTCTGTGCACAGGGCACACAGTGACATTGGTGTGAGTGATGGGTTAATAGGATAGGCTACATAGCAGTCTGTGCACAGGGCACACAGTGACATTGGTGTGAGTGGTGAGTGAATAGGATAGGCTACATAGCAGTCTGTGCACAGGGCACACAGTGACATTGGTGTGAGTGGTGAGTGAATAGGATAGGCTACATAGCAGTCTGTGCACAGGGCACACAGTGACATTGGTGTGAGAGGTGAGTGAATAGGATAGGCTACATAGCAGTCTGTGCACAGGGCACACAGTGACATTGGTGTGAGTGGTGGATGAATAGGAGAGGTTACATAGCAGTCTGTGCACAGGGCACACAGTGACATTGGTGTGAGTGGTGGATGAATAGGATAGGCTATATAGCAGTCTGTGCACAGGGCACACAGTGACATTGGTGTGAGTGGTGGGTGAATAGGATAGGTTACATAGCAGTCTGTGCACAGGGCACACAGTGACATTGGTGAGTGGAAAATATGGGACCGTTATGTTGAATGTTGCAATACCATTCCCTCCAGTGACTGAAGGGCCCTATGTAGTTTCTGACATTGCTTTAGGTTTCCCTATACTATAGATAATGGGCCCCTCTCTAATTGGGAGCAACTGCAATTGTGGACTGATCTCCCAGATTACAGCATACTGCGTGTGCACCAAAAAGTCGACTAGCGATCTGTCAGAGATCGCTAGTGCGAATCGATTAATCCGTCTGTAGATAGACCGCGCTTTCCGATATTGCTTTTCCTGGGCGGTGACCATGCGATCTTCCCCGTATCACTCGAGTGTCGTGTAAGCCGACTTCCATGCACCAACATAGCATGCAGACAGATGATGCACCTCTTTATGACGGATCCTTTGAACCTAGCACGGGCTGGGTTCATGTACGGATTCTAACGATGGCGGCTGCAATAGTAAAAACAGTAGGTGGATAGGCTTCCATATGTAGCCGTTCAGATTTTCGGCATACTCTGGCAGATTGCCACATTATCATAAGTGAGCAAAATGCCACGGCCAACTGGAAAGCGCCCGTAGGTGCGCTGACTGAATCAGGCCCACTATGTGTGCGGCTTACGTCTTTATTTTCATATACTGTAATATAGAAAAGGTTAAATAATAGCTTTAGTAAATCTTACTGTTGACACGTCACGCTGCCTGTCGGCATTTTCACACTGTCAACATTGGCATCGTCACCCTTTTGACTACATCCCAAGCATTATTAGGATCACCACTTATATTGGTGACCATATTGGATGACGTCCAGCCATTCAGCACTCAGGCTGAGAGGCCAAGTTACTTATGGGGTCTATTACTGACCATAGAAAATGCACACACCGGCCAATAGCCATTTTACTGACATGCACAATAGGAAGCTTTTTATTTTTGACAGGATCAGGTGGTTTGGGGTCACAAAGGTAGCATAATTGTGGTGAATGTGGGACCACAGCATATGTTGTCGACATCGGGTTGTCTGGGAAATGATGAAGTGACACTACTTGGAAATGTCACCTACCATTAAGCAGTACATTTTTCCCAACGAGTCCGTCATATGTCTCAGAAGGAATATGTTATAGTGTTATCATCCAGTCATATACCTCAAATATTTTCACCCTCTCAGACTACATCTGCCATGTTCTTTCTCTCTAAGGGGGAACATGTATCAAGCCTTATGGATCCTATCATTTTCAGCTGTATAGTTGATTTTCTGCATTATTCTATATCTGAAGTGCTATATTGTCAAACCATGCCTTGGTTGTTTACAGCCATTATAATTTGTAGAAGTCTGTTAGCGCCAAGAGAGAGATTTATTAAAGCTACTAAAACAGACAAGTGTTACCTATAGCAACCAATCAAATTGTGTCTATCATATTTTAGAAAGCGAGAGAAATGATAGACAGAATCTGATTGGTTGCTCTGGGCACCAACCACCACTTGTCTGTTTTAGAAGCTTTAAGGTGCATACACACAGAACGATATATAGTTATATGAACGATAACTATATCGTTCCGTTTGTATGCAATGAACGACCAACTATGCACGCTCTCGCTGGACGAGAACGATATCGTTCATCGGGCATGCATGCAGGCCAATCTGGACGATATCGTTAATTTTCTATATGGGAGAACGATCATTGGTCGTTCATTGTTGATGAAATCTTGGTGTGTGGATGAACAATATCGTTCATCCAGCACACCAGGAGATTCAAGGGAGATCGTTCAGCGATATATCGTTCACTGAACGGATAGTCCCGTGTGTACCCAGCATTACAAACCTACCCCTAAGTATGTTACATGTCTGTCAGTGGCCACTTGCACACACAGTTCCATGATAGAGAGACACATGAAAGGGTAACAAGCTTTTATTTTGAAAGAAAAAATGTTCTACATTTGTGGAAAAACAATTTGACCTCTATGGATTTTCAAGTGTCTACTCAAATCATTCTTCTGCGCAAAGCTCTTGCCGCACTCGCGGCAGATAAACTTCTTCACGCCGGTGTGACCTCGCTGGTGTGAAAGCAGGTTGGAGCTCTGAGCAAAAGCCTTCCCGCAAATGGGACAGATGAAAGGTTTCTCCCCCGTGTGAATCCTCCGATGGGTGATAAGCGCGGAGTTACAAGAGAAGTGCTTGCCGCAGTCGTGGCAGACCAGGGGCTTCTCCCTGGTGTGAGTTCTTAAGTGTGTGACCAGGTGAGACTTGCAGAGAAAGTTTTCTCCACACTCCGGGCACACAAAGGCTTTTTCCCCCGTGTGCACGGCCTGGTGTCTGACCAGATGAGACTTGTAGGGGAACAATTTCCCGCAGTCGGAGCAGGTCAGCTTCTTTCTCTTGTGAAGCCTCTGATGTCTCATCATTTCCGCATGACTAGCGAAATACTTGGGGCACTCTGAGCAGTTGTACACCTTCCGGGTCAACTGCAGTGTCTGGAGAGACTGGGGAGCCGGTTTCATATTAAAGCTCCGGCTGAACTCGCCGTACTTTATTAACATGTTGTTTATTTTCTGAGTGTTGATGTTAGTTTTGGCCAGTTGTCTGATAGGCGTAGGCCTGTAGCCTAGACCCCTGGGGTTGTAGATGCGTAGGAGGTTGCCTCGTTGAGGTGGCACTGGGATCTCTCTTCTGTATAAAGGCGGATGCTTTGTCTGAGTATGTTGTGTGGATATATAAATGACATCCTCGTCGCTGGAGTCAGACTCCTCATCCTCTTGGGCATCAGTAGCTGTGTATTGTGTGTGTATATAAAGGTCGGTGTCTGGGAGATCATCCTCTTCACCAGAAGAGGAATCCTCCGATTCTGACGATTCATCGCTCTCGGTTCCTTCGACCCTCTCGGGCGGCTTATAGATCTTCAGGCATTCTGATCTTGGATTAGACCTACCAGCATTTTTATTTCCTGCTACACGGTCTGCTGCCTGGAAATTGGAGTAATAAGTGCTGGGACAATTTTTGCCCTTCAATTTATCTGTAAGGAATAATCAGACTGTGATCAGAACATGGTCTTGTTTAACAGAACATAGGTTTTGCTATGTTAGTATTTTTTTTTTAGAATTTATTAAAATAATAACATAAAAATGTAGCAATGTTTTATTGCTTTTTCCCCTGATGTAACTATATACAAAAACACTCAGGTCATCAGTTCGAAACCCCCAGAAACACTGGAGAGATTCTGGTATTGGGGTTGGGCTGTGACATGCTGGAGAGCAGCTATGGGGAAGCTGCCTGCAGACCGAGGGCTAAATGTAATAGGTTCCGATCTTTAGCCGCTTCGGGGATTTACTCGAGTCTCCCCATATTTTTAAAGTGGCAATCAATTTAAAGGCTAAACAAGTTTGGTTTAGTCTGTCAGGGTTATTCAACATTCGGCCCTTCAGCTACTGTGGGACTACACATCCCGGCATGTCCTGCCACAGTTTTAGCATGCCCCAATAGCAAAACTTTGGCAGGGCATTCTGCAATGCCCCTGATGTGTGGCAGGAGGGGAAATGGTGAGTGGGCTGCTATAAGGGGCTTATGACACCTACCACAAGAAAAAGGACCAACAGATAGTCAGTCAATCAGGTTTCAAAGTGTATACATTTTATGCCACTGTACTTTAATGACTTCATTATTCATTTGGATTCCTGTCATTATTACTGACCAATTTAATACAAATAATATCATCTAAAAAAATAAAAAAATTGATGTTTTGATACTGGTCCCATTTCTTTTACATAAGCCATTGGTTTACCAGTGCATTTAAAACAATACTTATAATACGTGCCCTAGGAGAATGGACCTAGCTAAACCTAGTAGGATTACCACACTACCCCTTTAAACCAAGACACTCATGAAACACACAGGTTCTGTGGCTAGCTGACTTAAAGCCTGGATATCACCTGGTTTTAAATAGCCAAAGAACCTGGGTAGTTCATGAGTGTCCCGGTTTAAAGGGATAGTATGGGAAGCCTACACCTAGACCTATGCAATTGGGGTGCAGAGGCTGATCTACAGCTTACTAAAAGGTGCTAATTGAAAAAGTTACGATTGTAAAGAGAGAGATTTGTGAGACCTTATCCTCAATAACCTTACCTGTACAGCTCTCTGTCAGCGCTAAGCAGCAACATTTTGTAAGATTTATCTTTCACCCAAAAAAGTAAAATGGCTTTGAGTCACTCAAGGTATAATTTTGCTTCTTCAAAAGAGGCTGATAACATTATTAAGATTATGGGGCAGTCTAAACAAAGCAACAGAGCAGAGTTGTAATTGTGTTAAAGTGGTTATGCCTTACAAATCTGTTCTTGCCCCCTTCACCCTCTCTTACATCTACACCCTTATAGATTTCCTAAGTTTCTCCATTCTTCAATCAGGGATGTGCAGGCTGGGATTAGTTCGGATTTTCCCGGCAAAAATCGGGTCTCAGAAAGAGGCAAAACGTCATCTTTCATGGACAAACATCATCATTCCTGACAAAAGTCCATGAAAGATGTTGTTTTGCCTCCTTCTGAGACCCGATTTTTGTCGGGAAAAATCGAAATTTGGCGGGAAAATCCGAGGCTGCACATCCCTACCTTCAATATCATTTAACGCCGATGGCTCTATGCTCCTTCCAAGCTCTCTGACTGCTCTATCTGCAACCTATTCCTGATGTCTCAGCACTTCCTGAAAGTAAATGTGGTCAAGATCGAATTCACTGTGTTTCCCCTTTCCAGAGTCTCCCCATTCATCAACCTCCCCCCCCCCCCCTCCCTCCCTCTCTCTCTGTTGATATCACCCTCTCCTGGGCCACCAAGTGCGCTACCTCGTTATTATACGTGACTCAACTCTCTCAACTCCCCAAGTTCAGGCCATCCACTCACTCATCATTTACCGACTAAACTACTGTATCCTCTCTGACATCCCATTCTCTCACTCACCCCACTTCAATCTATTCTTAACACTGCTGTGCTTCATATTTTCCTTTGCAACCTGCTTCACTGGCTCACAATCCACTCAGAATCTAGTTCAAACACCTTAAACTTGCATACAAAGCCCTAAACAACACCCACCTTTTCCCTAACATCTCTAACCTCATCTCCGTTCACACACCCTCCCATGCTCTTCACTCCACCCTTGTCACTTCCTCACTCGCTTGCCTCCAGGTGTCCCCTTCCCCTGGATCTCCTCTCATCTAGTCAAACTTTCTACCAGTCTCCCCAGTTTTAAACGTGCTCCTAAAATGTAACTTTTTATAAAAACATACCAGCCTGCCTCATAATTCAACACTCTTCTCCTATGCCCTTTCACCATGTAGTCTTTCCAGTTCACCTTATAACTTTTTACCCCTTCCTCTTAGTATGTAAGCTCTTACAGGCAAGGCCCTTCTCCCTCATTTTCTTCCATAGTGCATTCCAAGTCACCCATGCTTTGACTCCTCGTCTCCTTTTCCCAATCAGAGAGTGACTCGGTTTACTCGCCTATACATTGGGTTAAGGACCATTAAGTACTAAATCATCACCCGCCAACTCATTAAGCTTGTCCTTCAAGCTTCAGCGAGTTGCTCTACACTTGCTAGAAGTAAAATGGCAGTACTAGCAAAACTGTAATTCAGTGAATTTATTAGCTGGAGTTCAGCAGACATTACATGTAACACTTCAAAGGAACAGTCTTCCATTACATCATTTCTGGTGGAAATCAACATCTCAATGCTTCAAATTCTCTTACTCCTGTTCTGAGAACTTTTTTACTTATTTCACCTCAATTCTGTCTTAAGATCTCGGAAACAAGGACAGTGAGTGTGAAACTGGAATGAAGCCTCACATCCAGATTAAAACCATAGCGATGATGATCTTGTGTTCATTCTAGCACCCTGCACCTGTCACTACCCAAGCAGTTCCTCTTTCCTGCCTGGGGTGTTGCTCTGGTGCTTCTAGCACACTCTGGTCTGTATCTCAGCAGTTGGTTGCATTAGCTGAGTATGCTAGAGGCTATACAAGAAACTCTATACACAAACACCAATCTTGAAAACTCATCTTACCTAGCGATGTGTGGGGGCGATGATTCTCCATCATGGCGTCCTTGTACAGATCCTTGTGTTCTTCTAAGTACTCCCACTCCTCCTTGGAGAAATAGACAGTCACATCCTGACATCTTATAGGAACCTGACACACACATTGACACAGTCATCACCCAGACACAGCCCCTGGTGTTACTGTATAATGTCTCATTCGTTTAAGTACTCACCTCTCCGGTCAGCAGCTGAATGATCTTGTTGGTGAGTTCCAAGATCTTATGGTCATTGTTCCTGCCATGTGCCTGAGGTTTACGCTCCATTATGGGAATCTGGGTTTTGGTCAATTCTTCTGATACACGGGGGCTACTGCTGGGTGCCATATGTTCACTAAGCTTGTTCGAAGGTACATAATCCTAAATAATGACATTAATAAACATTAGTCTCCAAAAATATGAATTCTCTGCAGGTTAATGTTGCAATAAATTAGGTATTTGTACCTAGAAAAGGGTCTCAGGACTTTAAAATTGGAGATTACCCTGCTCGACACTCATTCTTGTCAAAACCTGTTAAATATTGCTTGTATTGTGTTAACCACGTATGCTTGTATGTATTATGTCCCATTTACAGAATCTTAAATCATGCCAGGAACGATTGCACGCACTATTGTGTAAATGTGCCATTTGTGTACTGTAACATACTTCCTGGCCTTTGTGTCTATTCGCAGGCATCTCAAAAAGTAGCATTCTACTTTAGCAGACATGTTGGAGCCACACAATGTAGGCCTTCTGCAAGTGAGCTGTAGGGTGGTGGAGGCCATTTGGGCAGATCCTGGTAAGCGAGAACAGGAGACAGGGTTTGAAAGGATGCAAATACAGGGCAGAGTGTTGGGCAGAGACTTGGACAGCCACTATTTCTGTAAAACAAGATTGTGCCTATATGGCACAAGAAGGAGGATACTGAGCTGAATTCCTACCTGGTGGGTAGAGGAGTGAAGAGCGTGGATCAGTAGCTGGGGCTGTGCACCAAAGTGCCTAGCACAGATACACTTGTGAAGTTATAGGAGTGTTTAATTTGCTGTGTGGTGGACCCTCATGTATTGTCACATTTCTGCTATTATTGTGTGCTGTGTATTTTTAAATATAATAATTGGGTGCTTCTTTCAGCCACGATTTGCCTAGGTGATTTACCTAACTCACTTGGAAGAACATAAAATGCCAATGGTGCCGCATTAGGCTGAAGCTAAACATTACCCCTCACAGTAGTAATGCCACTGTGACATTCCCAGAAGCCCCCTCACCTCTCCGGTCAGCAGGTAGATGATCTCCAGGGTGAGGTTTAATATTTTGTCAGTCACCTGGTTCCTGTCTTTGTCCATTATCCGTGAGTAGATAACCTCCCTGAAATTAAGCAATAAAGCCTCAATTTACAAGGATTTTTAAAATCTCAGAGACCTAGGGGTTTATTTACTACGGTGTGGAGATGTTGACCATAGCAACCAATCAGATTCTAGCTGTTATCTTTTAGAAGGTGCTAGATAAATAAATAGAATCTGGTTGCTGTGGGCAACATCTCCACTTCTAAAAACCCGCACTCTAGTAAATATACACCCTAGATTTCAAATCTAGCAAACAAGCTGCTTCATATAATGTATAATTATCTAGTCAAAAAAAGTATAAGCTTTCACCTATAAAAATCCATTTAGTGTAAATGACAGAATAACAGAAATAGGTACGTCATATAATAAAGGGGGGAGGGGGGAATCCTAATTTGTTATACATGGGTGAAGGGGTGGTACCGTGTATATTAGATTAATGGGGGGGGTCAAATAAAGATTATTATTTAAAAGAAAATAAAAATCCTTGTGTCAATTTTCATCTGAGTTCAATTCTTTTTATTACAGAAATAAAAAAGGTGTACAAAAGTGTTATTTTTATTATTGTTTTTATTTTTATGTTATAATTTCATATACCACTGGGCCCTGCGGTCTATTGTAATAAGCATGGGAGGTAAGAGTCACCCCCACCATAGAGCAGTGAAAGTCACATGGTGCTGGACTCGGCCAATAGAAGCTGGTGGAGGGGCTGTACAGTCAGAACAGGGAGTTATGAATGCGAGACTGACCAGTTTGTTTCAGTGACCTGTCAGAGGATAATTGATGCCGTTTTCTGAGTGGGACTCCTATATATTCACTTATAGGGCAAAATGTCTGTAATAATGTCTTACACACAGATGTGATCACGCGTTTGCTTCTATAGTCACTTTGAGTAGCACTGCTCAGTATGAGAATCATTTGTAAATATAACCTTGTATATTGTACTTATGACGCAAATAAAAGACAAAAAAATACGACCCAGAAACCACTCACGGCCGGAATCAGCCATCAAAAGCCATGATTTGGCGAAAAGTTTTCGCACATGTGAACTTTTCGCAAAAAAAAAAAATGCGTATGGTGCAATACTATTTCTGACGTTTTCGGACGTGTGAATTTTCCAGAGACAAAAACCAGTGAACTGTTTTCACCATCTCAGAGCAGGTGAAAAGTTGTGCAAAATCCCTATTTTTGGCTAAAAATGTCAGGACTTGGTTCAGAACCCTTTGGACAACCCCCTTAATGACAAATTAGGAAAAATTTATTTTTTAATTGGCTTAATTTGGCCAATAATGATATGTCAATTTTGAAGTGAAAAAATTTAGTTGAAAATGGGTGTAAAGTACTGGGTCAGGTATTTTGGGGGGCTGTACAGATGGGACAGGTGTTTTAAACAATACAGGTGGCTGCACCAGGTGTACTTTAAAACATTTTTTTAAATTGCACTTTTTTTTAACTCAAAAATAGACTTGTACCCATTCTAATATACCCCCAATTTAACAGCAGCATTTAGTTTGTCCCAAAAATTTTTTATTTTTTTTTAATCATTTTTCCACACTTGTGTCAAATGGCAGTAATATTTGCTTATTTGCATAACTGAAGAAGCCCAAAAACTTTTATTTGGGCGACTAATACACTTCTAAATAGATTACCTATTTTAAGGGGTACAGACAGATTTCCCCAAATTCACCAGTACTTTTCGCAGGTTACTCCACTAACAGTTTTCGTGCAAATGCATTTTCACATCTTTTATAATTGGATAGTGCGAAAAACGGGAGCGCGCAAAGGCAAAAGACGTGAAAATATCGCACCAAAACAGGCAAATTCTGCGAAAAGGTCTCCGACGTTAAGTTTTTGCTTCTAATTGAATTCCCCCCCCTAAGGTGTCAATCCTATTAGCCCCAAGTTCCCTCATGGCGCAAAAAAAGTGCAGCTCTATGCCGCAATTATCATACCTCCCTGCTTGTGGATTTTTGTTCACAGCCCCATCGGGCTGTGTACAAAATTACATGAGTCCGGGGTGAGATCAGGCCGCAAATTGCGGTGCCGTAGACGGCATTTCTGCTTCATCAACTTCCACCGAATAGGATTTACACCCAAGCCTACGGGCTGCACATCGCAGATTTAGACAGAACACGGTTATCCTGGAACCCTCCCCAGCAATGGCGGCCATGCATGTGCGGTCAGCGAGACTGCGCATGCACAGTAGCCCCCGGCAGCACTCAGAGCACATCACAGGGACGGGCTCCACTGCCCATGCAGGTGTTGGTTAATACATGCCACCAGTAAAATTGCATCCTGCAATGTGATCTTGGGCAATAACATTGCGCCCAAATCAAATTGGAAATGCGATTTTTGATAAATGCCCCCCTAGATGTGTGCGTGTGTATTATACACTTAATCCATCTCCAGCATCCACTCAAACGCACACAGATTTGCCGAATCCAGTCTTCCATCTCAATAGCAACTCTAATTGGAATGTCAAATCAAAACCAAGACTACGGGCCTTATATAATAGCCTGCGAGATGCTAGTACGGGTGTAATTACGATAAAGTTGGCTCGTATTTTATAGCAGCAATCATTTAGAAGGCGAAACCAACCTGGATTTCCCTTCTTAAATTATTGTAGCTTTAAAAATATAGACTAACTCGCCAAAATTGCGCCCGCTCCTAAGCCCTATGGGGAGATAAGGTGATGGGCACCTCTGCAATGTCTGGGTGTTTGGTAAATCGCACATTACCACCTCTCCTGTACACTGTGCTGTGTATAGTAGTTAAAGTTCTAAAACTACAGTAGCTCCATCCTTATCCCATATGGAAACATCCTGCTATCTGTGAATGACAAGAATAGTCTATTTATATAATAGCCACTCACTGTGAATGATAGGAACATCCCCAGCCCATCATTATATGGCATCTAATGTGAATTCAACAAATGTACCCGGATTCCAACTCCACGATGTATACTTATTGCAGATCAGAGGATTAAAGTCCTATCTCCCGTATGTAATATAAATGCAATGTGGCTGGGAAGAATAAAGAGGTGCCGCCTTTATATAGCATGCACTTACTGTAAGTTACAGGGATAAAAGCGATTCCTCACCTGTTAGATGCAGAATAGACTTCAAATGCATGCACAATTAGAGACTCATTCCTCCCTGTACTGCCCCCAGTTTGTAACCACACTAAATGTAAACTCCCAAGAACATGTCGGGTCCTTATTATGTCATCTGCCGTTTACAGTAAACATTGGAGTGAGGGTTGTATTTTCCCACCCTGTCCGCGGCGCAGGAGACATTTTCCTGTAGCCCACTCGGGTACATATTGCAATCTGTAGAATCTCTATAAAAATGTCCGCCACCCCTTCTGTATCTGATTTATGTCTGAGACTCAGGAGCTTTGTGCTGCCAGCATCCTGTGGTCAGATCACTGCACACACACAACACAACAGGGTTTTATCTCATCAAGTTCACTCTTCAATCTCCGTTATTTTATTTGCAGGATGTATTTTTTTTCCCAGATATTAAAGATAAATATATGTACATTATTAAACAGGCACTTTGTTTTCTCCTCTAAATTCCATAACCTATGTTACATGGATGAGATCACCCTTTGTAAACAATATTTAAAGAAAAACTTACAAACTATTTTTTTTTTTCTTTTCATTTTTTAACAATAAAATCACTTCGGTCATTAGTTAAAAAAATACTAAAAAAAAATGTTGAACATACTGCTATAAACTGACTTTGAAAATTATTATTTTTACGTAGTTTAGAACACTGAGCGTTGCCAATTATTAATTATGGCACTAACATAATCCTGAAGGTAGTTCAGCTATATTTATCTCCTTTTATACCCTTATGGAATTAATAGTGACACCCATTTCTACGTGGTAAAAATTAATTGGGCAAACATGCGTCACAGGCCTTTTTTATTATATTTGTTTTGTTTTTTTAACCAGCATATTTTTTTTTTTTTATGTCAGCAAATCAGTAATGGGCAACCTTTTGTATGTGTAATCTGTGTTTGCAGACACCTCAGTAATATGTTAAAACTATGTTTAATGAAAGAAACAAACCAACAGGTCGTTCAACAATGTTTAATTCATACTTGCAGATTTTTTAAATATTTTTTTAATAATTGCGGTATCATACTACAACCGGAAATGCCGCATCAACTCCCTGATTTCCAAGGAGTCAGAAAGAACTCACTGACATTCCTAGGGAGAGTAGGCAAGTGTGGTTCAATCAAGCGCTATATCATACAACAAACAAATCTGACTATTCAGTGTGGCTTCTGGTTGGCCAGTTTTTTTAATGTTTTTTATACCACTTTAACACCTAAATTCCGGGTCTGACCCGGAATTTGGAACAGGGTTCCAATCCGGATCAGACCCGGAATTTAGCCGACGCCAACCCAGGATTTTCCCAAGCCGGCGCTGTTCGCACCAGAGCCGGGTCTGCATAGACCCGGCTTTTCCGGCGTTGAAGTGGACGCTTGGAGATGACGTCATCTCCAAGAGCCATTGAAGCCGGCCAATCGGCAGGCATGCAGCGCGATCAAGGTCACCGTGACCCGGATCGCGCCGTTTACACAGCAGGGTTTTACGGGTTATTCCCGTGTTAAACCCTGCTAGGTACCTGGGTAGGATTGTCGGTTCACTCGACCTGGCAATCCAACCCTTTCCCCTTTTACACCAAGGAGCTACCCAGGTTTTCCCTGCAATAACCCGGGTTTTAGCTCTGGTGTAAAAGGGGTATTACTGTGTACATAAACAGAATGTCTCTGCGTAAGCAAAAATAAGACAACAACTGATGCAGAACAGGGCCCGAGTATCAGGGGTGAAGCCAGCTGTAAGCAGGACTCATGTCCCGGGTGCCAAAAGGAAGGGGGAACCAGCCGGGGAACCCCGAGCCGCATTCCCGGGTGAGATTCAGGATGCAGCATATATGTTTACCCTTCCTTCCTGATGGCTTTTCCTTCTCCCTTACAGTCTGAGCGGAACCCAGACTACCGGAATAGCCGGGACGCAACCAAATCTCAGGCGGGATCCTGGTCGCCTGTAAGAGCATTCAAGTCGTCCGAGTGAAGTGGGCGGTTCAGGTGGCCGATGACACGATTTGAGCTGAATCGCGTCACCATAACCCCGCCTTCCTCTTTACAATGCCGGTAATCTTGGCATTGTATAGCGGGGCTGGGGCCACGATGACGCAATCGTGCCATCACATTCCCCCCACAAACACACACAGTCTACTTATGCCTTACCACTCCCTCCGCTGTGCCGACCTGGCTGACCCCTCCCGGAGGATAAAGGCAGAAAGCCGGCAAGTATGGCGGAACCCCCTTTCCTGAACTCTGTGGCTGCAACAAGAGGAGAATCGTAGACCCAACAAGGTAGTTAGGATATAGTAAGGGAATATTAAGCATAAGGGGGTAATCATAATTATTGGGGGTTATTATGAGGGCAAAACAGTTAATGCTTTAATGGGGTTGATGAAATGTATTTTTTTTTATGAGATAAAGGGAGGTAATTAGGGGGTTAATGTACAAGAATTAATGTTGGGACTAATTTATAATGGGGATTATTGGATGTAATGATTATAAAGGGTTCATTATATTGATCGAGGTTGTTATGAAGGGGTTGAAGTAGTTAATTAATTTTACGACAATATCTGACCAATAGGGTAATCATGCTGCATCCTAGAGTGTGGTGACTGATTTTGGGGACACCACCGGCACTGAGGCCAGGGGCGGATTGTCCAAGACGATCTGTAAATTAAAAAAAAAAAATCTATTTAAGAAGTCATAAGTCACTACATATGCATCATATCTTTTTGATTGACTTCAGTGACTGACTACACTGATTTGTTGCAGGCCCGGTACATGTGCAGATTGTACAACAGATTACACTTTATTGATGTATTTCAAGTTTGTACGATATTCACTCGAAGCAGAGTAGATTATATGCTCCTGTGTGTTGTGCTCAGGATGTGTTATATATTGCTGATTGCCCATAGCAACCAATCAGATTCTACATAGTACCTTCTAGAGAAGATAATAGCTAGAATCTGATTGGTTGCTATGGGCAACATCTCCAATTCTAAAAACCTGCACTTTAGTAATTATGTCCCTATGTGTCTATGAACCACGTCTTTAAGAGCTATATCACATCGGCAGTGCTGCACGGCAAATGCGATATATCTGATGATATGTCATGCACATCTGCTCGTGTGTACACACGACCGATCGACTTATATGCTGGCCACAAGGAACCATATGTATTTCCAGCACCATTTTGTTCTTATTACACCTGTTATAGTATTTTAAATAATAGCTTGTGCAAACAGCAAGTATTATTATGGGGTTTTTTTTATTTTACTAAATAAAACCATAAATAAGCTTATCTGTGTACCTTTTATTTGTGTGATATTTATTATTTGTTTACAAAACAGAAAGACTTTAGCTACCGGCGCTAACAAATAATATACTGCAAAACTTTATCTAGCGAATAAAGCATGGGGATTTTGTTCCTATTTTGATCAAAACATTTAAACTTATAGCTCGCCGTCAAGGTGCCCCAATTCTCTGCAAGTTCCAACACTAGCAGATATGCCCAACACACCATTACATTGACCTGGCCTAAGGCGTGCACAGACAGAGCCTCGATCCAGGAAACCAAAATGTTGGGAGGTAAGGGTGAAGAGGCTAGCCTCCAGACAGAGCCGTAACTAGACTTTTTGGTGCCCTGTGCCAGAAAGAGCATTGGCGCCCCCCTAATTTTTCAAAGGGACATAATGCACCCAAAAAAGGGCCATGGCTTCATGGGGAAGGGCCAGGGAAGAGATAGGAGAGGCCAGGAGATGCTGGGGATGAAATAAGAGGAAGCTACAAGCAAGAATGATAATAAACAGTAATTTGACAGGCCCAAACAGCGTCCCCTGACCTGTGGTGCCCTGTGCGATGGCACCGGCCGCACTACCCGAGTTACGGCCCTGCCTCCAGACAAGGGCTGACAAGTGGCCCATGCCCAACTAGGCCTATTGTAGCCTTGATTAAAAGCAGCCATGATGGCACGACGTAAAAGTTTTAAACAAAACAGAAAATAAATGCCCACGCTCTGTCTTACCTATATTGAACATGGTACCAGCTACATGGCAGTATTAATTCCATACATGTAGACTTTTGCTATCGCGTACTTGCCTCACCTCCCGATTCGGCAGGAGCCCCCCGAAAATCGGGTGCTGCTCCCGGTCCCCTGGAAAGACTCCCGGGGACCCATCCGCCCCCTTCCCCTGCGATTACAATATAAACCTGAATCGCGTCATCGTGGCCCTGCCCCCTGATTCACATCGTGAAGAGGGGACGGGCCACGATGACACGATCGCCCTGTCATGACCCATGGTCCGCCCCCAATGATGAGTCATTGCCGCACCACACCCCTTTTTGCCCCGGCACGCCCCCCGCTGTGGAAGCCCGACAGCTCACTCCAGGAAGTAGGGAGCTAAAAGTCGGTAAGTATGTGCTATCGGCACTAACAATAATATAATGCAAAGCTGTGTGTATCTAGCAAATAAAAGCATGGGGATTTTGTTCATATTATGATCAAAACACATGCTTGCAGCCCGTCGTCAAGGGACCCCAATTCTCTGCAAGTCCCTACAGTAGCATATATGTATGTCCAACACACCATTAAATTGCAGTTAGATGCACTCACCTATCAGGTACAGAAGGTTACATCCAGACAAAGGCTGGCCTGTGAACCACAACGAGCTAGGTCTGTCATAGCCATGATTGAAATCAGCCATAATAGCACTAGGCAACATTTTCCAAGCAAAACAGAAAAGATTCACAGCAGCAGCCAAAGCAAATGCAAATAAATATAACAAAATATAGTGTAATACTGTTTCACTAATGTGTATTATAACCTTGCCACCAGGAAAAGACCACATGATAGTGTGAAGGGTGCCCACATACCGTAAATGTTTGAAATGAGTGCTCATCAATCATATGGATGTCCGGGGATTTTCCTCTTAGGGTGTGAGATGGCAATTTTTTTCCATATGATAAATATAATCCCAAAAATAAGTGTATATAGCGTAATACGTTTAACACAACATTTATCTATACAGAACACAATATATTACATGCAAAACAGCCTATCTGAAAATCTATTGACTCAAATCTTCCTTAAGAGTGCCCAAACGCGTTTCATCTAGGATACAGACTTGGAGCTTCTTTATGCTTTGTGTACTAGACAAATGTAAAACCTGTTGTGTGCATACTGTGGTTATTAATGCTACACCAGAGGGTGCTGTCTTTACTTAATGTGCTATAGCTCAGCTGTTGGGGTACTCTGGAAAATAACCATGAGGATGGACATCGGTGGGTTAACAATTGATGGTTTGAAACAAGTAGTGAGAAACAATCAATGGTTTTGCCCACCGATGGCCAGCTCTATTACTTGCCGGGCAAATCAGAGGTAGGGGCCGGGTTTCATAGGTTGTGTCAGGTGGGAGGTGGAGCTAGGCTCCGTGTCCAGCAATAAGGAGAAAGATAGAGGGGTCTATTTACTAAGCAGTGTTAGGAGACAGAGTGAAAAGTGACAAGGTGCCAGCCAATCAGCTCCCAATTGTCATCTCACAGGCTGTGTTTGAAAAATGACAGATGGGAGCTGATTGGCTGGCACCTTATCACTTTTCACTCTGTCTCCTAACGCTGCTTAGTAAATAGACCCCATAAAAACATCCATTGCATGACAAACCTATCGATGGTCGATGGCCATCCCTACTTCAAACGCTACTCCTCACATCTAGAAAATATGAGGGCGCTAACCAAAATTCATGAAAATGCTAGTTTATTTTCACATCAACAATCATGCTATGATTGTTGGTGAGAAAATAAACTTTTTCATGAAGCTAAGAGAGTGTCTTCATTTTAGCAATTGATTATATCATTTTCTATTGTGTCCACCAGCTCTTATTGGCTGCCTGATACCTGTGCACAACCTATCTTCTCCTCACCAGCGTTCTCACTGGCACCATGAACACAATGTTATTGCCTACCTTACCATAGCACCAAATTGTTCCCTTCTGTCACCAAAATGTCAATAAACTGTTTCCACCTGTCTGCACCTGGAGCGGTCACTCCGCCGCCCCATTACAGGACCCCAAAAACTCATTGGCACCAGGGACATGCTCATGACCATAGGGACTCCTGCCCCCAAGATTAACAATTTAAAGGCAGGTTTGGCAAAGCACTGACATTTTGTGACTTCTCATGCTGCTGCCCTGTAGACCTTCGGCCAGCTTGAAGTGACTGACAGAGTTGCCATGCTGCCAGATCTAGCCACATAAACAAGGCATTACCGTAGGTAACATAGTAGGGCACTGGAGTCAGCTGTTCTCAATCTAAACAGAACAAGGGCAGGAAGAGAGAGAGAGAAATAGAGTGTATTGGGGGGGGTAGGAAGAGAGAGACGCGGGTAGTGGGGAGGAAGACTACAAGGGTTTGAGAGACATGGGGGGTGTGGTAGGGAGTGAGGGATAGTAGGGATAAAAGGAGAAGGGAGTGGGAAAAGTGGGGTGGAGGTGGGTAGTGCGGTTGTGGTGGGGGAGATGGAAAAAATTCCTGCCAACGTCAAACTCACAGATAGTGACCCGGCAAATGACGGACCCGTAACAAGTCTGTATAATCCTGTAAGTTGTCTGTCCTTCACATGTGCAGTGAGAGAAAGACAGAGGCACATCACACCTATGTGCCCCCCTCTCAGCTCCCACTGCCACCAATAAGGAACAACATGCTGGCACCATCAGCATCCTATGCCAGAATGCCATGGACACTCACTTTCTCTCACCTGTAGGTTTGGCTGACCTATCTAAAGATTGGTAAGTGCATATACTCTTACCAATCGTCTGCCAGCAGAGCCATTTGAATATGCCAGCCCACTTGTGACATCCTATTCAATGGAGGGCGACATATCGGGCGGTCGGCCGTACTGCCAGCCAGATGAAGCAATATATCTACTAGATATATCAACATCGGTTGTGCTGCAGGGCCGATCAGATGTGTCTGTGAACGTCGTCGTTCACAGACATATCGCCACTCGATAGAAATATACTGTGTGTATATATATACATACACACACACACACGAGGATAGTTAAAAAAGTAATGCCTAAATGCTCACAACTAAAATTTTATTATAGATACAAAAATTTGCAGTAAAATACTTTGAAGTCTTAGTAACATAATGACTCTACTCAAAATATTCACCATCTGCCCTCAAACATTTTCTCCACCTCTGAACCCAAGCTGTGAATCCACTTTGGAAAAATTCTAGTGGTTGGTGTTTGAAACAGGAACGTATGACGATTTTAACAACCTCTATGTCTTCAAAATGTTGACCCCGGAGACAGTATTTGAGAGGGCCAAACAGATGAAAGTCAGAAGGGGCCAAATCAGGACTCTATGGTGGATGTGGCATTATTGCCCACCCCATTTTGGCAATGGCCGCAGATGTTGCCATCGAAGTGTGAGGTCTGGCATTTTCGTGGTGTAAGATGACATTTGACAGCGGATTTGTTGACCTTTTATTGCGGATGGCTTCTTCAGCTTCTTAAGTGTAATAATGTATTGATCACTGTTGATTAATTGGTTTGGTTCCAAGTAATCAATGAGAATAACACCTCGGCAATCCCAGAAGAATGTGGCCATAACTTTGTTTACGGATCGCTGTGATTTAAACTTTTTTGGCCTAGGTGAACTTGGGTGTTTCCATTGTTTTGATTGGGCCTTTGTTTCTGGAATACCCAGGTCTCATCTCCTGTAATGACATTTTCCAAAAACGTCTCAGGATTGGCTTCAAAGTTGGTCAAAAGGTCATTGCACACTTCCACTGTTTCTACAGTGCAATGGCTACATTCCAGTTCATCACTGATATCTCTGATGGTCACACGACGGTCTTTCTGAATCATGGCATCGACGTTGTGTCGGTTCTCTGCTGTCACTGCAGTTGATGGTCTGCCATCACAAGGTTTGTCGCACATGGACGATTCTCCCGATTGAAAAACTTCATCCACCTTCTGACATTGCTATAGTCAATTGTACGCTCACCATACACTTTTTTCAGTCTTCTGTGGATTTCTGTAGAACTGCAGCCTTTTTTTTCCAGAAATTCAATGATGGCTCTTTGTTTCATCTTGGATTCCATGGTATTTCTTGGACTACCTAAACAAAAATACATATATAGCTAGCAGACATATTAAACTACAAACTGACAAAGCTTCAAATAAATGTTGCACATTATTTTAGAGTTATGAGCATTTAGGCATTACTTTTTGGACAACCCTTGTATATGTATGTATATATATATATATATATATATATATATATATATATATATATATATAGGGCAGTTATGCTCTCTTTGTCATATGATAAAACAATAAATGGAATCCCGGAGGGAAGATCCCATTATAGTGTAAATTGTTTTAAAAATAACTTCTGAAAAGCGCACCTGCCACTCAATTAATCTATCTACTCCCTGTTTCACTCAAAATAACCTGGCAGAAGGCTTGTAATCAGGATTTAATTTATATAATTTGCTGTCACATAGGATTTACATTTTTAGAATGTACATTTTGTAATAAAAATGTGTGTGTGTATATGTATATATATATATATATATATATATATATATATATAAAGATAAAAAGTGAGGAAAAGAGCGCCTCCTAGTGCAGTAATTTCAAAATAATTTATATCCACCACCAGGTGCAATCACCTCTATATAGATGGAGGTGTACCTTTGTAAGTGGAAACACCACTTTTATGCCAGCACAATCGAATAATCCACTGTATCAGGATCCTGTATATACCCCGGTCTCACAAGTCCATCATGATAAACAATTCCAAAATGTAGCTCTGATTGAGACTGCAACCAGTTGGAGAATGAATCCAGCGCACTCTGCTGCAGCCAGGAAGCGGCGCGTAGCGGGAATGGGCACGGAGGGAGGACAGGCTGCACGCGTACACACAGCGGGCGGCGGCACCTGACACAACAGAAGTCTTCCGCATCCGGACACCAGGTCACCTTGGCCAAGATTATGCTAAAAACCTCTATTGATTGCAAAATTTTATTGCATTTATATATTATTAATCATTTGGAGTTGTGCACCTGAGATTTGTCTGTTTTTGTGCCTGCAATTAGTCTCATCAGGTAGCACCTCCCATTATATATATATATATATATATATATGTATATATATATATATTCAGGGTGTGCAGTCCAGAAATCTTTCCCATATACTCCATTTAATGTGCTTTATTGCACACCTGAGGGAAAGGAGACGCCCTCAGTCTGGATTAGCACCCCTACCTTATTGGTTTAAAAACATGGAGTCTTGTAATGAATATGCACACTAGTAATAGGCACAATTCTAGGTAAGTCCTACAAGTTTTATATACTGTACTGCAAGTTTGGTTCATTTTTGGGGCGTGGGTCCCCCTGGATTGCCTTTGTTGATCTGTTTCAGGGTACCACATTATAACACATTTTTCTTTTATAACACATTTTAACCCTTCACTGTTTGTTTATTATATATGTACCTCACTTTTTATTTTCATTCTTTATATGCAGCAGTAGCTGCTCCTAACTATCTCTTTCACACTGCACTTTTCTTACTATGGCGGTGCCCTGGGGCGGCTTAGCTGGGCTAGTTTGGGGGTGTCCTGCGCTCTGGATTTGAATCGTAGTATGTTAGGGACCTACCCTACAGAGGTTACCTGGATATGGTGGGTAGGCCCATAACCTTGGCCAAGATTATGCTAAAAACCTCTGATTGCAAAATTTTATTACATTTATATATTATTAATAATTTGGAGTTGTGCACCTGAGATTTGTCTGTTTTTGTGCCTGCAATTAGTCTCATCAGATAGCACCTCCCATTATATATATATATATATATATATATATTTTTTTTTTTTTTTTTCAGGGTGTGCAGTCCAGAAATCTTTCCCATATACCTAACTAAAATCTGTAATCTCTCTCTTTCTACTGGCATCTTTCCATCACTGTTCAAGCATGCAGTGATCACTCCCATTCTGAAAAAACAAAATTCTGATCCTAAAACTCTCTCGAATTACCGTCCTATCTCCCAGCTCCCATGCCCCTCCAAGCTACTGGAGAGACTTGTCTACACCCGCCTCACACACTTTAACACCCACAACTTATTGGACCCACTTCAGTCTGGCTTTCATTCCCAGCACTCCACAGAGACAGCACTGACTAAGGTAGTGAATGATTTGGTCACTGCCAAGGCTAAAGGCCATTACTCACTCCTAATTGTTCTAGATCTCTCTGCTGCTTTTGACACTGTTGACCACTCTCTTCTCGTACAAACATTACAATCCCTAGGTCTTAAGGACACAGCTCTTTCTTGTTTCTCTTCCTAACTATATGATCGCTCTTTATCTGTTCGTTTTTCTGATTCTGCCTCCTCTTCGCTACCTCTATCAGTTGGAGTACCGCAAGGCTCTGTCTTAGGTCCTTTGCTATTCTCAATCTATACCACCTCTCTTGGCAAACTAATTGGCTCTTTTGGATTTCAGTACCATCTGTATACGGATGATACTCAAATCTACCTATCCTCTCCAGATTTATCACCATCTGTATTGGTCTGTGTCACTGAATGTATTTCTGCCATTTCATTTTGGATGTCATCTCGCTACCTGAAACTTAATATTTCGAAAACAGAATTAATTATATTTCCACCGGCCAATAACAGTTACCAATCTAATCTCTTTATCACTGTTGATAACTCAACAATCCACCCCACCCCACAAGCTCGCTGCCTTGGTGTCATCCTTGATTCTGAACTGTCCTTTGTTCCCCACATTCAATCTGTCTCAAAATCATGTTACATACATCTAAAAAACATATACAAAATTCGACCATATCTCACACAAGAAACTGCAAAAACTCTAATCCATGCCATCATTATTTCCCGCATTGCAATAGTCTCCTTACTGGTCTTCGCAAAAACAGGCTATCGCCATTTCAATCCATTATGAATGCAGCTGCGAGGCTTATCTTCCTTGCCAAACGTTCATCGTCTGCTGCCCCGCTCTGTCAGTCCCTCCATTGGTTGCCGGTTTTTTACCGTATTCAATACAAAATACTGTTACTTACACATAAGGCCATTAACCGAATTACACCAACATACATCTCTTCACTCATCTCAAAATATCTCCCAACCCGACCTCTCCGCTCAGCACAAGATCTGCGTCTCTCATCCCCGCGCATTACTTGCTCCCATTTACGGTTACAGGACTTTCTTCGGGCTACACCCACTCTATGGAATGCCTTACCACACACAATAAGACTTACCTCTAGTCTTCAATCCTTCAAGCGTTCCCTGAAAACTCACCTCTTCAGACAAGCTTATCAGATTCCATGTCTTATTACATCCCCTCTCACAGTCCACACATAACCTCACATATTGTCTTTCTTTCACATACTCCTGACATTTGGCCGACATTCCTGTGTGACTGGATCATGCAGCCACCAAGAAACTCTGCATTCTGGCCAAACCAAATTGCAATATATAGCACCTATCCTTGTGCATCAATGCCTATTTCCCTATAGATTGTAAGCTTGCAAGCAGGGCCATCTTACCTCTATGTCTGTCTGTTATTACCCTGTTTTGTTCTATCAATGTTTCCAATTGTAAAGCGCAACGGAATATGCTGCGCTATATAAGAAACTGTTAATAAATAAAAAATAAAATAAATAAATCTTGTTCACCAGTAAAATAAAAATGTCTGTTAGTATTTTCCCTGAGAAGGTTGTCTGTGAAACGCTTCATTGTATTTTGTATTCTCTCATATCTGGGTTTTCCCAAGCCTGCAACTACATTCCAACATACTGGGGTCGATTCAATTAGACGCGAGTCCCCTCAATGCACAAGTACAGTTATATGCTGCACTTACGGTACCTCGCGACTCGCACATTTTTGTTCGGGGCTACATACAAAAATCCATGAGTCCAGATTATTAATGTGGGTGTTTTGTTGTATTTTTATTGTTATATTATTGTTACTTTTATGCAGAATACATATATAAACACTATATATTAAAAATGGCACATTGATCTTTGTGTGGGTTCTATTACTTTTATATTTTCATAACTTTCAGATATATTATCAATTAGCGCAAAACCCATTTTTTGGCCACAGTATTTGAGCTCATACAAGCTCATAATTGTTTTGCTGCATTTTTAGGTGTAGTGTCCTATTGTGATTGGTAGTTAGCAGCATTTTTTTAAAAGAATGTATTATGTTTAATAGGATACGAAGCTGTATTTCCCAGAATTTTCTTTGCTTGGGCATAAAATAAAAGCATGTTTTTAATTCAGACTTATAGTTCTGAACTAAAGATTATTTCTCTAAGCATGTCTTTAACAGACCCTGAAGAATGTCTCATGCAGAACGGACTCTGAGGGGGAAATTACTAAATTAATCATCTACTACTATTTCCTTAGTGTGAACACAGTTGACTCCAATGCTTATCTCCAGCCTCTATAGAGTGAACACCAGCACGGTCTCCCAGGGGCAAGAACCTAAGCTTCCCCTCACACTATGTCCCCAGAAAACATAGACGAGTGGGTGCTGACCCAGGGCTATACATTCCCACCCTCCAGCTGGACAAATCAAGGAGTCCAGGAATCACAGAGACTAAAAGGGGAGGCCGGGAGATGATGGAGTCTGGCTGTGAATGAGGGGTTCAAGGTAGATCACTGAGGAGCCTTCGGGTGATCGCAAGAGAGTATATGTCTGCCGGAAGCAGGGAGATATTAGACCTTTATAATTACTACTTCTATAGGAATACCACAATATACGGCTCCTAGTTAAGCAGGCTAGTTCTCTTTTACCACCTTGAATGCTTACAGAATGCAGTAAAGCTGATTGTGGACCTGATTCAGTAAGGATCGCAACTGCGATTACGCACGCAATCGGCCGATTGTTGCGTTCTGTGCATGCATTGCAGTGCGCGTGCGCAAACACTCCACTGTGATCGGGACTATGATCGCAATCACTACGCAGACCCATCGCAGTGTGATTGACAGGAAGTACCGTTTGGGGGTGGTGACGGGGGGGGGGGGGGAGGTCTGAGAAACTAAGGTGCGACAGTGCGCCTGAACGGCGTGCATAAACTAGCTACTGCTTGCGACGAGGTTAGCAATTCCTGAGTAAGGTCAGAACTTGTGTGTGAGGCTGCGATGGTACTCGATGTTACCGATGGTTTCGCAGTCTTGCTAAGTATTACGGATGTGTGTAAGGTAAGGTGGGCGTCCTTATGTTAGGCTGCGACGGCATCGCAATCGCAGAGGATTAGCATATGTTCACAGTGAGACTACATGCGTAATTGCTATTGCAATCGCAGTTGCGATCCGTACTGAATCAGGCCCTGTATGAATTAGTAATAAGGTGGTTTGATAAGCAAGGTAACGACCTCTCACGTGCCTAAATTTCTCTATTTTATTCTAATTTCCTGCCAGGCCAGAGTAGGAAGACCACTGCTTCCCCTCACAGTCATTAGACTGTGCATCATATCAGTCATACTGTCCCAACATCAGGTGTAAGATGGCGAAAACATGGTCAAACATAGAGGTGTGTAGTGATATCAGGTTTCTGCTGAAATTCATCTCCAACTAGTCTAGGTGAACGGTGATAACGTCATGTCACAGAAACAGGTTTGGTGCACTGCTTTTGATAACAGCAGAACAGATGTTCAAGAGCAGCGATCTTGCCGGCCAAGCGCGTCCACCAAATGACAATTTGTGCCGCATTGATGGTCAGATTCGAAAGGACAGACGCATCGGAGTTAGGGATATTATAGTTTGATAGGTGACGTCTGTAACCCACAAGATATTACCATTGAAAGGCTATAGACATTCCACACAGCTGGCTCACTGGTATTGTATATGTTATCCATAATCCCAGAAGCGTTATATGTAACAGACGGCACAAGGTGCAAAGTCAAAGGTCAACCTGGCTGTACGACAGTAGTATATGTAATTATGTTTAAAGAGCAGCGCATTACGTATATTGTAGATCCAGACATTTGTGGGTGTGAAAACATAATTTCCAAGGCACCAATACTCCCTGAATACTGGTTTAAAGGGAAAACAAAACCCCTTTACCAAAGCTTTGGGTGCCATTATTCAGTATATAAGAGTATATTATATACTAGAGTAACCTGTGACACTGCATCCTCCTTGGAACTACACATCCCAGCATGCCCTGCTAGTTTTAGCATGACCTAAAAGCACAACTGTGACAGCGAATTCTGTGATGTGTAGCTCCACAGCATCTGGAAAGCCACAGGTTGCCTACCCCTGTACTAGATGTTGTTTTTACCGAATAGCAGACTGAAGCATGTAATCAGTTCAGTTATAGAGACTCTCCATACATTTCAGTATTATATGCTGTATGCCCACAGTGCCCCTATTTGGTTTTATACCCACAAACCAAATATACATGGGAGGAATCTGGAGAAATGTTTCTAACACAAAATTTCAGTTTAATGAAGATTTTAAAGGGATTTGGGGCATTGAAGGGATTGTCTTGAACAACATTAACTCATTTAAAACAGATCTACTTTCCTTTCCTCCCTGTATAAATCTTATATTTAAAGGAGTCACTGAAAAGCACCCCCACATCTCGACTGAGATGTGAACTCAGCTAAAAGTGGCGTGGATCTTATCAACAGTATCTTGATAGATTATAGTAACAAAGCTGGGCACGCACTAGGCCACCTAAACAGCCGACTGGCTGTCGCGCCGACCGAACGGTCGATGCAGGTAAGTATACACACTTACTGATAGGCCACTCAATATGTCGTTCTGACGTCACAGCTGGGCGAGCATTTGAATTTGCCCACCCTGTTGTGACGTCAAAAACATGGCTATGCTTTTCTAAGATTTTGAATTATAATGTTTATCTATTCATCTAGGGCACATAGACAGCCATGTCAACTAAAAATGTACTCCTGCTGCCTATAATTTTCATTTTTACAGATCTTTTATTAACGGGTTATGCCAGTGGTTCCAAAACTGTGTGCCGTGGCACCCTGGGGTGCCTCTGGAAACTTGCAGGGGTGCTTCAGGTTGGTGGTCCAGCACCAAATCAAATTTTTTATGGTCAATGTAATGTAAATATGAGGACAAACAGAAGAGCAAACCTGTCCACCACCACATAACTGAGCCTAAGGATGACAGGTCAACACAATTTACTTCACTATACTAAAAAAAAATTCTGAATTTCTCAATAACAAACTTTTGGCTTAGGGGTGCCGTGAAAATAATGCGGATACTCTAGGGCGCCGTGATTCAAAACAGTTTGGAAACCTCTGGGTTATGCGATGACTTTGAAGAGTGTTTTCTATTACAGTACTGCATAGTATGCGTTACTGAGCTCCCTGTCAGAGGGGGGAGATGCTGGGAGGACGTCGGTACAAACGTAAAGTGTCCCTATGTCACCTCTTTTCCTGCATGGTGCAGCTCAATATTCACAAAGCATCCCTCAATGTATTTGTTATTTGGAAAGGGATGTAGTCGGCGCCGAAATCCCAACAGGTCGGGATCCCGGCACCAGTATCCCGACCGTCGGCATCCCGAAGGTAAGTATCGGGGTGTTAGGGGGAGCTCAGGGTGCGGGGTTAGGGCCAGGCACCAGGGAGGGAGTGGTAGGATTAGGGTGCGGGAGGGGAGGTTAGGTTAGGTTTAGGCACTATGGAAGGGAAGGTTAAGTTTAGGCACCGGGGGAGGGAGGGTTAGGGTAGGGGTTAGGAAAACACTTACCGTTCGTTCCTATGGGTGTCGGGATGCCGCTGTTGGTATTCTGACCAGCGGCTTCCCGACAGCCAGGATTTCATACCCAACTCATCTGAAAAGGCTATGGGTTAACCAGACAGTAGAGAAAGAAAAAAATAAAAACCAAGCAGCTCTTTTAATTAAAATATTATTAAAATGTATGTGACCATGCAGCTGGAAACACCTTTAACAACTGGAACTGTACAATAGCTGATAGGGCTGCATCCAGGGGCGTATTAAGAGAGGAGGGGGCTAGTGTTCACTCCCCCACCCGGAGCCCCTCCTCTCTCTCCAGCAGCCGTCGCGCACCGACAGCCTCAGTAGACTTGTGCCCGGAGTCTACTGCGCATGCGCAGGTTACCGGGGTAATGGCGCGGCACCCAATTTTCTCAGTGATTTCCCTACTGCGCATGAGCAGAATGCTGGGAAAATGGCCGCGGTGACCATTTTCCAGGCATTTTGTGTGGCACCTCACTAGTCGACGTGGGACTTCTGTGGTAAGTATTAAAAAGTATGGGTGCAGGGTGTGCGGTGTGGACCCCCCCCCCCTGGACCCATTATAGATACGCCCCTGGCCGCACCCAGTCCTTGTGCCGCCTTGACATGGAAACCCTGGCGGTTAGCATTTTAGCTAGAGTGTTTCTAAAAGTACTAAACTAAACCCCATCTACTTAGAAGAATAAAATGTGAATAATGATAAGGATGCGTAGAGGTTTATATCCTATTGCCATAATAAGTCCATATCTTCAAAAGTTCTCAATGATGAGATTTTAGTATGCCTAGGTTTTGCGCAATAGTTCCTCAGCTACAAAATGCCCGCTCGGCGCTGTGAACTTTCTGATGTATGACCAGACTCGACCGTAGCATAAAAAAATCTCCGCAATCAGGGCAGGTATACCGCCTCAAACCTTTGTGAGTTTTCCTGTGGGTGACCAGGTGTGACTGCCGAATAAAGTTCTCCCCGCATTCGGGACAGGAAAATGGCTCGTTTTCGGCGTGAAACTTCTGATGCATGACCAGACTCTGCTTCTGTGCATAAAGCTTCCCGCATTCAGTACATTTATACGGTTTTTCGCCCGTGTGAAGTCTCTGGTGGCGGATATAATTTGCCTTCTGTATAAACTGTTTTCCGCACTCAGAACAAGAAAATGGCTTCTCTCCGGAATGAATTCGCCGATGCAGGACGAGACTGGACTTATGCTTGAATAAGCCCCCGCAGTCAGCACAAGAAAATGGTTTCTCTCCTTCCACCATTCTACGATTCATGGTCAGGACCTCCGGACTCGCTGCAGACTCGGTGGCACAGCCTGATGACTTGTCGCTTTTCTGAACTGCTGGGTTTTGCTTTTGTTTATAGTCTTTAGTTGTCCCACGATCAGGGCAGATTTTCCTATTAAAGTCAGCTGTAAAACAGAAAAATTTGCACTATAATAGAGAGAACTTACATATAACATGTTAATATAATTGCTCGTTCGTAGTATTGCTGGTAGCTCTATTATAGAAAAAAATGACATATGTTTAAAAGGGCAACTAAATCCCAGAAAATTGATATTTCATACACAAAGTATAGCAATTATACTTTATGTCCCACCAGTGCGTAAAGTGTGTTTGTTAACAAGTTCTTCCATGCAGATCCCAATCATACCTCATCCGTTCTCCAAATTCATCTAAATTAGAGAGATTTCCTAATACTTTAGTCGCTACAGCCTTAGAACAACGGAGAGCTCTTTATTTTTGGAGGAGACCTACTCTTTTCCCCAGAATCCAGTCTTCCCTCGTGAGGCGTCTATGACCACTAGTGTTTGGCACAAAATCAGGATACTACTTATCTCCCTCTCCATGGTCTACATCTCTACTAATACAACTATCGACTGTACTTACCGTCTGAACTGTTGCTGTGGACTCTGCTGGTGCAGCTTTCTCCCAGGCTTCGGACATCCAGCTCCTTTGGTGTCAGCCTGAGCCTCTCCAACGGTGCCTGGGACCTGCTGCAGCAGTTTCTGCTCATCCCCACTAACCTGGTATTTATTTGACTCTCTACTAACACATCATTCCCTCCCCAACTTCTGTATCTACCCATTTCTCTTCATCACCCAATCATCGTTTCCCTGTTCACTTCCCCTGTGCCTTTACCCCCTTGTTCCTTTCTCAGGTAACTCTCCATTTTATTATCGGCAGAGGTGTTCCGTTCTAGTCTCTAGCCATAACTGTGACTAAAGGTGCGTACACACTGGGCGATTAAAGTGGACGACTGAACGATAACGATATCGTTCACTTTATCGTCCATTTTACACTAATGGTGCATACACACGATCAGATTTTTTCTTCAGATATGGACGATAACGATTTAAAAATCGTTCAGTCGTTCATATCTGAAGGAAAATCGTTCATATCTGACATGCCTGAACGATGGACGATCAACGATGCGCGTTCCCGATGGTCAGATAACGATTTCTGACATCTGATGGGTTTGCAGTCAGACTTGGACGATTCCATTCATTTTAATGCAGTCAAAAATCGTTAAAATCGTTCAAATCGTTCAAAACTTTGGTCAAATCGTCCAAATCGTTCAAATCGTTTAATCGTTCAGTCGTTCATCTGGCAAATCTGACAAGTCTGACAAATCTGACCGTGTGTATGCTCCATAAGAGTTCACCTGTGCTTTACTGTACCCATGGTATCATATATTTTTGTATTTGAAGACTGATGTTTTGACCCTTTCATTTCCCAAGTTTTTACAGTGCTTATTTGTTGTTTGGGTTTTTTTTTTTGTGTATTATATATCTAAGATCTGACTATTTCCCTACACTTTGGGCCAAATGGAATAGGGTGAGAGTGTAGAAAATATGAGAACAGAGTCCGAGAACAGGCAAACTCATGTTTTTAAACTAAAAAACTCTGACGATTTAAACTCTAAACCAGATGTTTTCCCATTTTGAAGATAAAAGTCGACCAATGAGAGAGGTTACTGCTAAACTGTCACATTTTCTAACCTCTCACCCTATTACATTTGGCCCCTTGTTCTGACTATCAATTGTTTTTAATTTAAGACAGTGGTTCCCAAACTGTGCGCCGTGGCACCCTGGGGTGCCTCGGGACACTTGCAGGGGTGCCTCAGGTTGGTGGTCCAGCACCAAATCAAATTATTTATGGCCACTGTAATGTAAATATGTGGACAAACAGAAGTGCAAACCTGTCCACCACCATATAACAGGTTCACGAAGGATGACAGGTAAGCACAATATACTTCACTTTACTACATTTTTTTCTGAATCTCTCAATAACAAACATTTGGCTTAGGGGTGCCGTGAAAACAATGCTGATACTCTAGGGCGCCGTGATACAAAAAAAAGTTTGGGAACCACTGATTTAAGCTATAATTAGCTTACTCAGGCCGCCATCTAGTGGTGCTTTGTGCACATTACAGGTTTTTCTTTATTGCATTTATTCTATACTTACGATAGGACTACTTTCTATCAGCTTTCAAATCTTCTCTCTCATACTCAGCTAAAAATCTTAAGACTCCTCCTGCTTCATCAATGCAGCTAGGTCTCATACTTAATGAGGACACAATAGTAACTGGTCCAGCTCCACTGATTTATGTGTAGGAATCCCAATGTTGGTAAAACACCACCCTTCCACCTGCGAAGATGGAAACTCAACCATGGCTGGTTCTGTCATACATTAGCTACAAGACCATATCTGTTGTGTCATGGACTGGTTGACCTTCTGAATTTATATATTAATTATAAACTTCTTGGTGTACCCCTATAAATTTCACCTTCTTAATATAGGGATACCAAATTAGAATACATTATGTAAAGTAGGTCATTATTAGAACTAACATTTCCTTATTTTGTTACATCAATTTTTTTAAACTCAGGTCTCCCTTATTAATGACACGTTGGCCACTGTAAACTGCAGGATACACTGTATTTATCAGTGTCAACAGGCAGGATTCCCAGCACTGATGACATCACAGGATCCCCTGTGCTGAGTGGGGAGGTCCAGGTTTCCCCATACAGCTGCACATACATAGTGGTAAAGTTTAACACCGTGCACAGCGATGACGACCAGGAAACATTACACCGGGGAACAAAAAATATATTTTTTTTTTTCTTGCCAAGGATTTAAGATCAGTTTGAGAGTAGGCGCAGGTCCTATTTTCGCATTAGATCTTCGCTATAGCTGAATTGGCTCCAGTAAACTTATAAAATTCTATTATTTTCTCCATTTGAAGTACCTTACTAGTCTAGGCCTGCTTTACTTAACAGAATCAACTTAGTTTTGCTTTTTTAATAACTACCCTCTTTCAACAATAACAATGATTTTTTTATTTGTGATAACGTAGCATGTCTTACATGTCTCAACATATATGTGTCACATTTCAACATCATTTGGAAGTGAACTACCAAGAATAAGACTTCATGTGATACATAAAAGCTAAGTATTTTTAGTGTGTATTTTAAACAGCCGCTAAGGTGGGGTATGCTATCTACATTGTTCTATATTGATATTTGAGAGGACGGATACCCTCTCTCTTTAGGATATCCAACCTAAGCTGCCGTTTGGGCGCAAGGAGTACAATACTGTTTTTTTCCTATTACCTCTCCATATCAAACTGGGTTTAATGAAACAATTTGTAAAAGCATTGGATAAGTCAGGCGATTGTTTCATGTATATTTGTCGAACATTTCCATCTCTTAGTAATGAAAAATTAAAGGCAGGAATTTTTGACGGCCCACAGATACGGAAACTGGTGAAGGATCCTAAATTTACCACATCTATGACTGAAACTGAATCTGAAGCATGGCTGAGTTATGTGTCTGTCATTCAACCTTTTTTAGGCAATCACAAGCCAGACAACTAACATAAATTAGTCCACAACATGCTAACATGTTTCTAGAAAGTAGGTGCCAACATGAGTATTAAAGTACATTTTTTGTACAACCATTTAGATCACTTCCCGTCCAATATAGGAGATTTAAGCGAAGAACAGGGTTAACGGTTCCACCAGGATATTCAGGTGATGGAACAAAGATATCAAGGAAGGTGGGATCGTCACATTATGGCCAATTACTGTTGGAGTCTGCAGAGACTGCCCGCAACAAGAATACAAAAGAAAATCCTACAAAAAATGGTTCTCATAGCTTCCTAATACTTATGTATGTAATTATCCAGTCTCTTTATGCATATCTCAAAAACTAGAGCCAATTGACTGTTCCCCAGTGTTATCAATGGTTTTTGGCCACTTCACTGAAGTGAAAATGTAACTCAGTACCACAGAGACACGTGGTGTCCAGTTTAACCAATTTATTTCCACATTGGACCTTCTTAATTATATGGGGCTGGGAAACGATTATCTCACAAGAACTGCTGTCATTATGTGATATCAAAGACAACATAAAAAGGTATGAATTGAAAGATGGAGGATTATTAGAACAGTAACTATAGACAGTATTAGGGCTTATTACGCACCTTGGTTGATGTCTATAGGGTCTTCTTCTTCCTTAATTTTTACACTAATCTCAGCTTCCTCAAGTTCAGATTTAATATGAACATTCAGGCCTCCCAGGCTATCATCCTACACAACGTACAAAACAAAGACGTATAAAAAATAATAATTAGAGCTTACATTCAGTCACCATTAAATCTTTTTCTTCTGGGCAAATGAGCAGGGTGGGGGGAGGGGAGCACATCAATTTGGAGCTAAGATCCACCTGCAGGGGCAGGGCACATTAACAACATAACGCCTCATACATCTATGACAGCATAACCCCCTCCCACTGTAAGACAGGGTCAGTTTACATATAATAAAGAGAAGAGAGGTCATTTAGGAAGAGCAAACCTGTGCTGGTACACCATCATAGAACACAAGTCCCATAAGGGACAATCCGGGTGAGATCTGCTTCCCCTTTGGCCTCTGAGAAATCGTTAGATGATAAACCCCATTTGCAGGATACAGACATCACTCTGGCCCATCCCAGAGCCTGATATATGATGGGGGAGATGATTAAAGGTAACTTAGCAAAACCTGCGTGATCCCTAAGGGGTCGATTCGATTAGAAGCAACTTGCTTGCAGCCACGAGTGACTGTGGCTTTATGCCAGGCCATAAGCAGGGGGGTTTAGATTGCTCTCTGTCTTCTCCTCAGCTATATACTGGGAGACGTGATAAGCAGAGTGGTTGTATATTGATATATACTGGGAGACAAGTGATAAGCAGAGTGGTTTTATAGTGCCCTTATTGTTCTCCTCAGCGCTATACACTGGGATACCTGAACCTAACCCTCCCTGCTTAGTGCCTAACCCTCACCCTCTTCCTAACCCCCAATACTTACTTTCGGGATGCTGACGGTCAGTATTCTGGAGTGAAATCCGGTGCTGATATTTAGACCGTTAGCATCTGGTCACCTGGGATGCTGACTACATCCCGTATATTGCCCTCATTGTTCTCCTCAGAGCTATACATTAGGAGACCTGTCATAAGCAGGGTGGTTATATATTACACTGGATTTTGTCCTCAATGTAATATATAAAAGACATAGGTAATACGCATGCTGTTTATATACCTCCAACAGGAAAAAGGAGAGTTATGGTAAAACTTAGCCTTGTTAACTCTCTTTCTTCGCAGTCCATATGTGCACAGGGAGACAATGGGGTGTAGGTGGCGCTTGGAGAACCGGACAACAACAGCAAAACTTTTTCTTGTCCCAGGATACTGCCGTCCTTCCCCCTATACCCCGCCCACAGCCTGAGGGCAACTCAGTTTTGTTAACAAGCCCAAGGCAGGAGCAGGATAGGAGAGAGGGAAAACTGGTACACTGAAGAATCACACTCTCACACAGAGAAGGAAACAAGTGACCAAGAGAAGACACCCATAGAAGCCAGGTGCATCAGGGCAGGGCCCCGTGGACCCTATGGACTTCGAAGAAAGAGTTAAAGGTAAGTTTTCTTCTTCTTCAGGGTCCATAGGGCTCCACCACAGGGAGACAATGGGGATGTCCCAAAGGGCGGGGACTCTCCTGAGCTGAGAGGAGAACCTGGCGCCCGAAGGAAGCATCCTGAGAGGCAAATGTATCAAAGGCATAGAACCTAAGAAAGGTGTGGACAGAAGACCACGTGGCCGCCTTGCCCAATTGTTCGGCAGACGCACCATGGTGGGCTGCCCATGAGGGCCCCACAGAGCAAGCAGAGACTGTAGTTGGCACAGGAAGGCCAGTCTGCATGTAAGCCTGTGAGATAGTCCTGCAAAGCCATCTGGCCAGAGTCTGTTTGTTAGCTGGCCATCCCTTCTTGAGGAATTCATATAGGATGAAGAGGGAATCCAATTTCCTGATGGAACTAGTACGGTCCACCTGGAAACGAGAGACCACCTTGGGAAGGAAGCCAGGGCGTGTTCGATGAACAGCTCTGTCCGGATGAAAGATTAGAAATAGGGAGCGACGGGAAAGCTCCCCTAAATCAGATACCCTTCGGGCAGATGCTATAGCCAGAAGAAACAGAGTTTTCACAGTGAGTCATTTGACATGTACTGAGTCCAGGGGTTCAACTGGAGGTTCCTGAACCACTGACAAATCCCACGGAGCCACAGGAGGAACCGAGGGAGGTTGTATACGTAAAACACCTTGCATGAAGGTGTGAACATCCGGTAGCGGAGTAATTCTGCACTGGAACCAGATGGATAGAGCACAGACGTGCACTTTCAGAGAGGCTAGGCGGAGTCGAGATCCAATCCAGCTTGCAGAAAAGCAAGGATTCTAGAAACCCTAAAAACCTGAGGGTCATAGTTTCTAGTAGCCACTGGAAATATGTATGCCACACTCGGTGGTAAATCCTGGCAGAGGCCGGTTTACGTGCTCTGAGCATGGTCTGAACCACAGAGCTGAAAAACCCTTTAGACCTTAGGAAGGATGTCTCAAGAGTCAAGTCGTTAAAGACAGACGGGCCAGGTCCGGATGTAGACAGGGACCCTGAGACAACAGGTCTGGTCGTAGAGGAAGTTGGAGAGGAACGTCTATGGAGAGACTTTGAAGATCGGAGTACCAATGGCGTCTGGGCCAAGCCGAAGCTACAAACAGGACCGAGCACCCTTCCTGCTTGAAATTCCGAAGAACTCAAGACAGAAGGGAGACCGGAGGAAAGAGGTATGCTAAATGGAAGGTCCACTGCACAGATAATGCGTCCACGAAGGCTACTTGTGGCTGTGTCGTGAGGCCATGAGGTCACGTCTGGTAGACCCCATTTGTCCACCAGGAGCTGAAAAACTACTGGATTGAGAGACCACACCCCTGCATGCACGTGGTGACGGCTGAGGAAATCCACCTACCAATTGAGAATCCCCGGGATGAACACTGCGGAGATGGCGTTCAGCCCATGTGAGAATGCGGGACTCTTCTGCCATTGCCGACAGACTTCGAGTGCCTCCTTGGTGATTGAGGTAGGCCACTGAAGTGGCGTTGTCGGACTGTACTTGTACAGGCTCGCCCTGAAGAATATCCGGAGCCAGAGTGAGGGCTTTGTAAATGGCTCAGAGTTCCAGTACGTTGATTGGTAAGACCGACTTGGCTGGAGTCCAGCACCCCTGGAAGGAGTGCTGGCCGGTCACTGCGCCCCACCTGCGGAGTCAATTAAAATGAGAATAAGGCAGAGACTCCAAAGCCTGTTTTCAGTCCGAATCTGCTTTTCATGAGCGAAGCCAAATAATACAGCGGGCTACCACGGAAGTAGCAGATGCCTTGGAAGCTAGGAGGCAAGTATCCAAAGCCGCCTCCCATAAATAGGAGGCTGCATCTCTAATGTGAGATATGTATGACAGCTGTTCCCTGGAAGCATCAGATGGAAATGTATCTTCTAGGACCTCTGCCTAGCTCTTCTAGGACCTCTGCCTAACTCTTCTAGGACCTCTGCCTAACTCTCAATGGTTTTTGCCACCCAGGCCGTAGCCCTGGCAGGACAAGTAATAGCTCCTGTAAGAGAGTATATAGACTTCAGGCAAGCTTCCATCCTTCTATCCGTAGTCTCCTTTAAGGAGGTTGCAGTGTGGATAGGTAAGGTAGCATTCATAACTAAGCGTGTCAAGTGGGAAACTACGGCTGGGGGAACTTCCCATTTAGTGCAATCAGTAGCTGGAAGAGGGTAACAGGAAATCAAGCGCTTAGGCAGCTGAAATATTTTACTAGGTATATTCCATGCTTCACACATAAGATCAGATAGCTGGTCCGAGTGAGGAAAATCTTACAAGTGCTGGTATATACAATTTAGAGGGGGGCACCTCCTCTCCCAAGGAGAAGTCAGAGTGAAAAAGTTCTCTCACCTCTGGGGAGGTGTCTTCTGCCTCCACAGATAACTCAGAATCTGATAGCTGGGTGGTCTTGGTAGATAACACAGCATACTTAGTAGGTTTACTAGATAAGGGTCTCTCCTTTTGCAGCATTTGTTGAAAGGCTGTAGAGGTAGCTGCAAGACTCTGCACTGAGGTAAAAAGTACATCTACCCATTAGGGAGGCAAAGGATTTGCAGGGAGTACCTGCTGTCGCCATCCCATAGGGGGAGCTACCACCGGGACTTCTAGGTGGTCCACAATTTTTCCTGTGAAAAGGAAGCCCAGGGGGGTCCATAGGAGAGGATGCCGGGGCTGAGGGGCCAGGTGCCGTATAACAAGATGCACATAGACCATCTTGAATGAGATCCTCTGAAGCGATGCCTGCTAAACAGGACTTTCAAGACACCAGGGTGGGGGCAGCAGGCTGCTTGTTATTCTTGCCTTTGCCAGACATAGCTGCAAGGATAATTGTAGCATCCAATCTGGAACAGTGCACTGAGCAACCCAGATATATGTACAATATGGCAGAATGTAGTGCGCAACACAGATATACAGTATGTGATAGCCCTCACAAATATAGGTAGATGTGAGGTACAATAAAACCCCTATACCTCAGTATCCCAGGGTTATAATGAAAGGTATAAGAAAAACACACAGACAGCAGCGCTAGCACAAGTCACATACAATGCAGAGAATACAATATAACTGCAGTGGGCACTAAATTCAACTACAAAGACCGCAGTGGCTGGTAAGAAATAGTGATGTATAGCCTGGCCTTTGGGAGAGGTATACAGGGAGACCGGACCCAGCGTTCCTGGAGACCTGAATGCAGAAAATGGCTGCCGTGAGTCTCAGAGTGGACAGAGGATGAGGGAGGAGCAACTCAGGAGCGGCAAGACCACAGTGGAATGGCACCCTGAGCTGGGGGAGGGGCCGCAGGGAGAGCACCTTCTCCCCTATGCTGACATCAACCACCGGGGCCCTGGACTTAATCTGTGCCCTGCGCCAGTATAGTAATGCCCTGGTAGTCTAGTGGAGTCCAGGACGAACAGGTGTCCACATCAGCGCCTCCAGTCTGTCTCTTGAGACCGGAGGCAAGACTGCGCATAGACACGGGTCCCCACAAGCGGGGATCTGCCTTACCTGACCCCGTGAGTCCCGGCTGCAGTCTGGGGTCAGAGGAGCCCTGCTAGCTAGGTCCCCCCCCTGAGCCCTGCCGAGAGCACCTAGCCAAGGGCTGGTGTCGCGGCGCCGCGAAGGGGTGATAGAGCAGCAGTGCAGACGTCCAGAGGGATGTCTAGCGCTGCTGCACTTAGTAAAAATTAAATTAAAATCATAAAAATAAAGCTGGGGCAGCCCCACTGTTCTAACGGTGGTCCAGCTCCTATCGAACACCAACGAAACTGAGTTGCCCACAGACTGTGGGCGGGGTATAGGGGGAAGGACCGGAGCATCCTGGGATTGAAAAGCTTTGCTGTTGGTGTCCGGTCCTCCAAGTCCCACCTACACCCCATTGTCTCCCTGTGGAGCCCTATGGACCCTGAAGAAGAATTATGTAAAGTGGAAACAGATGTCTTATGTAATTAGTCTTGAGTAATGACTCTATATATTAGGACTTCCCAACAGTCATTCTTCATGCTAACATGTCCGTTACCATTTTCTCTCCGCTATTCAAAGTTACAGTACACGATTTGTAACGTCAAAAAAAGTAACGTGACAGAGGGACCCAATTGCCATGGCTAAAGAGACATGAAGGACTATAGAGCGGACAGTCTGCAGCCTGCTGTTAATAGGAGGAGGCGGCCACATGCGACATCTTGCCACTTACATGTGCCGACAGTATAGACTGCAGTAAATAGGCAAGACTCTGCACTGATGGGCGTCACATGAAATACTGTGCAACAATTAGAGACAGCAGTATGAGCCAGGGCTGCTCCACAAGTGAGCACCTGGGATCTGACCTGTGCAAAGATATGGAGGAAATCAAAATACTTTGGTCAAAGCTTGAGCCCCAACCCTCTCGTGTCTGAGAACTCGTAAAATGGACTCTGACTGGCAGCGGAAGGGGTTAAGCTTGCTCAGGAGGAATCATTCTGTTTTGTGTAGGAGTTCCCAAGTGACTGCAGGAGGAAACCCATTGTATACAAGGGACCTCGTTAACATTTTAGAAGGAACACTAAAACCTTTAAAAACACTCCTTAGCCAGGCATTTCCCTGTTGTGCAAAGGCTTTAATGGGAAAATACTGTTACCACGTCTTCAATGTTTTCTAAGTAGGGTTTCTGAATGAGGCACAAAAGAAGAAGACAGCAAAGGGGTAACTATATTATGACAGGAGAAAAGTAATCATTCCGGGTTTTCATGGAAGACCCAATTACAATAGGAAAAGTTCATGGATACACTAAAAAGCACTCAGTAGCGTCTGTCACTGGACCATTGGTAATATCCGGCTCCTGATATAAGGAGAGCAGAGAACGCGGTCAGTATACAGAAAAGAATAATGGGGGCTCCTGTAGTTCTCTCACTGCAGTAACAAACACAATATAATTTCATTTGTTGTTGTTTTTGCTGGGATCGCAACTCACCTCTCTCAAGGTTACAGCACTACAACACACCAAACACTCTGCCCAGCACCCTGGAAATTATCCACAGCAAGTGAGCCATCTCATGGTGGTGGTGAATCCAGCATCTGGCAAGACAGACACTGGATCTTTCTCTGGAACCCTGACATTGTGCTTACCACATCATCTTCCGATTCATCATCATCCTCCTCCTCCTCCTCCTCATCTTCCTCTTTACAATCACTGGAATAAAAAACCCTAGGGTGTTTTTTTGGCTCGTTTCTGGATCCATCTGCACAAAACAAAACAGCGACTTTAACAATAAGCTCAGAGTTGGTAAAATGGCATGAAAAGGACATGCGTTAGCCTGCATTAAACATGTGCTGTAGTAAATGGCTAAGTTAATGGCTTTAAGTACGACACGGACCAAAAATATCAGGTGAAAGGGATATAGGTAGAGCTTCTATAGGAGGGTGCAACTCAGCAAGGAAGTGGGCAAGTTCCGGTCCCACAGACAACTTTTGTATCAGCCACAACTTCAAAAAGCGCATCAGAATCACAAATGATACAGCCGCTAAAACAAGACTTACCAGTGTCATTAGCAATAGGGATTTCCTCCTCCTCTTCCTTAAACTGCTGGCCACCTTCCACGATGTCAACTACTACAATGTTCAGGTTTGCACCCTTCATGACACACAAAACAATAAGAAGTAAATATGGGATTACAAATTGCCAAATAAATAGTAATCTGTGGTTTATTGAAATACAGAGAAGCTGCTCTTAACCAATTAGTTAATATTTGTTTCCAATAACTGCTCAGAAATTTAGTTTTTGTATGAATTAATTAGGACGAGAACATCCTGTCAAACTTATCCAACACAATTTTATTTACAGAAATAAATAAATAATTTTCGATTCCTAATAGGGAAACATCGTGGAAGGCCGAGTCACTGGCAGGTATCTATGTATACACTGGGAGCAGAGTAGCTCCTATGTCTCTATGTCCCGAACCCTCTGCACCCTCGGGTCCTACCACAGTGTATGCCGATCACTGCTGGTCGCAGTGGTAGAGCACCGCCGACCGGCGGCTGCAGAGAGGAGCAGCCGTCGGCCTACCCGACCACTGTGACCAGGAGTGATCGGCGCACACTGGGGGGAGGACCCGAGGGTGCGGAGGGTCCGGGAGTCCCTCTGAGATTGGCGGCTGCTGGGAGATTATATTCCGTCAGCCGCTTTCTGACTGGTTGCCTCAGATGCGACCATGTCAGGGAAAGCCCAGGCTGGCATGATTGCATTGGATACGAAAACGCCAGGAAAGTGGTTAAGCCAGCCCACAAGCGTCGCCAAGGACGCCCGATCGCAGATTCTCACCAGTTCATACAACCACCTCATGGGGCTTGAACACTCTCAAGTTTGGACTAAGATGTAACTGCCCATTCCAGAACAGTGAGAGTTAAAAATGCCATTTACCTGATAACCACCATCCTCCTCTGCACGATCAGAACTGGATGAATTCTCCTGTGTATTTATCTTACTGGATTCACCTAGAAGAAACACATAGCGACTGAATACCTTGTTTTTGTAGGCTTTTATAACATATGACTATATTAGTAATCCGGACAGGCGTCTGCATGAACTCTCTCCTCATCGCCCACACTGCCCTGACCACCTCTTATTCCTGAATATCACCTCAGGAGTGACACACCCACGGTCTGTATAGAGGTGTTTGACAAAAGTCAAAGTCTCCACTTACCCAGTGATGTGAGGGGCCGGGGAGTCTCCATCATGGCTTCCGTGCATGGATCCTTGTATCCTTCTAAATTCTTCCACCCCTCTGAGGAACAATACACAGTGACATCCTGACACTCTATAGGATCCTAACACACACAAAGAGACAGTCATGGGTGATAAATAAATAGCCTCAGTGCAAAAGGAACATCTTAATGTTTTATTTTGATGGCCTGCCACTGCTACATGAACATAAATAGCTTCCTTTAAAACAATGCATAAGAAAATATTCATCGGGATTTGTCACCCTGTAGGGCATGCATTTCCAGGGGCATAGTTTAGGCTCTTAGGTTACACTGAAAATACCAGTTTAATTCTTCTTGGTCTGCGTTAACCTCTTATATCTTTTTGCTTCTTCTTGTTGTTTCTTTCGCTTGATAGTTTAAACTTTTGCTATTTAATTGTAACTAGCTGGGATACACTGCGGTGCCCGGGTTGAAGACTGGACCCTGAACTACACCTGCAGCCTTTGTTTACATTGTCCTTGACAATAAACCCCATTCCATTGATCCTGAAAAGGACCTCACTGTTTGATAACATGCATGCAAACAGTGGCGTAACTACCGTGGCTACAAGAGGTTCAGCTGCTATGGTGCCCGAGCTGCCTCTGTGGCCCGCCGCTACCCCTGCACCCAGTCACGCAAACAAGGTGAGCCGGTCCAGTCAGGGTTGCCGAGGGGGGCCCAGGTGTCAGCGATGTTGATTTGGTGCTGGCCCGCCTGCTGATTACAGCTGGTGGACCGGCAGGCAGACATGGAGAGACAGCGTCGCCAGTAGCGAGGCAATCAGACCTCTGATGTTTATTTTTCTGGAATTAATTTTCTATGAGTCTATTTTTGTTATTTTGCTGTATTATCTAGACACCTAAGGCTCAATCCAATTGTCCGCACTGATTTTGTGGATGAGAGTCATCGCGGGACTCCGAGCAATATTGTGCAAATTCGAGCTCGGAGCAGGATGTGAGGGCTTCGAGTTCAGGTGCCGTTACTGACGTTATAACGCCGTGGCAACGACAACTCGCACCCATCACAGACAATTGGATTTTCCCCATTGTATGTTTATATTCTGTTTGTCATATTTTCTTATTGTGGTGCAATGTATACTCATTTTTGTATTATTGGCTTTCTGTTACGATTATGTTATTTCCAGTTTACAAGAAAAAAACAAACAAACACTGATTGAAACAAAAAAAATAAATTGAAGTATTACTAGGGAGTAAAACGTCACAAAACACTAAAATGTAGTACTTTTTAAACATTGAAAGATACAATTGGGTGACTTGGAATACATTTCTAGACATTTAACACAGTAAAGAGTATTTGTTGACCATCTGCAGTTATAAAAGTGGTACGTGATGTAAATCCTGATCTAGATCTCTAGAGGTTAAACATTTTTTTATATCCATTGACCATTTGTAAAACTACTAGAATATGCTGAATGTGTATTCCTCAGAGACTGGCCGTCTGCGGTTTGCTGAGCCTTCACCTGTGCCTTCCTGCTATGTTGTTTTTTGTTTGATATAGCTTGTAACGCTTGTATCTCTTTCATTGACTGTATTCATTTGAGTAATGTTCGGCTCTTTGGAAGGATAGGGGGCTACCCAGTGCTGCCCCCTGCAGTTTATCAGGTTGTCTAGATTGGCTATGAGAAAATTGAGTGACAAATCCTTTTTTTTTTGCGAGATTTGCATCATTGCATTAAGTGTAAATTACACACAATGCTATAGCAACAATGATTTAACTAAAGATAAACTATACAAATGACAATTTCTTTTATTATAAATCTAGTTAAAAGCCCGTCAAAATGACGAAAAAAAAAATAACAGTAAGATGTTGGACCGTTTTTTTATTTTTGGTAACAGTTAAATGCCGCGCATCTGGCATGGCATCTTGTAGGCGTTGACGTGATGTTACCTTTGTTCTGTTTGTTCTTCGATTGTTTTCTCTGTGACGGGCAATTTGCTGTGGACTCATATTTGCATGACGATGGCGATCACGTTCACGTTGTCTTTGATCATCAGTCATAGTTTGTCGTCGGGCTTTATCCCGCTCCGCTCTTCGTCTTTTTGCTGCTAATTGCTGTGCGGCTTCTTCCATAGCAGACATTTTCCTTTTAGGTGGCATCGCAGTTACACGTTGTTGCTTCAATGAATTAGTATATTCCAATTAATTTAACAGGAAGTGCAAATAAAACGAATGGATAGAAAATCCAGTCAATTCTGAACAGCAAAGGTCGTTATAAATGGTAACTGCCACACCAAAAACCTACATAAACCAAACCCAAAAAGACCAAGAAATTAGGAAAATGTAGTCAGTGGGAATAGTCAAGAAAGTTATAATGTTTTCCCCCAAAAAACAGTTTAATATAAAAGAATTTTAAGAAACAGCAAAATATAGAATTGCTAAGAACAAACGCCAAACAGTAAATTACTTATGCTTTGTTTTCTTGTAACCACTTGCAGCATGCAAAATAGTCATTTGCAAATATGGTGGCGTCATCTAGTGGCCGCCGATGCATAAAATTCATCCCCTCGTAGAGGTGAGGAGCAGCGTTATATATTTAATTAGCATGTGTAACCAGAACATTTTTATGGCATAAAAGTGGAAACACTGTAAAAATCAGAGCCGTAACGTGTTCCCGGCGACTGGTGCAGGCCACACCCCCTACGTGTGATGTAATGCGGAGGGGTGGGGCCACAAACGCAGGGAATTACAGCAATGCCAGGAGCATCCTCAGGATGATCTGGGTGGCAGTAAGGGCAGCGTTGTGCATGCCTGAAGCGTCCTGAGGACGCTCCAAGCGGCACTGCGGCAGACATTCTGGCTGCAGGGTGCCTGGAAAGGCATCCTGCTAGCCAGATGCAGGTGCCGTGGGTGAGCGACGGTGCCGCCCAAACAGCTCTGCGCTCTGTGCAGCCGAACTGCTCGCACACCCCTAGTTACGGCTCTGGTAATAATCAACGGGTATGCCAACTGAGGCCTACATAAAACACAGTGGCAAGAGGTGTGCTCAGACCCGCTACACTGGTGATAAGAGATGCCATTTCGGGGCAATTTAACAAGAAACTCTTACTGCGACAGTTACTATGATAAGATGCTGTGCTAGCGAAGAGTTTCAGTATAAAAAGAGCGATAGCCATCACTGTACTTCTGGTAATTACACTCTAGCAAGTGCTGCCATTAGTCCATGCATGCATATCGATAGTTAGCCAAGGGAGGAAATGGAGGTGGGTCCAGCTTACCAGGTATAATAAATAGCAGTTTTACTTACACTCCCCACAGTCCTGCAAAATCGGCCTCTCTCGCAGGACCGACTGCTTCATAAATAGGCCCTTAATAGAGGATTTGAATTGCTTTGAATGGTGCAGATCAGACTTTTCTGAAATCTCGGGTGAAGAATATTTCAAAAAGCAGCATATTTACTAATTGGTATTTTTGTACTGTACATAGGTGGCAGCATAATCCTCAGTACTGTACAACCGGTACAGCCCTTTAAATGTTTTTATTTTCATCTTGTTAACAAACACTCGCATGGTAGTGTCTAGATGCCCTTCACGGAGAGGACACGGACGTCATCAGCTACTGTCCAACGTCATTCCCTACCATCCACGTGGACATAGAGGGGGAATATAATCTTGCGGTTAGCGAAGCGAGCCACCAAGCCCAAAACGCGGCAAACGAAGCGAGCCCGCGAGGGGACAAGTTTCTTCTTTAGGTGGACTTTATGGGCATGGAATCGCACTTCCGCCCTCACTGCACGTCACTTCCAGGTCCTTAGCATGAGTTGGAAATAAGCTCTACCATCCCATATGCATGAAAAATGCCTTGCTGTAATAAACAGCCCCCTGCATGGTCAGTAATAATGTAGGGTCATGCATGACTGCAATGCAATGCATGATGAGAATGGAAACCCACTGCAACAGTAATTGTGTACAGGAGCACAGAAACTCCCTGTACAGGATCAGCTTATGTCATTTTATTTACATTATTACTGGATCCTCCCCCTACCTTTATATAGTACACAGTTATCTGTATTACACCACTAGGAAAGTAAAAGGAACACTATGGGAGCCATTAAACAGGGAAGCAGGATGATTTTGGAGATCCCAAATAATCACACACCCCACACCTCTTTAATGTCATATACACTGTATGACCATCAACACTGTCTCCCCAGTTTCCCTGCTCTTCTCATTCCCCGGCCTAGTGCTGCTACAGCCACCATAGCTCACCCTGTGCTGCCTCTGGCGAGGTATCTATAGGTGACCACACGGGAAAATACCCGGATGCTCCCCATCACGGTGTCACGGCGACGGCAGCAGCCCCATTGTGACGTCATAGGGCTCTCCCGAACATGCGCACTCGGGGCCGCTTAGTAGAGACTACATTTACCATGAGCCTCCACACTCACCTCCTCTACTCCGAGTCTTCCGGGCCAGTAGTAGTGTAGTATCAGCTGTGTTAATGGCTCTGTACAGGTAATTATACATCTCTCGGTCAACCTGCTGCACTGCAACCCCAAGCACGATGTGCTCTCAGAACATGGCCATTGCTATGTAGTCAATATGAAATAATCCTTATATCAGTATCAATTCACTTGTCAGGCACTGAGAATAATACATACTGAGCCAGTGTGAGTATTGCATCTTATACAGGGGCATATTCAATTAGCCGCGATAAGTCGTTTTCGGCGAAAAAGTTTCGCCGATGACGTCATTTCGCCAGACGAAAACTTATCCCCGTATTCAATTCCAAAAGTTTTTTTCACCGACGCGGAAAGTCAATGCATTGGTATAGGCGAAAAAGATTCGCCTATGAAACCAGGCGGAAAAAAGTGCAGAATTGCGGTTTTGGGGTACAAAGGTGGGGAAACCACCCTGCAACCTTGGGACAGGTCCTCAAAGGTTACCTGTGTCAAAAAAATACTAAAAAAAATTTGAAAAACACCCCAAAAAATTACATTGAAAAAGGGGGCAAAAAAACACAAAGTTGGGGTACAAACTTAAAAACTAGTGAAATAAGCTTTTGGAGGTTCTGCAAGTATGGGGGAGGTGTTTTTTTGATTGCATGTGCTTGCTGAAGGTGCATTTTTTAAAACATAACTTTTGCGATTTTTGTAACCATGCTTGCACCCATTTTCATGCACCCTAGATTTGCTGGGACTAGTTATTTTCTCCCAAAAAATCTGCCAAATGCTATTCTTCACCACTTGTGCAAAGACGCTAATTAGCAGCTATTTAGAGCATTTAAGGATCCCAAATAGCTTCAGTAGGGCTATTCGGGGGCATCTACATTGATCCCCAATGTTAGTGCATCTATTGGGGGTGTCAGGCTGATTTCCACAAATCTGAAAGCACTTTTCGCCTGTTTGCATTTTGCCGGGTCCGGATATCGCGTCCTTTGGAACTGAATAGGGCGAAAAGCGGGGCAGCGCACGAAAAATTTCCGCCTCCAAAACATGCAAAGTCGGTGAAAAGTACGGCAGGCGAAACCTTTCCGACTTTTCGCGTCTAATTGAATATGCGCCATAGAGAGAAATAGAAATTGTGTAATGCAAATATCAAAGGTGATGGTCATCGAATAGTGGTGACGTTACCGCCAATGCGGCATGCCTTGTGATGGTATGTAGACATTGCAATTAAATCAGTCGATCGTTTACTCATCAACGCAACCAGTACATCCTTACAGCTTAGTGGGTGTGACTGGGAGTTCACACATAGAATAAGTGTGCAGTGGGCATGTAGATAGAATTGCATCTTGTTTTGAAGTATGCAGAAGTCCATCTGCCTTTAGACAGGATGAGGTTGGTGCAAAGTAAACCCATACTGATAATGAGAATGCTACTTTCTCACACAGATGTGAATAGGCTCTGGCGGGGGCATGTTCTAGATCGGCATAAAGTAGGATGTAGCTCTCCAGCCTAGTTATCCTGATGCCCTCGGAGGACTTCCTTTATCCTCTACCTACTGTCTGAACTACCTCTAATACCTGATTGTTTCTGACCTCCTGGGCTTCGTGTCTCTGGCTGCGGCAGTGTTTGTTTCCGAACTCCGGGCTGTGTGTGACGCCGCCGCACCGTCTTGGATCCAGTGTTCTTCCCTGCCAGGCTGCTGCCTTCGGTCTCCTGCGCTCTCCTCTTCCCGCTGTGTATGGTGGTGGTCCTTGCGCTGTGTGGTTGGAACTCTGCAGATGTCCTTTGAGGTCTCTGGATGCTGCCGATTCCTCCAATCGGTCCTAATGTGTGGGAGACACTGAGTCACCATTTTGGATCTGGCTCCCTGCAATTCCCGCTGGTCCCCTGCGGTCACTCTCCCTCCTGTGTGATGCAGTGGTTCTAGTGACTCCTGTTTGGCCCCTTCGAGGTGTCTCCTGAACTTATCTGCTTCTGCTGTGTCTGTCGATGTCTGGGCTCTGGTGAATATATATCGCCGCGGTGCTATCCTGATCTATATTGTGCACTCCATTGATTTCAGCCTGTCATTGTGTGTTATATCAGGGGTGCACATTACCCCCCTCATTACCCTGCAGTTCTCCCCACCTGTGAGTAACATTGTTTGACATTTCCCTGCTGGATTATTAATCTATTCATTGAATGTGGATTTCTTGTGATGCCTGTCTTGATGGGTAAATATCATTACTCCTCTGCAGTTGGCAGGCTAGACAGTTTTACACACTTGCCTTTTAATTCTGTTCAGTCAAGAGGGGATATTCGTGGTGCGTTTTCGCAGAATCCCTCAGATGCTTGATTATTTCTTATCTACGCAACCCCTACCATCACAATACAGCAGGTGTTTGACGCTGTGGGCAAATATGAGCAACAAATTTCAGATAACCTGGTGGAGGTGCGGGATAACCTCTTTCACATCGTCATGAGTGGTGGAACGGTCGGGAGAAGCTGTGACCTGTATATCAAAGCTGGCAGATGGGCGTTCCCCATAGAGACCCAACTTTTGGATCTCAAACCCTGTAACTCTGCTGTGCAACGTAACTTATCCGACAGAGAGGGGGGAATTGTACTGTAGCAACAAGCCGTTTGCTAGATTACCGGAAATGTCTGTGGGTTCGCACCCAACAGTTTTTTTTTTTTTTAAATGGTTGGCTATATTATATGGGCAGAAGTCCTTGTCCCAGCTTACTCCAGTTAACCATCGTCTCCATCATTTCCTATCTCCATACACCATGTTTATCCTGGCACTGATGTGTTTGGTGACTGGCGGTGTTGCTCATCCTTCTGACACCTCTCGAGCAGTAGCTATTTGGCTGGAGCATTTTGCCCTTGGATGGACTCATCCTCCTGATTGACTTCGGTCCTATTGGGTTTAGGTGTAGTTGTGTTGGTTTCTGAGACCCTAGCTATTTACTGTTTTCTCTATGTTGCCCATTTCATTTGAGCAAAGTGTATTTTTATACTTTACAGTATGTATAAATTATCCTGCTTTATAATACCACTATTATATCTATATTACTGCTATTTTTATTTAGATATTTGTATGGTGTTATGGGTTTTTACTGCTGTATGCTGGGTTATTCCATGGTGTTCACCTAGTCCACTAGCCTATCGCTTTTTTCAAAATCCTGGATCTTATTTTGTTTTTTTATTTGTTCTGATTTTCAGTGAATTATTCTTTAGATTGGGTGGCCCATTATTCTATAGTCATTGTGATGAATGAATTCTCCAGTCTACATTATCCTGATTAGTGTTTGACCTGTAGTTTTGTGGGGTATCTGGCCCCTCTGTGTTTCGTTCCTACAGTAATATTTTGTGACTTCCAGGATTTATTTTGTTGTTGACTATGGGGGTCATTCAGACCCACTCGCAAGCGGCAGTACGCTCGCAAGTGGGTCGATGGTCCCCACTGCGCACGACGGAGGGAGCTCCGTCGTGCGCATGCGCGAGACCCGGTGAGCGAAGGACTTTCCATCGCTCCGGGTCTCGCACCAAAGGTGACGTGCTGTCGATGTTGATTGATAGCACGCCCCCTTTGGTGGGCGTTCCGGGGGCGTGCCTGCCAGACGGAGGCATTCCCATGGGAACGCCAACCATCTGAAGCCGGCCCCACTGGGAGTGATTTTGGCTCTGATAGAGCCAAAATCACTCCTGGCCTTGCGGCAGGGAAACCCGACCGCAGGGTTTCCCTTGCAATTCCGATGGTCAAGACCATCTTTTTGCACGCTCGTATATGCTGTGGGTGGTGACCCACAGCTATACGAGCGTCCAGGAGGACGCTCCATATTAATGGAGGAGGGCCCTGATTCAGAGCGAGCGCTCTGGTCAGAGCGTCCGGCTCTGAATCAGGGCCTATAGCCGGTCAGTAGGTATAGTTTTTGTTTTGAAGTCTATCTGTTGATTATTTTGATCCTGGGCTGGAAGCTCCCTGACCCTAAGGCACTTTGGTATAGTTTCCCCTCATTTTTCGGGGTGGGGTTAGTTGGGGGGAGGGGGTCTAGTTCAGGGATCCAGATATGCCATAAGTTGGGGGTATGGTCATGTAGGGTGGGGGGAATTGGGGGGTGGGTGTTATTAAAGATGCTGTCCATGTTGTAAAGATATTGGCTAATGCAGCGGAACCCTGGGGTGCCCTGGGACACTTGCAGGGGGTGCCTCAGGTTGGTGGTCCAGCACCAAATCAAATTCTTTATGGTCAATTTAATGTAAATATGTGCACAAACAGAAGCACAAACCAGTCCACCACTATTTAACCAAACCTAAGGATCACAGGTCAGCACAATTTACTTCACTTTACTAAATTTCTCCAAAACTTTTGGCTTAGGGGTGCCGTGAAAACAATGCTGATGCACTAGGGTGCCGTGATTCAAAAAAGTTTGGGAACCACTGGGCTAATGTGTGTTTTAATTATTTTTGTGTCATTCTTATTGGTCTGGTACTTGATTACTCTATAAATGTTTATTAGAGGTGAGTTTGTGCTGCCTGGTTTAGTATGGAGTATGAAGACATTTTCTATTTAGATTAGTTCTATTGTTTCCACTCCTTGCTCATTTCTTTGGTTTCCGGTTCATGCAGGTACACCCAGCATTCATCCAATGTGAAAATTCATGTCGAGTTTGCTTGTGAAATGGGGTCAGCATGCGGGGAACCCATTGTGATGACACTTTATATATGTCCAGTTGCTCATGCATAATCTTCCACACACTTCCATAACTAAAAGCAACTTCTTTGTAGAAATGTGAAGGCTCAGATCGTTTCAGATGTCCCTGCCAAGTTCAGATTTTTACCCATCAAATTTCGGGTCTCAGAAAGAGGCAAAAAATTAATTTTTCATGGACAAACATCTTTCACGGACAAATCTCCGTGAAAGATGACATTTGACCCGCGCTTCGTCTAGCCCCAGCTTTTTTCTTTTTTAAAACTAGTAATTTTTTTCAAAAACATCCCCAATATGGTCATTTTTTTAATTATCACATTATGTAATTAAAGATGCTTAAACTTGATTTTAACATTTTTTTGTTAAAAAAATAATGAATCAGGTTTAAATAGCTCTTATTTACATAATTTGCTTTAAAAAATATTAGCCAGTTGTGGTTAATGTGGTTTCTGCAGTATATTCACACTTTTTAATTGACATTTGCATTCGTTCCATGTCAGGAGAACATAACTTTTGTACATAATATAGTACTTTAATGAAGTACCATATAATGTATAGCAGAGGGTGGAGTCACAATGACACGTATGTGCCTAAACATGTGCTGACATGAATAAAAGGAGAGTTATGGTTAAAAACTTACCTTGGTTAACTCTCTTTCTTCGAAGTCGTTTGGGTCCACAGGGAGACATTGGGGTGTAAGTGGGACCTGGAGGAACGGACACCAACAGCATACCTTTTCAATCCCAGGATGCTCCGGTCCTTCCCCCTATACCCCGCCCACAGCCTGAGGTCAACTCAGTTTTGTTAACAAGCCCAAGGCAGGAGCAGGATAGGGGAGAAGGAAGACTGGTATACTGAGGAATCACACTCTCACACAGAGAAGGAAACTAGTGACCAGGAGAAGAAAACCCATAGAAGCCCGGAGCGTCATGGCGGGTGCCCAGTGGACCCTATGGACTTCGAAGAAAGTTAACCAAGGTAAGTTTTACCATAACTCTCCTTTTCTTCTTCATGGTCCATAGGGCTCCACAGGGAGACATTGGGGATGTCCCAAAGCAGTTGTTCAAGAGCTGATAGAACCCTACGTCCGAAGGAAGCGTCCTGAGAGGCAAATGTATCAAAGGCATACAACCTAAGAAAGGTGTGGACAGAAGACCAGGTGGCCACCTTGCATAGCTGTTCAGCTGAGGCGCTACCCCGGGCTGCCCACGAGGGACACACAGAGCGAGTAGAATGAACAGAGTCTGTAGTCAGCACAGGAAGGCCCATCTGCATGTAAGCCTTTGAGATAGTCATGCAAATCCATCTGGCCAGAGTCTGTTTTTTATATGGATTCCATAAGAAGGGATGACCAGCTAAGATGAAGAGGGAGTCTGATATCCGAATGGAAGCAGTACGGTCCACGTAGATCTTTAGAGCACAGACCACATTCAATGAGGCCTCACCTGCCGAGAGGTCTGGTGAATTAAAGGCCGTAACCACAATTTCCTCATTCAGGTGGAAGCGAGAAACCACCTTGGGAAGGAAGCCTGGACGAGTACGAAGAACAGCCCTGTCCTATTTAAATATCAAAAAGGGGGAGCGACATGAAAGCGCCCTACAGGCAGATGCTATAGCCAGAAGAAACAATCTTTGCAGTGAGCCATTTGACATACACTGATTCCAGGGGTTCGAATGGAGGTTCCTGAAGTGCTTAGAGCACCACTGACAAATCCCATGGAGCCACAGGAGGGACAAAGGGAGGTTGTATTCGTAGAACACCCTGCATGAAGGTGTGAACAACCGGTATAGGAGTAATATTGCGCTAAAACCAGATAGACAAAGCAGAGACCTGCACTTTCAGGAGGTGCTAGGTGGAGGCCTAGATCCAATCCAGCTTGAATGCTAGAATTCTGGAGACCTTAAAAACCTGAGGGTCATAGTTTCTTGGAGCACACAATTGGAAATATGTATGCATATTCGGTGGTAAATCCTGGCTGAGGCTGGTTTACGTGCTTTTAGCATGGTCTGGACCACAGAGCTGGAAAAACCCTTAACCATTAGGAGGGATGTCTCAAGAGCCAAGCCATTAAAGACAGATGTGCTGGGTCCAGATGTAGACATGGACCCTGAGACAACAGGTCTACTCGTAGAGGGAACCGGAGAGGAACGTCTATGGAGAGCCGTTGAAGACCGGAGTACCCATGACATCTGGGCCAGGCCGGAGCTATTAACATGACTGTGCCTCCCTCCTGTGTGAACTTTCAAAGCACTCGAGGAAGCAGGGATATTGGCGGGAAAAGATATGCTAAATGGAAGTTCCATTTCACCAACAATGCATCTATGAAGGCCGTGTCGGGGTCCTTTGTTCTGGCTCCATAAATTGGAAGTTTGTTGTTGTGTCTGGAGGCCATGAGATCTACCTCCGGAAAACCCCCATTTGTCCACTAGAAGCTGAAAGACTTCCGGATGTAGAGACCATTCTCCTGCATGCACATCGTGACAGCTGAGGAAATCCGTCACCCAATTGAGAATCCCCGGGATGAACACTGTGGAGATGGCTGGGAGATTGTGTTCGGCCCAGGTGAGAATGCAGGACACTTGTCATTGCTGACTGACTTCGAATGTCCCCTTGATGATTGAGGTAGGCCACCGCCGTGGCGTTGTCGGACTGTACTTGTACTTGCCTGTTTTTCAGAATATTGTTTTGCCAATGTTGATTGGCAAAATTGCCTCGACTGGGGGCCATCGGTCCTTGAAAAAGTGCTGGCCGGTTACTGCGCCCCATCCTCTGAGGCTTGCGTCCATGGTGAGCCCAGTCCGGGATCCAAAAGGGACGACCGTGGTTCAAATGGGAAGTCTTTAGCCACCAGGCTAGGGACAGACGAACCTCTGAGAGGAGGCTCGTCATCTGGGATCTAAGCAAATGGGGTAGCCTGTTTTACTTGGAGAGGATCAGGTGTTGTAGGGGCCTGGAGTGAAACTGGGAAAACTCCACCATGTCGAAGGTGGACACCACTGATCCCAAGGTCTGCATTGCAGAGTGAATTGACACAGCGATTGTGAAGCAGACTGTGTAGTCTGTGATGTAGTGTTGAAATCTTGTCCAGTTAGGAAGATTCTCTGAACTCGAGAGTCAAGGGATCAAAAATGTACCATTCTTTGAGGGTGTCAGGGAAGACTTTTTCCAGTTGACCAGCCAACCGTGCAGTTGTAGAAAGGCAATGGTTACCTGCAGATGGCGTTGAGTCTCTGGGTAGCTTGTCAACAGCAAGACATCGTCCAAGTACAAGAGCAGTTTGATCCCTTGATGACGAAGAGAGGCCGCCATAATTGCCATTATCTTGTTAAAGATCGGAGGGGCCGTTGAGAGGCCAAACGGCAGAGCCTAGAATTGGTAATGTTGTTGCAGTGTAGCAAACTGAAGATATTGTTGATAAGGCAGTTAAGGTACATTTAGGTAAACGTCCTGAATGTCTCTAGGGATACCATAAAATCTCCAGGCTCCATAGCTAGGATAATAGAACGGGGGGTTTCCATACGAAACCTGGGCACCCTGATAAATTTGTTCAGACTTAAGGTTGAGGATAGGGCAATGAGACCCATTGGGTAGAATAATAGCCCTTGCCCTGTTGTGAGAAGGGGACCCGAATTATTACTCCTGAATTCAGTAAGGACTAAATGGCTTTTTAGAGCAACAGGGCCTTGGTTGAGTTGGGGGGGGGTTCACCTCTGGAAGGAGAGTACGTATTCGTTGGAGACCACTTCTCTTACCTAGGCATCTGATGTAGTTTGATGCCAAACTTGGGCAAATTGAAGAAGTCGTCCTCCCACCCTGGGAGCCCCCAGGGAGAGGCCCGCCCAGTCAGGCTGCAAGCTTGTCCTCAGACTTGGCAGGTGGGCATCTAGTAGCCCAGGCTTGTTTGACCCTAGGCTTAGAGGCTTTGGCTGATGTATGTTGCCATGGAAAGGACTGACCCTTGGCTTTCCCTGAGGGCGAAAGGATGTTGTCTGACACTTTATATGCAGATGGCAGTATGCCATCTTGTTAGTCGCAAAAAGCAGTCTCAATTTTATTTCTGGACCAAATAGTATGTCTCCTACATAAGGCAGGAACTCTAGAGCCCGTTTTGATTCTGAATCTGCTTCCCAGGAATGTAGCCACTACCGAAGTGGCAGAGATTCTGGAGGCCAAGAGAGCCGTATCCATAGCTGCTTCATTAAGTAGGAGGCTGCATCTATAATGTGAGATATGTAGGACAGCTGTTCCCTCAAAGCATCAGGGAGAAGTGTCTCTTCTAGGGCCTCTGCCCATCTCTCAATAGCTTTTGCCACCCAGGCCGTAGCCCTTTCAGGACGAGTAATAGCTCCTGGAAGAGAGTATATAGATTTAGGACTAGCTTCTATACATCTATCTGTAGTCTCCTTCTAGAAAGTCGCAGTAGGTAAAGTGGCTTTTTTAACCAGACGTGTTACATGAGAATCCACCGTTGGGGGAACTTCCCATTTAGTACAATCAGTAGCTGTAAGTGGGTAAAAGGAACTGAAACGTTTTGGTATTTGAAACATTTTACCGGGCATATTCCAAAGCTTCACTCATGTGATCAGATAGCTGGTCAGAGTGAGGAAACTGTGGTAAAAACAAGAGATATGGTAAGAACTTACCTTTGTTATCTCTGTTTCTACGAAGTCCATAGGGTCCACAGGGTTGACCTTGGGGTATAGCTGGATCTGGATCCATGGGCACCACGCAGTTAAAGCTTTAGCTGCTCCCAGGATGCACTTGGGTCCGTCCTCCTCTATACCCCGCCCCCGGCCACAGCACCTCAGTTGGTAAGCAGCCAAGGCCGGAGGAGGAGACTAAACAGAGAGAAGGAAGACTGGAACACACAAGAAACCATACTCACAGAAATGGGAGACGGAAAACCGGTGACCAGCCACACAGCCCATTTGAAGCCAGGTGCGTCAGGGCGGGCGCCCTGTGGACCCTATGGACTTCGTAGAAACAGAGATAACAAAGGTAAGTTCTTACCATATCTCTTGTTTTCTACTTCAGGGTCCATAGGGGGTCCACAGGGTTGACCTTGGGGATGTCCCAAAGCAGTACAACTAAGGGCGGGGACGCTCCTGTGCTGAAAGGAGTACCCGGCGCCCAAAGGATGCATCCTGAGAGGCAAAGGTGTCAAACGCATAGAACCTCAAAAACGTTTGAATTGAAGACCAAGTGGCCGCCTTACACAGCTGAACAGCAGAAGCGCCACGTCTAGCAGCCCAAGAGGGACCCACAGAACGAGTGGAATGAGCCTTAACAGAGGCTGGCACAGGTAAGCCCTCCTGTGCATAAGCCTCACAAATAACGGAACGAAGCCAACGGGCTAACGTTTGTTTGTTGGCAGGCCAACCCCTCTTGTGAAAACCAAAGAGGATAAACAAGGAATCAGACTTCCTAACCGAAGCCGTCCGGTCTACATAAATTCTAAGCGCCCGGACCACATCTAAGGAAGTCTCACCAGCTGAAAGATCAGGGGACTGAAAAGCTGGCACAACAAGTTCCTGATTAATATGGAACTTCGAGACCACTTTGGGCAAAAACTCAGGACGAGTGCGGAGCACCGCTCTGTCCTGGTGAAAAATCAGGAAAGGAGGGCGACAGGAAAGCGCCCCCAATTCAGACACCCTCCTGGCCGAAGCAATTGCCAGGAGAAAAACCGTCTTAAATGTCAGCCACTTGAGCTCCACCGCCTCAAGAGGCTCAAACGGAGGACCCTGCAGGACCCGTAGCACCACCGCCAAGTCCCAAGGAGCCACAGGAGGCACAAAGGGAGGCTGGATCCTGAGAACACCTTGGAAAAAGGTGTGAACGTCTGGTAGTATTGCAATCCGCCGTTGAAACCACACGGACAAGGCGGACACATGAACCTTCAGAGATGCAAGGCGTAAGCCGAGATCCAATCCTGACTGAAGAAATTCCAAGATCCTAGAAACTCGGAACACCTGAGGATCATAATGTCTGGACTCACACCACTGAAAGTAAGTGTGCCACACTCTGTGATAAATCCGTGCTGAAGCTGGCTTGCGTGCCCTGAGCATGGTACCAATAACCGAACTGGAGAAGCCCCGAGACCTCAAGACGGCTGTCTCAAAAGCCACGCCGTCAAAGACAGCCGACCCAGATCCGGGTAAAGGCAGGGGCCCCTGAGACAACAGGTCCCGACGCTGAGGAAGAAGGTACGGAGCGTCGATGGAGAGGCTCCTGAGATCGGAGTACCAAGGACGTCTGGGCCACGCCGGAGCTACCAGCACGAGCATGCCGCCGTCCTGCTTGAATTTCCGCAGAACCCGAGGAAGCAGGGATATCGGAGGAAACAGATATGCCAGGTGAAACGTCCATTTCACCGACAGCGCGTCCACCAGACTTGCACCTGCGTCTCTTGTCCTTGACCCGTAAACGGGCAACTTGTGATTGTGACGGGAGGCCATCAAGTCCAGCTCCGGCAGTCCCCACCTGTCCACGAGTAGCTGAAACACCTCTGGGTGAAGCGACCATTCCCCGGGATGCACGTCGTGACGGCTGAGGAAGTCCGCCTCCCAATTGAGGACTCCGGGGATGAAGACCGCCGAGATCGCTGGAATGAGACCCTCCGCCCAAGTCAGGATACGAGACACCTCCGACATCGCTGCCTGACTGCGAGTTCCGCCTTGGTGATTGATATACGCCACCGTGGTGGCGTTGTCGGACTGCACCTGTACCGCCCTTCCGTGAAGAGCGGGGCCGGACGACTGCAGGGCCCTGTATACTGCCCGCAGTTCCAGGATGTTGATGGGGAGAAGTGCTTCTTCCGCTGACCAACGACCCTGAAGCGACAAAGAGCCGGTCACTGCCCCCCAACCCCGGAGACTGGCATCCGTCGTGAGCAGGACCCAGTCCGGGATCCAAAATGGGCGCCCCTCGACCAGATGAGCTGTCTGAAGCCACCAAGCCAAAGATAGCCGAACGTCCGGAGACAACACCAGCACCTGAGAGCGGATCCGGTGAGGTAACCCGTTCCATTCTGATAGAATCAGCCCCTGCAGGGGCCGGGAATGGAACTGGGCAAATTCCACCATGTCGAATGTCGACACCATGGACCCCAGAACTCTCATAGCCGAATGGACCGACAGGCGGCAACGGCTCAGGCAACTGCGTATCCGCAGCTGTAGGGAGGCGACCTTCTCCGGAGTCAGGAAGATCCTTTGCTGACGCGAATCCAGCAGGGCTCCCAAATGAACCATCCGCTGTGATGGAATCAGGGAGGACTTTTTCCATTTATCAACCACCCGTGTGCTTGCAGGCAAGCGATCGTCAGGTGGAGATGTTGAAGCAGTACCTCCGGGGAGCTCGCCAGCAACAGGAGGTCGTCCAGGTACGGCAGCAGCCGTACATTCTGGTTCCGAAGATGTGCGGCCATGACCGCCATAATCTTCGTGAACACCTTCGGTGCCGTGGAGAGACCAAAGGGTAGCGCCCGGAACTGATAGTGGTGTTGAAGGATAGCGAACCTCAGATACCGCTGATGTGAAGATGCTATCGGAACATGGAGGTAGGCGTCCTGGATGTCCAGGGACACCATGTAATCCCCCGGTTCCATCGCCAGAATGATGGAACGTAACGTTTCCATCCTGAACTTGGGAACCCTGAGGAATTTGTTCAGAGACTTCAAGTTGAGGATAGGGCGATGAGAACCATTGGGTTTCTGCACCAGAAACAGAGACGAATAATACCCCGTCCCTCGTTGTGATAGAGGAACGGGAACAATGACCCCTGCTTTCAGCAAGGACTCTATAGCTTCCTGAACCTGTAACGCCTTGGTCTTGTCCTGAGAAGGACTTGTGCAGAAAAACTGGTGGGGTGGTCTGTGCCGAAAAGACAGGGCGTACCCCTGGGAGACCACTTCTCGAACCCAGGCATCCGTGGTGGTATTGTGCCAGCACTGGGCAAATAGAAGAAGTCGGCCTCCCACTCTGAGGTCCCCCAGAGGGAGGCCCGTCCCATCAGGCCGCAGGTTTATCTTCCTGCTTGGAAGAAGGGCGCCGAGCACTCCAGGCTTGCTTCTTGGGTTTAGAGGCCGTCTTACTCGCAGACTGTCTCGGGAAGGACTGACCTTTCGCCTTACCCTGAACCCGAAAGGAACGAAAAGCCGAACTCCAAACCTTAGCAGGCAGTGCCGCCGAAGGGAGGAAGGCCGACTTGGATTTAGCCAGGGTGTCCACTATTTTGTCCAAGTCCGGACCAAATAGTAATTCCCCATTGAAAGGTAAGGCCTCCAGACCTTTCTTTGAATCAGAGTCCGCTCTCCAGGACCGCAACCATAAGGATCGGCGGGCAGACACCGCTGCAGCCGATACCAGCGAGGTCAGCAGACTAGCATCTAAAGAAGCTTCTCCAATGTAAGAAGCAGCGTCCCTCATTTGTCCCAACAATGCCCGCTGGACATCCGGAGCGTCGTCCGGGAAGGTATCTTCCAATGCATTGGCCCACCCCTCAATGGCCTTGGCCACCCAGGAGATGGCCATGGACGGTCGGGCCACCGCCCCGGAGAGGGAGTAAATAGACTTTAAGCAAGTCTCAACTTTCCTGTCCGTGGGATCCTTCAGCGAGGATATCGACGGTAATGGTAAGGTGGCGCCCCGAGTTAAACGGGTGACATGGGAATCCACCGCCGGTGGAGTTTCCCATTTTTTACAATGTGCCTCAGGGAAGGGGTAATTAGAAGCCAACCGCTTCTGAGGAAGGAATCTCTTACTGGGCGCCTGCCAAGCTACCGCCATATGATCCGTCAACTGATCCGACAGGGGAAACACCGCAGAAGCCACCTTAGTTTTTTTGAAACTAGGAAACTTCGACTTAGGAACCGATGCCTCATCCTCTATAAGAAGAATAGCTCGCACCGCCCTAACTAGTGCTCGCACATTAATGGACGACTTGGTATCCATTTCCTGGACCGAGGCGTCCGAGTCAGTGTCATCAGGGACCTCCCCATCATCTGAGGAACCCTCTGAGTCCGATACCTGAGCAGCCCGTGTCATGAGTGGGCGTTTTGAAATCCTAGAAGGCATGTCAGTCTGCAACATTGACTGAAAAGCTGAGGAAGCGGCCGCCAAATTTTGCACGGAGTTGGAGAGCACATCCACCCAGGGTGGAGGGGTCACCATAGGGGCCTGAAAAGGTACCACAGGCTGCTGCGGCACAGGGGAAGCCTGACCCCGCATAGGGACCCACCGACTGAGACCCAGGAGGACTCCGCAATAACTGCGGGACACCCGGGGAATGGGGGATGGTCGGCTGGGACAACGACCTAGTAGGGAGAGCAGTCGGGACCGATAGACGGTCCGCAATAGACAACAGCACTTGAGAAAATATCGCCCACGGTGGTTCCTGCGCCAGAGAAGGTCTGGATGGGCCAGGAGCCACCTGGCATCGACTACACAGGCCATCCTGTGACAAATCCTCCCTATCTACTCCTGCAGAACAGCGTCCGCAGGAGGCCAACACCGGAGCCACTGAGCGCTCAACCTCCTCGTCTGACATGACAGAATATATTATATATCTGGCACCAGGGTAGAAGTAAAACGCACTCACCGGTGTGCTGAACAACAGCCCACAATATGGCACTGAGTAGCACACAACTGTATGTGACGGACCTCACAAATACGTGATCTATATAAGTGAGGTCAGTAGAAACGCCCCTCCCCCACACACCTGTAGGGCTTGTAGGAGAAGTAAAGGGATAGGTATAAGCTGACAGTAAGTAGAAAAAAGACACAAACAGGCAGCACTAGCAAAAGTCACATACCATGCAGGAAGATATACTCACTGCACCTTTCCACTACAATCAACCTGCCCAGATTCAGTGTCTGGGAGGGCTATAGTGCTGTGTACGCTGTCCTTAATCAGGGGAGAGGTACACAGGGGGACCGGTCCGCGTGCTCCCTGAAGATCTGCGCTGCCACTGTGAGAAAATGGCCGCTGGAGACCTCAGGGGAGGAGTGGCCGAGTAGCTGCAGCTCAGCGACGCCAGACTCCGTGCTGAAAGGCGCGCTGAGCTGAGGGGAGGAGCCGCTGACAGGGAAGGCTTCCTCCCCTGGCTAGCATATTAACCCCAGGGCTTGCCGGCATCCCGCTTGCCATATATCCCTGGTGGTCTAGTGGTCCCACGGGTTATTCCTCCTCAGAGGGGGAGCCCGCCGCCGCCGCTAGCGGCCCCCGGTCTGTCCCCTAGGACCGGGGGCAAAGGACTGCATCTGCAGGCAAAACCCGCGAGCCGCCGCTAATCGGCGACTCGCGGCTTACCTTGTCCCCGGCGACTCCGGCAGCAGTCCAGGGAGGGACCCAGAGTCCGGCTAGTACGGACTCTGGCCTCCCGCCGCGATCCCCAGTGCAGTACTGGCGTCGCGGCGCCAGCGGGGAAGGAGAGCGGCAGCGTGGGCGTCTGCATAGACAGCCCGTCGCTGCCACACTAGAGCCTCTGTATTAAAATAAAAATCTAACAGGCTCTTTTTTTTTTTTTAAATAAAAATAGAAAGCTTTTGGGGGCTGCTCCTGCAGCCCCCCTGCGCAGGTGACCCGACTCCGGCCGGGCACCAACTCAAACTGAGGTGCTGTGGCCGGGGGCGGGGTATAGAGGAGGACGGACCCAAGTGCATCCTGGGAGCAGCTAAAGCTTTAACTGCGTGGTGCCCATGGATCCAGATCCAGCTATACCCCAAGGTCAACCCTGTGGACCCCCTATGGACCCTGAAGTAGAAACAACCTTTTGTTGCTTAAAAAGTGCATGATTTTCTTAGGAGCAGGTTCTTTTTGTAGAATACTTTTAATAGCTCTCACAAGAGCAGGTATATTTAGTTTAGAGCAGGGGTGGGGAACCTTTTATCTGCCGAGGGCCATTTGGAGATGAGAGATTAATATAAAATCATAATTCGTGGGCCCGGTGGAGGCCACATCCCCTCCATGTGACATTACACAGGGGCAGGGCCACAATCGCCAGTGATTACAACAATGCCCGGAGCATCCTCAGGATGCTTCATGGAGCTGTAAGGGCAGGAGTGTGACCACCTGAAGCGTTCTATGAACGCTCCAGACGGCACTGCTGCATAGATTCTGGCTGCAAGGTGTCATTCTAGACACCCTGTTGAGGCTACCAGAAAAAAGCTCAGGGGGCCATACCAAATGATTCCACAGGCCTTATACGGCCCCCGGGCCTGAAGTTCCCCTTCCCTGGTTTAGAGGGTGGCTCCTCTTCTCCTGAGACGGAGTCAGAGTGAGAGGCAGTGTCTTCTGCCATCCCAGATGATATCTCAGAATCAGATAACGGTGTGAATTGGGAAAATATAGTGTGTATAGTAGGTAAAGTTTTCTCTTTTTGCAATATTTGCCGAAAACCCATCGAGATATTAGCCAAACTCTATACTGAGGTAGACAGTATGTCTTATCCATAGGAGAGGCAAAGGATTTGCAGGGGGTACTTGCTGTGGCCATGCCATAGGGGGAGCTACCACGGGGACTGCTACTTGGTCCGCAAGTTTTGCCAGCATTTGCGAAAAGGCAGCCCAAGGTGGGTCCTCAGGGAGAGTGTGGCTGTGTAACAATTAATGCAGAGACCATCCTGAATGAGGTCCCTCTGTGGCTAAGCCCGCAGAGCAGGACTTACAAGACACCAGAGTAGGAGGAGCAGCTCCAGGCTGCTTGTTATTCTTTCCTCTGCCAGCCACAGTCACAAGAATAACAAAATACACAGTATGATACAATGCAATGAACACCTTGCAATATGTGTAATATGGCACAATGTAGTGTGCAACCGCGCTACATATTGCAGTGTAGTGTGCAACCGCGCTACATATGGCAGTGTAGTGTGCAACCGCGCTATATATGGCAGTGTAGTGTGCAACCGCGCTATATATGGCAGTGTAGTGTGCAACCGCGCTATATATGGCAGTGTAGTGTGCAACCGCGCTATATATGGCAGTGTAGTGTGCAACCGCGCTATATATGGCAGTGTAGTGTGCAACCGCAGTATATAGTATGTGAAAGTCCTCACACTTATGTAGCAGATTTGAGGTACAATGAACCTCCAAATACCTTAGTATGTCACGGTATAGTAGAATAAAGAGAAAGGTATAAGCTGACAGTATAGAAAATAGAGATTAGCCCTAGCACAAGTCACATACAAATGCAAAAAAAACCATTACAACTACACAGACCACACTGGATGGTAGGATATAGCGCTGTATAACTTGGCCCGTGGGAGAGGTATACAGGGAAACTGGGCCCAGCGTTTCCCAGAGACCTGCTTGCCTAAAATGTCTGCCGTGCTTCTCTGAGAGGGCGAAGGGTGAGGGAAAAGCAGCTCAGGGAACACCAAGACCGCAGTGGAAAGGTGCCCTGAGCTGGGGGAGGGGCTGCAGGGAGAGCACCTTATCCCCTGGCTGACATTAACCACCTGGTCCCCTGGCCTCTAAAATATGCCTCTATACCAGTATCGTTATGCCCCGGTGGTCTAGTGGGCGAGCCAGTGTCCATATCAGCGCCTCCGGTCTGTCTCCTGAGACCGGAGGCAAGACTGCACTGAGACGCAGGTCCCTGCTAACGGGGTTCCGCCTTACCTGTCCCCTGGATTCCGGGCTGCAGTCTGGGGTCCGGGGAGCCTGCTAGCTAGTCCCCCTCGGAGCCCCGCCGGCAGTACCTAGCACAGGCTTGGTGTCACGGCGCCGTGGAGGGGTGATGGGGTGGCAGCACAGACGTCCGATGCTGCTCGTACAAAGTAAATGAAATCATAAAATTAAAGCTTGGGCTGCTTAATGCAGCCCTCTGTTATAATGGTGATCCAGCTCCTGCAAGACACCAACGAAAACTGAAGTGCCCTCAGGCTGTGGGCGGGGTATAGGGGGAAAGATCGGAGCATCCTGGGATTGAAAAGCTTTGCTGTTGGTGTCCGGTCCTCCAGGTCCCACCTACAACCCAATGGTCTCCCTGTGAAGCCCTATGGACCCTGAAGAAGTAATTATATCTTCCTTAGGCATTAGTGACATTCTAGTGAACACCACTGACCGGGAAACACCCTGCTGCTCATGCTTCCAAATCCTACTATCGCAGGTGTCTGGACACCCAAAACTACTGTAGGAGACACTGGAGTTCAGGGAGAATGTGAGGATGATGGCAACAGGGGCTAATGGTGTCAAGGGGTAACAAAATTAACCACCAGAATTTGCTCCCTGGCTTTGCTTGCAGACACCTCTGGATACACAGGGCTAGGTTTACTAAGTGCCCACTATCCATACGCCCTACCTTTGATCACCGTCAGAGCACAAGAGGGGGGTGGTGGGGGAAATTTGCTCATCTCATCTTCCTATATCGCCAATCAGACTCAACCGCATCATCCTCGTGTTCACCCTACACTATCCATGTCTCCAGTGCACCCTTATTCAATCACAGTGCTGATCCTGTCTGTCCTCCCAGTTACATATCTCTGACTGTGATTTTCCCCTGTGTACTCTCTGTTGGAATATATTGAATTATTTGTGCGTTCTACATTAATTTGTCTCTACAGGGCCACGGACACTTTGTGGAACCATATAAACAAATTATAATTTTAGACAAACACACAAAATGAGATCTCGCACCAACCGTATCTATTCATCTTTTCACTACCGAAATAAAATGTCGGTTATTCTCCCATACCCTAACACTTCATAAATATTTATTCAGACAATATTATGTTTATATATGAAGGTGCTACCTGACAATCTTAGAGTAAATTAGCAAAAACAAAGAAAAAGAAAAGATTTATACGTCTGGTGCACTTAAGGGATTCCAGTAGTTTGAATCAATTTTAATTTCTTAATAAAACATAACTTTTATTGTTGTTACTTAAAATTAGAGGTCCTAAAGAGTAAAAGGCGAAATAATGAAAATAATAGAGTTAGATAAATGTGATATGTATATATACACATATAAATACAATTAGGAAGAAAAAGTGATACTTAAAATAACACCTGTAGTTAGTCTATTGTACGCATAAATAATATTGATCAGGATATATATAATGTACTGGTCGTCTTTTATTTCCTTTATTTATTTCTTCAGTATACCAAAATTCATGGGAAATATACTCCCAGGTACTGTCTGTGTCAGTGTTAGGTTTCCAATAGCAATTAAACTAGTAACTTTTTATTAGCAGTTCATGTCTCGAAACACTGTAACAGTTGAATAGGATATTAAATATTGTTAGTAAGTATCGTTCACAGAGTTCAACTGTATCAGTTCTCCCATCTTCATGGTCTATTTACCTAATAGATTTAACAGTCACATGTTGGTTATTCCTATTTTGAAGCCACTGTGCTGCAGTTATATCTCTGCTTCCAGCCGTTAGCAGATGTGCTGGATATGTTCCCAGGTTTCAGCTCCCCTTAAAATTAACTGTGTTTTTATAATCACGGTACAGTAATATCAATACTGGGGCAGCTGTTCTGTCTGCATACCTATATTGGTATTTTAATCATATATTTATATGTTACAGTTGCAGATTTTAGTTCCCTTAGGAACTTACTGTATTTTATAGTGAAATACTAGATGGTGTTAATTTACAGATTCTGCTGTTAAATATCAAATACTGTTATTGGTTACCTATGTAGCTCCGTGTGCAATTTATGTTACAATATCAAACGTAGCTATTAATTGCCTATATGGCTCCGTGTACACGCTATAATATCATATCGGCTATTATATGCCGTTTAGCGTTAGTACGCTAGCAGCAGTGCTGCTTTGATAAAGCCATTTACTGGCGAAACGCGCGTCAGCACCGCACGCTACCGCTGGTCTTAGTAGCACAATTGAATGCTACAAAATGCTGAATATATGTTTGTGATTTAGATCAGGATGTATGAGTACTGTTTGTGACTATACGCACTAACGCTAAATGGCATATAATAGCCGATATGATATTATAGCGTGTACACGGAGCCATATAGGCAATTAATAGCTACGTTTGATATTGTAACATAAATTGCACACGGAGCTACATAGGTAACCAATAACAGTATTTGATATTTAACAGCAGAATCTGTAAATTAACACCATCTAGTATTTCACTATAAAATACAGTAAGTTCCTAAGGGAACTAAAATCTGCAACTGTAACATATAAATATATGATTAAAATACCAATATAGGTATGCAGACAGAACAGCTGCCCCAGTATTGATATTACTGTACCGTGATTATAAAAACACAGTTAATTTTAAGGGGAGCTGAAACCTGGGAACATATCCAGCACATCTGCTAACGGCTGGAAGCAGAGATATAACTGCAGCACAGTGGCTTCAAAATAGGAATAACCAACATGTGACTGTTAAATCTATTAGGTAAATAGACCATGAAGATGGGAGAACTGATACAGTTGAACTCTGTGAACGATACTTACTAACAATATTTAATATCCTATTCAACTGTTACAGTGTTTCGAGACATGAACTGCTAATAAAAAGTTACTAGTTTAATTGCTATTGGAAACCTAACACTGACACAGACAGTACCTGGGAGTATATTTCCCATGAATTTTGGTATACTGAAGAAATAAATAAAGGAAATAAAAGACGACCAGTACATTATATATATCCTGATCAATATTATTTATGCGTACAATAGACTAACTACAGGTGTTATTTTAAGTATCACTTTTTCTTCCTAATTGTATTTATATGTGTATATATACATATCACATTTATCTAACTCTATTATTTTCATTATTTCGCCTTTTACTCTTTAGGACCTCTAATTTTAAGTAACAACAATAAAAGTTATGTTTTATTAAGAAATTAAAATTGATTCAAACTACTGGAATCCCTTAAGTGCACCAGACGTATAAATCTTTTCTTTTTCTTTGTTTTTGCCAAATTATAATTTTATATATCTTTACACTAGGTCCTATTATCCTATTTCATTACTTTGCTTGATAGAACCAATCCATGGAACTCCATTCCTAGTAATAAACTTGGTTAAAAGAAAGCCAATAAATGTACCCTTCCTAGTAATATTTATTTCTGAAAAAATAGCCATGGCCGATTTTACAGCTGCTACTACTAATAAAGGCAATGAATGAAAGAAATATCAGCATATTTTATAACAAGTAAATATATTGAATACATATATTTTTAAATTAGCATATAAAATGATTGTTGCTTAAACGCCTTTGAAACATGCAAATTCCTTTTAACAAGAGTCCTGTAATGCAGCGGGCTCTCAGGCCCTGTACGCACCAAGCTTCACACAATTATCTGAAGCAAGAACCCAATCTCACCTTTATGAAACAGAACTGCACTCACCGAGGGGTGTACAAATACACATTAGCGGATGGTAAACTTGTACACACAGTGATCCTGCTCCCACTTACCACTTCATCATACACCACCCAGAAAACTAAAAGACATGGGCTCTAAATAAACACGTATACAGGTCTATATAACTAGATAGATATCTATATATCAAAGTACCTTTGAGATTAACAGATTGCTCTATACTCTAATAGACAACAATGCACTGTTGGACTTTGCATTAGCGCCACCTACTCACAGAAGACCCTGTGCGACTGCGATATGGCGAGAAGTGGCCAACTGCGGCGTATATCATATGTATGAATTGCTTCTCAGTTACATGTGTACCTATGGTTTCCACTCCCCAATTCAACTCACTTATCTCCCCTCCATCTCCCTCTCTCTTCAAACCCACTCATGTCAATTCTATTCTGGCAAACGAACCTTACCAGTAAGCTTCCAGTTCAAGAAGCACCGACCTAAAGTAACAGTAACCTGATTATTAATCTGACAAATGTGTATATTCATTGTTTTTCCTCATGAAGTTTCTTATGAACAATCAGAACGGAGTTACTGACAAATCCCTTCCCGCATTCAGAACAGATAAATGGTTTCTCTCCCGTGTGAGCTCGCTCGTGGATGACGAGCTTCGAGTTACTGGTGAAGCCTTTGTTGCATGTGGAACATGTGAACATCTTCTCCCCCGTGTGAATTCTCTGATGAGTGACCAGACTGCCCTTAGTCGTGAAGCTTTTCTCACAAACGGAACAGGCGTAAGGTTTCTCTCCCGTGTGATTTTTCTGATGCACGACCAGTTGGGAGTTTTGGGTGAATCTCTTCCCGCACTCGGGGCACTCATATGGTTTCTCTCCGGTGTGAATCCGCCGATGAGCTACTAGATCGGAACCCTGGGCAAAGCCTTTCCCGCAGTCGGCACAGACGAAGAGCTTTTCCCCGGTGTGAATCCTCTGATGTGTGACGAGGCTTCCTTTTTTGGCAAAGCATTTTCCACACTCGTTACAAACAAACGGTTTCTCGCCAGTGTGACTTCTGTAATGTATTATAAGGAGCGCATTGCATATAAACCTCTTCCCACAATCGGGACACGCATGTGGTTTTTCCCCTCTGTGGTTTTTCTGATGCTTGCCTAGATGTGAATTAGAAGTGAATCGTTTTCCACACTCTTTGCATTCAAATGGCTTTTCCCCTGAGTGAATCCGCATGTGCTCTTGGAGGATGGCGTTACGGGCAAATGCCTTCCCACAGTCCAGACAGACAAATGGTTTCTCTCCTGTGTGAATTCTCTGATGTATAACAAGCAACCCATTGCTAATGAACCGTTTGCCACACTCTAAACACGCGTGAGGTTTTTCCCCTCTGTGATATTTTATATGTTTAACGAGCTGAGAGTTGGATGTGAAGCACTTTCCACATTCTGAACAGGGATAGGGTTTCTCTCCTGTGTGAATTCTCTTGTGTTCTACAAGAATGGTGTTACGGGTGAAACCCTTGCCACATACGTTGCACACATAAGGCTTTTCTCCTGTGTGGAGCCTCTCGTGTCTAATGCGTTGCCCATTGCTGATAAACCTCTGCCCGCACGCAGAGCAGGCGTATGGTTTTTCTCCTGTGTGAAGCCTCATGTGTTCCACGAGAACTGTATTACGAGTGAAGCCTTTCCCGCATTGAGAGCAAACAAATGGCTTCTCTCCCGTGTGAATTTTCTGGTGCGACGTAAGCTGCGGTTTTGTGGGAAAACTGTCTCCACACTCGCTGCAAATAAAGTTTTCAGTTTCGGCGTTAATTGTCCCCGGTGTACCGCTGTCCGGGGTATTAGAGAAACTTGAGTGTATTGATCCATTTGTGGACGCCTCAAAACTTGGAAGTTTGCTTGGGACATTCGGGCATTTTTCTGGGGAATATTCAGCAGCTTCCGTTTCAAGCTTTGGAACTTGAACAGGATACATCTCCGCTGTATTTCTACTGTATCCAGCAGCTGAAAGTAAAATAAAAATATATTTACAAATCAAAACAGTCTAATTGCATTTTTTTTTCTTTAAACCTTAAAACAACCTCTGTATATTTTGTTTTCCTGAAAATTAATAAAATACTGATTGTACAAGGACATGCTATGCCAAAATCCAGTAAAAATAGTTACAGCATCCAGAAGGTTAACAAACTAATGCTGCCCATCCACTAGGCCAGTGGTTCTCAAACTGTGCGCCGTGGCACCCTGGGGTGCCTCGGGAGACTTGCAGGGGTGCCTCAGGTTGGTGGTCCAGCACCAAATCAAATTCTTTATGGTCAATGTAATGTAAATATGTGCACAAATAGAAGTGCAAACCTGTCCCCACCACATAACTGAACCTAAGGATGACAGGTCAGCACAATTTACTTCACTGTACTAGTGTTCATTCTAGCACCCTACACATGTCACAACCAGTGCAGTTCCTCTTTCCTGCCTGAAGTGTCGCTCTAGGCTCTGGTGCTTCTGACGTACTCAGCTGATGCAACAAACTGCTGAGCTACAGACCAGAGTGTGCTAGAAACACCACAGCAGAGAGCGACACTCCAGGCAGGAAAGAGGAACTGCACAGGTTGTGCCAGGTTCAGGGTGCTAGAATGAACACTACTGTACTACATTTATTTCTGAATTTCTCAATAACAAACTTTTGGCTTAGGGGTGCCGTGAAAACAATTCTGATGCACTAGGGCACCGTGATTAAAAAAAAGTTTGGGAACCTCTGCACTAGGCGATTAAACCTAGCGACTGGGCGATAACGGCCATCGTTATCGCTCAATCGCTTGGAAATCGTCCGCAAATCGGGCAGTAAAATGTCCTAAACGACCAGCGATGCGCGATCCCGCTGGTCGTTTGCATCGTCCTGTTTTGCCCGTCAATTAGTCGTTATTGGACATAGTTATCGTGTAATCGTTCATGCATCGGTCCATGTTTTCAACGCCGGAACGACCACCATATAAACATATATAGATTTAAATAAATATTTCAGCCCCCTTTTATTAACAACTGCTTTGAAAATCGTTGGTCTATGGTCGTTTTGTGCAATCGTTCATGTACATGAACGATAACGATCATCAAGAATTGATGAACGATTTGTGAAGATCTTTTGATCTTTCATCTTTCAGGGACAAGTCTGCTAGTGGATGGGCAGCATAAGAAATAGGATCACAAATCTCCAGTCTCTCCAAACCATTAGCTTGCTAGTAATATCTGGAAGACAGTTATAGTGTATTTATCTCGTAATGTAATGGCTCTCAAACTTTATAATAGCTAGTGACCATGCAAGTTCCTCTTTTGACAACTGTAGGAGTGTAACAGCATCCACTCCCTGTACAACAGACAATAAGGACATCCTCCTTTAGGGATGAAATCCTTCCCCCACTACGTGAATATTCCATATCAGGTGGATGTTTTCGAACGGCAATAAACTGGTAATAGATTTATTTACTCTTGCTCAACAAGACAAAATGGCCATCAAACTTTGCCATCCATGTCCTGCAAATGTTTTTGCCTGGTCTAATGAAATGCCTGTAGAAGAGATTATTGTAGTGACTGAACTGATGTGAGACTCTTTTCCATAGCTTATGTTTGTCACTCACCTTCACTGATTTCTACAGCAATCTCCTCCTCTTTAATGTTAATCATTACTTCGTCTTCAGACTGTGAACTAATCCCTACTTCTACGATGTTTAGGTCTTTCTTCTAATACCAGAAAAGAAAAAAAAAAAAAAAAGACAAGAATACAAAGTAAAATGGATTAATTAGCAACTATAAGTATGTATATATATATATATATATATACATACATACATACACACATACATATATATATATACACACACACAACCATAGCGTCCCAGCAGAAACAGAGAAGACATTAGCTCTGGTCAGCTCGGAACCACAGACATTCCCCAATGGACAAGCTATTCTCCAATCCGGTGACCCGTAAGACTATGACAATGGCTAGATTTATTCCGCTTGCATTTAAAACTATTAGAGAAGCAGATTTACCTGTGTCCAGGTAAAAGTGCTGACACATGAACACAGATAATAACCCAGCCAAAGCAATACAAGACAGCAGTGTGACAGTCAGAACTAAAGCAGCTGCGCCACCACCCACTTGGTGAGACCTCATCATTATAGCTGCCTCTTAGGTGAGGTGGATACTGGTAAAATCCTTATAAAGTACCCTTTTATCACCTTATCCTGTATGCAGGTACATTACCCATGGATTGGTAAAATAAATGCTATCATTTATATTTAGTTTAGTTGCATTTTACAGCAAGTTACAACCAAGTAACCCCCACCAGCACGGAGAGGTCATCCTCTTCTTGTTTACAAAGCGCTGCGGAGAGGGGGCTGGTACATCTCTCTTGTGATCCACAATGGCTGGATTTATCTGCAGGAACAGAAACCGCAATTAGAGGATCTGTGTGTTCCATGTGTGGACAACATGTGACATGCAGAAAGACCATCACTCTTCCTTCCCCATATTGAGCCCTTGTGACAGGAGCAATTCATAATAATTCACAGTAATTTCATTAAAGCGAGATCAAACATACACGTAACATGATTAAAAAGGGATATTTAGGGTTATATGCAACATAAGAACTTTAAAATATTAATGTTTTACCTAACAAGTAGAGATATAGAGTGACGGCATTTAGGCACATATCTCTGCACATATTTTCTACTCTTATTAACCATTGTGAGCCTTATGCAGTCAGAAGCATATAAAACAGAAAAGGAGCAATTTACACCTGGACAAACCATGTTGCAATGCAAGGGGAGCACATTGCATGCAGGGAAATACTGGTTGTGTTGCACATAGCTTACACATAGTGCTTCTACAGAGAGCTAGGACACGCTCCTCCCAACTATAAGTGGTATACTTACTAAAGTGCCTGGCTTTTAGAAGTGGAGTTGTTGCCCATAGTAACCCAATCACATTCTAGCTTCTAAAACACAGGTTCTCAAATTCGGTCCTCAGGACCCCAAACAGTGCATGTTTTCCAGGTCTCCTCACAGAATCACAAGTGAAACAATTAGCTCCACCTGTGGAGCTTTTAAAATGTGCCAGTGAGTAATGAGTACACCTGTGCTCCTGCTGGGTGACCTGGAAAACGTGTGTGGGGGTCCTGAGGACAGAGTTTGAGAAACACTGTTCTAGAAGGTGCTAGATAAAGTTGAATGTGATTAGTTGCTATAGGCAACATCTCCACTTCTATAAAACCATACTTTAGTAAATATACCCCTAAGTCTCTGCCCCATTTTCCTATTCCCCACCTAAAGGTGTCCACACACATAGCGATATTTTACACGATCTGGCCGATTCCGACGGATCGTGTAAAACATGGCCAAATCGTGAGGAAATCGTGAGACCTAACTCACGATGACGATGCGATGCGCGTCCCCGCTGGTCGCGCATTGCCGTGCAGTAGGGCAGATCTGACAATCTGGGACAAAATGCACTGGGAAAAAAAAAGTTAAGAAGCGCGATAGATCTTATGCTGTTTACTCCAAATCGTGTGTAGGAGCTGCCGGGGGAGAGTTCAGGGGAAATCGCACACATCGTGGGATCGTGTGCAGATCGCTATGTGTGTGGGCACCTTAAGACTATTTATAAAGGTAATGCACTGTAACTTTATGTATGAACCCATGTAGTGTTAAGATTCTAAAACATTCATAGAGGATGCTGAACTAGACATGGATAAAACAGAAGGGAAACAGACGGCTTATTGTTCTATTCTGTTAGAATAATAGGATGTAAAGTTACTGCCACATACTGGTCAAACCTTTAATACTTATCCTGCTGGCACCATCTACAGTCTAAAGTTAGTATTGCATCATGATAATGGTTCTATGAGACTGGAGAAGGTATGAAAGAAGGTGTGCAGGTTATGGAGATATTGTGGAATCTTTCAAGGGACAAGAAGAAATCATGCCCCAGTCTGTAATCTATAATTTGGCCAGGATTGAACACCCACCGGATGTGGGGCAGATACTGCATGTCACAGCTCGAGTCTGCACTAATTTTTTTTTTTTTTTACACTCGCATGGGACTTATTCCTGAATAGACCATTTGTTTATGGGACACATCTAGCTAAAGCAACTTTGATTGGACTAATGATGTGGTCTGACCACCCCCAGTCTTCCTTGAACTCTCCCTTGCTCAAACCCCCTCTGCGATGGAAATTCAATGAATCCCTCTTACATGACAGACTGAAAAGCCCAACTAGAGGAGGCCTGTGGTGAATACATAAAACACCTGTCTGGAGAGCACACAAATGCGTTATGAGCAGGAAGTGCATTAAACAAGGCACCTTCCAAAAATAAAACGTAAAACCAATATTAGGACATATTGAGGAACTGTAGAAAAAAAAAAAAAATTGGGGACTTGCAGACCTCCCATCTAGCAGAGTTGGGCCCTACTGTTATGATACAGACAAACAAGAAGCTATTAACTTATATCCAACTAGGATCCAGCTCCCTGGTAGAGGACAGATAACCTAGAGAAACAGTCTACACTGGGAAAATGAGTAGAGGCTATTAAGGGAATGGGATTGAAATCCCGACAGCGGCAGGTAAGTGATCTAACCCTCCCTTAGGGGTGCCTAATACTAAACTCCCCCCCAAGACAACGGTAACCCTGCTAACTGCCCTAAACCCCCCCCCGGCGGCTAACAGGACAGGCGCCCAGGACGTACCTCGGTATTTCGACACCCATCATAAATCCTTTGCCGGCATTCTGCAGTCGGGATTGTGACCGGCGGCCATAACTACATCCCCTATTAGGTATAAAGTCTTGGTCAGACGGCTTTACCATTATATGACCTCTCGTGGGGAATCTTGCCTCTCTTTTATTAGAGGCCTGCAATGTTGTCTCTGACCAATCCGCGTTATTGCTGCAATTACTCAAAGCCAAGATCTGTCATTTCTAAGAGCCGCCAAGGACCTCTCAGTGTCCAAACGGCCAGCCAATTAACCTGCTAATCATCACTGTGACGCTATTTACTAAAATTTTGGTGAATATATTTAAGTCACTGCTGCCAAACTCATTCATAGCGGCCGAGTGGGCTTTATGCCTGCACTAATACTACTATAGTCCTTTTATTAATCCAAAATATCTCAACCACCAATTCCTACGATTCTTCTGTAACCAGACACTGAGAAGGCCTTTGACAAGGTTGAGAATTTATAGCTGGTGTGCATGCAGTATACAATTATCTGGCCCATCCGCAGGATACCAGGGGATTGTTTAGATAAGTGTACAGTGTAATGCCGAGACCGACCACTAGTCATCGGTCTGTCGAACATGCCGAAATCGTCCAGCACATCCAAAAGATTTGATAATTAGTCGGCTGCATCTGGCAGTGTATGTGCTGCCACATCCAACCTTTTTCTGTTCCCTCACAGGAAATGAGGGGAAAAGGAACGCAGATATCATGACCATATACACTGTGAAACATCTCAGTGTATGGCCATTATATCTGATGGCTTCAGCTTGTCAGATAAAACGGCTGTCGGTCTGACATGCATTTTATCTCAGAGTGTATGCCCAGCATACGGGACAGGGTCCAATCTGTTACCAGCATATATTCTTTACCTTTACAACTCCCCTTTTGCCAAGATCAAAATAACCGGCTTGGGGTTCCCAAGATGAACTCTCTTCCTAAGAATGTGTGTCTAGGTGGCTCTTGGATGTACTGTCCCGCATAATGGAAGTTTGTGTTGGGTGTCACGTGTCCTAATTTAAAATTAAATATACTTTACAGGGGCAGGCACCAGAGGATCTCAGACTCCCTAAAATACAATTTTAACAAACAACCCAATAGCCTCCCCTCTAAAACCACAGTCACAGTGTCCCCCAGGTAGGACAAAAGAGGAATATCAGAATTAACCAGAGGCATGGGGACAAGCAGGGAATTTGGATTGAGGAACAGTTAATGCACATCCCAGCAAATGTTATATCCTGGGTCACAACCCCACCATAATATTTCCCACTTATACCTACTTGAAATATCTCAAAAACAGTCTAACTCAACAATGGCCTCTTCTATACCACCAATTCCCTTCTTAGCGCTCCTGCTAGGCTGTTTCAGCTAAAACAACCTGCCGGGTGCCGTGTCCAGCAGGTGGGAAGCTTCGGTGTAACAATCACCGCCAGTGAATAGATGCCAGGGTGTGTCACTCATGGGAAAACTGGGGAATGAGAGAAATTCTGCACTCTTTCAATGACCTTCATGCGAAATGGGGCCTCCCTTGTGTTGAGGGATCTTAATACTCATAGGTTCGTTATAGCACGGGCGAAACCTTACTTGCCCCGTTCAGGAACGAAGTCCGGCACTCTACTCTCCCACACATACTCACTCTCAGATACATAAACTCCTCTGCAGATTTACACCCTTACTTACGCTATTAATCAGAGCCTGGGAATGTGACCTTTGATAGTAGCTGGGCAAAGGAAGATTCCAAGTAGCCAGCGCCAGCTCTCCAAGCACTTGTGCGGTAGAGACGCAATATAAACTAGTTTTGAGTTGGTACAGATGCCCTGACACTTTGTGCAAAATGCATATAGGTATTCCTGTTCTAGATGCTGCTATGTCACTGGTTCTCCGCTTCATATCTCTTGGGAATGTTCTAAAATTTAGACCTTTTGGAGGACACCCTCATTAAGCTCTCCTCCAGTTAGGTGGTTTTCTCAAACTCAATATTTTGGCTCTTTATCGTGTTGGCTATTAGTAGTCTACTGGTGCTCCTCCTCTCCTCCAACCGTATTGGACTTATTCCCCAAAGCTGATATTTATATGTACGTGGATGACTTTGTCTCATCATTGGATATCTACGGTCTCTTCCAAAGCACTTTGTTCCGTTGGCTTGACTTCTCTATTGCTTTCAAGTTCAGTCATACCACGTCCCCTTCAGACAATTACCTCCCTTCTTGATCTTAACATCCTGAATGTTTCACTAGCTAATTTACTCAGTACGTCTCCCTCTCCAAAGTATGGCTCACAAGACATTTGTATCCTACAGTCTACTGCTATCCCCATTTATATAAAACCCCTCCTCCTCATCCACTCCCTATTCCACCCTGCTCCTCCTTATGTGCAAACAACTTCTATCATATAACACTCGTTCTTCGCATACACTGGCCTTCATCGCCTACAAGTCTAGTTAGGACACCGCTAAGTGTTCTCGGGATGACCATCTTCATCATCGGCTGGCTGAAGACTTGCTTTTGTGCAGAATTTAATTTGATTTATTGGCAATATTTGGATTGGTTCTATTCATTGTTGTCCCCTCTGGGGCTCCATTACTTGCAATTACTTCTCAGTGTGTGTGTTATCTTTTCAAAATATGCACTAAAAATAAATGAGCCCTTATCTTGCTGGATCCAAGTCAACATGACTAGAACTATGATATGCAAAACTAAACTAATGCAAGTACTAAAACATGAGCTACTGTGCTGAACACTTTCGGTAGCACACAAATGATACAAATAAATAAAAAATGCTGCAATGTCGGGTAAATTTGAAGTATAAAAATACAGGAAGAGGAAGTGTAAAATCAGAGAAACTATGCTTTTGCACACACCAGTGATAGGACCATTATTAAAAAAAGAAAAAAAGATATATATATATAATATATATATATATAGATATATATATATATATATATACACACACACATACATTTTAAATTATATACGGTGTATCTAAATTCCAGAATAACATAATACATCAACATGGCACGTATAGAGGATATAAGCAGTCATAGCTACCAGACACCTGCTTTTATTGGACTGATAACAGCAAACATCTGATTGGTTAAAATGTATCTGGGTTATTTGCATTGAGGCTGGCGGCTACTGACTCCCCCACTAAGACAATACTATTCCCTCATCAGTGTATAGTGATAGAGCATGGTGTAGATTAGGAGATCTCTGTAGTAACTGATCGGGGAAGATACATGACTCTGTATTTAGTGCTCATTACTCACCTGTGCTGACGTTTTCAACTTTCACCTTCACATACATTTCCTCAGCATCATCACTCTGAGTTAAAAGCTCAACCTTCACATCTTCTAAGCTGTCCCACTAAAATAGCACAACGTATAAAATATAAATGCATAATAGGAATTCCAGATGGTAAATATTAGAATCACACATAGTGTCACCCAAGTACTTTATTTAGCATCATGTATCCTACTTATTTTCCAATCCCGCTAGGCTGTTTTAGCCGGGTGCCGCACCCTGCTCGATTTTTCAAGGGCAGAATGCGCCCTGCCCCTCTTAGCGACACTTTGGAGATACCTGGGCAACACAGTGGCACAGTGGTTAGCAATATACGCACTCACTGTCTCACAGCGCTGGTGTCAGGCGTTCAATTGCCAGCCAAAGGCCCTATCGGTGTGGAAGTTTTTGGTCACCCCGTGTATTTCATGCGTCTCTTTTCAGTGCTCTGGTTCTCGTTCACACTCCAAGAATACAATGGTCATTTTTTGCTATTGCAAAGATAATAAACCAATCTGTGAGTCTGAAAAGTGAAAACTCCAATGGGGCAGGACCAATGTGTAATATATTTGAACATGTGGAGGACTTTAATACAGGGCTCGACAATTCCCGGTCGACTAAGATTTAAGCCCTGGCAACAAAGTTTTTCATGGGTCCCCCCCCCCGCCGCCACACTCCTTCCTCGGCCGTCGCAGGGAAGCTCCATTTGCCGGGCGCCCGCTGAGATTTTACCAGCGGGCGCCCGACTCCCCACAGCAGCATCTCACTCCTGAGCTCCAGCGTCCGGCTCCCCCCACGGGCACGTGTGTGTGGCACTATTACAAGGGGCTTACTACTGGGGGCACTTTTACAAGGAGCCTCTATTACAGGGGCCTTACTACTGGGGGCACTAATACAGGAAGCATTACCTTTGGGGGCACTATTACAGGGGCTGGTATGGGCATGTTGCAGAATCTGATGACCATTAAAGAGGCATGTGTGGAGATTTGATGGCATGTGGGGAGGTTGAGGGGGCACTGAAAGGGCACGTGTGGTGGTCTATACAACCTTTCATATATTTTGGTAATGGACGATGGTCTGGCGCCTAAACTTTTAAGATGGCTCCTAGATTTTTACAAAAATTTGTCGAGTCCTGCTTTAATACATGGGCAAAAGACAGGGCGAGAAAATGCAATCGTGTGAAGGGGAACGGTGGGTCTATGAAGTACAGTGTGTGATACATGGAGCTGTGGAACGCTGCGTTCTGACATATTACATTTCAGTGCGCTGCCTTTAACCCCCCGACTGCCATATGCTCTACTTTGGCAGCTCTCTGCTTCTGTGAGGCCAGAGACACGGTTTCTCTTCCTGCATCTGTTATTCATGGTCAGTGCTGCAATTCACAGCATCACAGTGAGGCAGACAGGATATAATCCAGTGTCTCTGGACCCCCGATTACTTCCTAAACACAAAGGCAGCAATCTCAGTGCTTCCAATCTTACAGCATGAATTACAGGGGATAAATGGATACCCCACACTAAATTCTATGGCTTAGAATCAGGGTGGAGGACCTGCGAGAGCCTCCCATCGCAGATATTGTGGCTTTTCACTGGTCCCCCTGCTCATCTCTTCCCCATTCTACAGCAACAATTTCAGAGCAGTGAATGACAAAAGGTCCCAACTTTAGGTGGCACAGCAGCAGCAGCTGTACAGGGAAAACTGATGTCATTATCCTTATATAAAATAACTCAAGAATAAATGATATATCAGGCAGGATTTATGGGTTAATTCAAATCTGGCTTTTTCCTACCTCACAATCTAATGTACTATCATAGTCATCCTCTTCCTCCTCCTCTTTCACTGTACATTGCTTTCCACTATGAGGGCTGGGACATCTCTCTGCTGTATTTACGCTGCTGGATGCATCTGTATAAAACACACACAGTGACTGAACACAGGAGCTGATTCAGGCCCGGACGCTAAGCTGCGCTCTCACGCAGCCGAAAGGGCCGGGTATGCAAATGCCGCGATCGCACTGTCTGATGGACGGACGCCTTCTATGTCTTAGAGAGTGACGGCAGAGTGAACACACGCCAGTATAAAGATGCCCACTTTTCTCTCTTAGCATACGTCATCTCCAGGAAGTGTGTGATTAATCAGAACCATCGAGAGCCATCGGAGCTGCAGGCAGCGCTTGAGGAAGACCCTACCCCGCCGCAAGCACTGCGATCAGTGCTGGCTGAAATACACCCAAGTGACGTGTGCAATGACACATCTTTGCTTATTATGCACACCCATAAAATGCCCAGACACGACTGCGTTCACACATCCACTCCCCCGTTCACAAGCACCTGCCCGTTACCACCCACAATCGGCACTGTTATTCAAAATTAGCGTCCAGTCTGTACTACGAGGGCACAATTCCCGAGCGCAGTGAGTGACTCGCGCATCACATATTGACGTATACACAAAAGTGCGATATTGACGCATACGCAAAAGTGCGATTATCGGCCATAGCATGCATCCGCGGCTTAGCGTCCGGGGCTGAATCAGGCCCACAGTGTCTATATAGTAGTGATTGGTAGCATAAACAGTAATTGCTTAGCTCAAGGTCACTGCTTTGTATAATGAAACATTTCTTAAAGGACTAGATAAAATCTTTATAACAGATATATCTTCCCTTACCCACTGAAATTGGTGGCTGAAAAGTCTCCACCTTCACTTCATTGTAGAATTTTTTTTGTTCTTCCAAATAATGCATATCCTGTGTGCAGAGATAGACAGTGACATCCTGACACCTTATAAGAACCTGACACACACAATGATACAGTCACCACCCAGACACATCCCCTGCTGTTACTGTATAATGTCCCATCCCCAGCAGTCACCTCTCCAGTCATAACCCAGACATATCCCCTGGTGTTACTGTATAATGTCCCATTCCCAGCAGTCACCTCTCCAGTCATCACCCAGACACAGCCCCTGGTGTTACTGTATAATGTCCCATTCCCAGCAGTCACCTCTCCAGTCATCACCCAGACACATCCCCTGGTGTTACTGTATAATGTCCCATTCCCAGCAGTCCCCTCTCCAGTCACCACCCAGACACATCCCCTGGTGTTACTGTATAATGTCCCATTCCCAGCAGTCACCTCTCCAGTCATCACCCAGACACATCCCCTGGTGTTACTGTATAACGTCCCATTCCCAGCAGTCACCTCTCCAGTCATCACCCAGACACATCCCCTGGTGTTACTGTATAACGTCCCATTCCCAGCAGTCACCTCTCCAGTCACCACCCAGACACATCCCCTGGTGTTACTGTATAACGTCCCATTCCCAGCAGTCACCTCTCCAGTCACCACCCAGACACATCCCCTGGTGTTACTGTATAACGTCCCATTCCCAGCAGTCACCTCTCCAGTCATCACCCAGACACATCCCCTGGTGTTACTGTATAATGTCCCATTCCCAGCAGTCACCTCTCCAGTCATCACCCAGACACATCCCCTGGTGTTACTGTATAATGCCTCATTCCCAGCAGTCGCCTCTCCAGTCACCACCCAGACACATCCCCTGGTGTTACTGTATAATGTCCCATTCCCAGCAGTCACCTCTCCAGTCATCACCCAGACACATCCCCTGGTGTTACTGTATAATGTCCCATTCCCAGCAGTCACCTCTCCAGTCATCACCCAGACACATCCCCTGGTGTTACTGTATAATGTCCCATTCCCAGCAGTCCCCTCTCCAGTCACCACCCAGACACATCCCCTGGTGTTACTGTATAATGTCCCATTCCCAGCAGTCCCCTCTCCAGTCACCACCCAGACACATCCCCTGGTGTTACTGTATAATGTCCCATTCCCAGCAGTCACCTCTCCAGTCATCACCCAGACACATCCCCTGGTGTTACTGTATAATGTCCCATTCCCAGCAGTCACCTCTCCAGTCATCACCCAGACACATCCTCTGGTGTTACTGTATAATGTCCCATTCCCAGCAGTCACCTCTCCAGTCATCACCCAGACACATCCCCTGGTGTTACTGTATAATGTCCCATTCCCAGCAGTCCCCTCTCCAGTCACCACCCAGACACATCCCCTGGTGTTACTGTATAATGTCCCATTCCCAGCAGTCACCTCTCCAGTCATCACCCAGACACATCCCCTGGTGTTACTGTATAATGTCCCATTCCCAGCAGTCACCTCTCCAGTCATCACCCAGACACATCCCCTGGTGTTACTGTATAACGTCCCATTCCCAGCAGTCACCTCTCCAGTCACCACCCAGACACATCCCCTGGTGTTACTGTATAACGTCCCATTCCCAGCAGTCACCTCTCCAGTCACCACCCAGACACATCCCCTGGTGTTACTGTATAACGTCCCATTCCCAGCAGTCACCTCTCCAGTCATCACCCAGACACATCCCCTGGTGTTACTGTATAATGTCCCATTCCCAGCAGTCACCTCTCCAGTCATCACCCAGACACATCCCCTGGTGTTACTGTATAATGCCTCATTCCCAGCAGTCGCCTCTCCAGTCACCACCCAGACACATCCCCTGGTGTTACTGTATAATGTCCCATTCCCAGCAGTCACCTCTCCAGTCATCACCCAGACACATCCCCTGGTGTTACTGTATAATGTCCCATTCCCAGCAGTCACCTCTCCAGTCACCACCCAGACACATCCCCTGGTGTTACTGTATAACGTCCCATTCCCAGCAGTCACCTCTCCAGTCACCACCCAGACACATCCCCTGGTGTTACTGTATAACGTCCCATTCCCAGCAGTCACCTCTCCAGTCATCACCCAGACACATCCCCTGGTGTTACTGTATAATGTCCCATTCCCAGCAGTCACCTCTCCAGTCATCACCCAGACACATCCCCTGGTGTTACTGTATAATGTCCCATTCCCAGCAGTCACCTCTCCAGTCACCACCCAGACACATCCCCTGGTGTTACTGTATAACGTCCCATTCCCAGCAGTCACCTCTCCAGTCACCACCCAGACACATCCCCTGGTGTTACTGTATAATGTCCCATTCCCAGCAGTCACCTCTCCAGTCATCACCCAGACACATCCCCTGGTGTTACTGTATAATGTCCCATTCCCAGCAGTCACCTCTCCAGTCATCACCCAGACACATCCCCTGGTGTTACTGTATAATGTCCCATTCCCAGCAGTCACCTCTCCAGTCAGCAGCTGAATGATCTTGTTGGTGAGTTCCAGGATCTTTTGCTCATTGTCTCTCTCATGTATCAGTGAGTGAGATGGAGGTACAGTCATGGAATTCTGGGTCCTGCTCCATCTTCCCGATACATAAGGACGGCCGCTGATGGGTATCTCTCTTTCATTATCCTTTTTCAATGGTACATAATCCTAAATGAGGAGGCAGGTACTACTAAATATCATAGTGAAAAGATGGGTCACAACGCTGTGATGTTTAGGGCAGCACAGATGGTGTAATGGTTAGCATTACTGCCTCACAGCACTGAGGTCGTGGGTTCGTTTCCCACTGCAGCCCTAACTTTGCAGAGTTTGTATATTCTCCCTGTGCTTGCGTGGGTTTCCTCCGGGTGCTCCGGTTTCCTCCCATACTCCAAAAATATACTGCTAGGTTAACTGGCTCCCAACAAAATTAATCCTAGTGTGGAAGTGTGTGAGCATGTGATAGGGAATATAGATTGTAAGCTCCACTGGGGCAGGGACTGATGTGAATGGACAAATATTCTCTGTAAAGCGCTGCGGAATATGTGTGCGCTATATAAATAACTGGTAATAATGTTCTGCAGTTGCTGTGACTGAGAGTAATGATGTTACTGTGACATTCCAGAACCCCCTCACCTCTCCGGTCAGCAGGTAGATGATCTCTAAGGTGAGGTTTAGTATCCTCTCAGTCATGTGATTCCGGTCACTGTCCATCATGAAGACCTGAGAATGGGCTTTGGTCCTAGTCGGGTGATGGATTTAAGATTTTCTCTGTATGTATAGACACGAAGAACATTAACTCATTCTCCATAAAAATTTGCATCCATTTTGCAAGTTTCATTAATTTTAGCTGTGTATTTTGAAAGTGTAAAAAAATGAACATGTTTATTTCCAATTAACTTAAGTTCTGACGTTTTCTGAACAACCACCTTCATGGACCTTTATCAACATGCAATGTCTCATAGAAGCCTGAAACGAATTGTGTGAAGCCATGCACTATAGTAGCTGAGTGCAAGAGCAGTAACAAGACTAATACAGAGTATACATTACAATTCCATATAGATATATTCTCTCATAGTGAAATGACTCGGTTTAGAGGTTTGTACCATAATAAAGGATCCACTACACTTTCAGTGACAAATGATTGTAAAAGACATAGCTTGTGCAGCACAACCTAATTGATATATATTTGAAATATTCATATATTTAATTGACAGTAAAATGAGACCCATAGGGCAACCTGTAACTTGCCCAAGTGAGGAAGAGGAGCTGATACCAGCAATGTTAGTGTGCAGCACAACCAGTGACTAGCTCACACTGTACACCTCGAAGGATAGTGCTCCATCTGTACCCACACTACTGTGATAAGGTTCCATCTATTACCCACCGCATGATACAGTCACCACTTCCCAGTCTCACACCCCTTATTCCCAAACAACATTCCTTATTAATAACCCAATTTAACATAACATCCATCTAATTTACTCACACGTAGCCCTTTCTCAAACTAAAATTATTATCCTACTCTCTTGCCGTCTACACATACCGGGGTTATCTCATTCCATACATCTCGTTGTCTCTCATCCAGTATCCACGGTTACACTTAAGTTCCTTTGTCTATCACTGCCCCACAAGCCAAATCTAGACACCAATACTATTGCCCCACCACCTCCTTCCATCACACTTTTAAACAAATATCCTGCAATAGAGCTTATACTTCCTAATCTCCACACACTGTTTTCCAGAAATACTATTATTTTTTCTGTATGGATCAACATTTCTCCATCCATTCAAGTTCTACAACCGTCACCTGAAACTCGTCCCTCACTAAACTGCTCGGGAAATCCACAACCAGAAAAACAAGACCTCCAACATAAGGTTAAAGCTAAGAGAACGCTATTAGAAGTAAATTTAGCCAGAACAATGCATGCGCATTTAGTATCAAACCCGAGAACTATTCGTTTAACTTCACTATCTCTGCTCATCTGTCCGAATAAACCCAATTACACAGAAACCACATGACTTAAAATGACAGGATGAAACAAAGGTCTACGACAGGGGTGGGGAACCTTTTTTCTGCCTAGGGCCATTTTGATATATATATTACATTATTCACAGGCCTGTGCAGGCCACGCCCCTCTGTAATGCAACTCAGGGGCGGGGCCACAATCGTTGGTTATTACAGCAATGCCTGGAGCATCCTGAAGATGCTCCGGGGAGCTGTAAGGGCAGCGGTGTGACCGTCTGAAGCATCCTAAGGAAGCTTCAAGCGGCACTGCTGCATAGACTCTGGCAGCAGATTGCCGTTCTAGGCACCCTACTAGCCAGATGAGACGCCCAGAAAAAAGCTCCGGAGGGCCAGACCAAATGATTCCGCAGGCCTTATACAGCCCCTGGGCCTGAGGTTCCCCATCCCTGTCTACGAGTTGGAACTATAAATCTGCACATTCACATGTACACCTACTAAAATGTTGGTGATGGTTAATCAATCCACATAGAATTAACAAAAGCACTAGGTAATAAAAAGGCATGTCACCGGGATTGAGATAGCTTGGGCGGGGTGAACAATAATAATATAACTTTTTAGGAATAGTTAGTCAAATCTTGGAGCTAGGGGAATCCACTGATTTTCATATTGTACTCCAAAATCGAGTTGCCTGCACTTACTATATAGCAGACTGATCGGCACCATATACATTTCAAACTACCCCTTTAGATCATACATTTCTTTCCAATCGTAGTCTATAATCTGAATTTAGCTTTCTTTATTTTGTACTTTATTAGGTGCTGCATTAAACTTGATGCCGTATATAAATATGGCTGTTTAGATCCCTATATTTCCAGGCACACACTTCCACGCTGAATAAGGTGTTAGTTTAATTGTAAATTAAGTGGAAAAATCATTAGCATATAATGGTCATACAGTGAACGGCCTCAGTGGGGTGGTATGGATTACATAGCTCTCTTTGGAAGAAACAGCAGGCCAATTAGTGTGTGTGTGTGTGTGTGTATGTATATATATATATATATATATATATTTATATATATTATTTGCAGGCATCACTATGGCCAGACCATTACAACTTTGCATATTATCATAGGCTAAACCATAGAGTAGCACCGAGCATATACTAGGGGGGAGATATCCCCAATAGCACCATGCACAAACCCTATAGGGAATCACATAAGATGACCAACACATGCAGACAGAGTTCCTCACCCATAGACTGCACGGAATATAATGATCCCTACTGCTTATCCCCGGACTCAGCCGCCATTACGAGTCGCGGAAGCTATGACACTGACTGGCTGGCTGCAGAGGCTGACGAGCCCGGAGCATCACGGGAGACGTAGACACAGAGTACCTGCACTGTGCGAATCACTCGGCTGCGCATGCGTACAAAAGCGCCGCGGCTATACCGAGCAAGCGCCAAGCGGCTCCCATTGTCTCTCTCTGCGCATGCGCAGTTACGCGGCAGCGCTTCTGCGCATGCGCCAGGAGTCCCAGGTGTCTATGCTGCTTCTAAGGGAATAAATTACATCAGGGCAGGCTGCTGCAGACTCCAGCCACAAATATCTGTAGCTGGAGAAGGGGCCATGGACCCATACTAGTATAATGAATGCCAGGTCCTGCAGCCACTGGCTCAAAGGCTATAGCTTTTTTTTTAATTTACATTACTCTAAAAATAATATTTAAAACATCAGTACATCAATTAACTATCATGTTTCAGCCAAGATTTTTACTATTCTGGAGAAAGCCATAACAGCTATAACAGTATTTGGTTGGCAGGTATGAGTGGCGGGTGCTTTCCCTGATTAATAATAATTGTCCGGTTTTTGCCCAATTGATCTTATCTTAAGGGGCCTATCCATTACACGACTTTGTGAACAATCACATTGTTCACAAAGTCGCGTAATGGATAGCCAGCGATGCGCGTGCACACTGGGTCCTTGCTGACCCCGACTATCGGCATGTTCCAGAGATAGGAGGTTGGACTCCTGCACTGAATGACGTTCAGTGAGCGCCGAAGGTCTGAACGCTCGACGTTCAGTCTTTCTACTTCAGGGTCCATAGGGTATCCACAGGATACCTTGGGGTATAGGTGTGACGTCAGTTGCAGGGCACCAAAGAGTTAAGCTTTCAGCCTCCCAGGATGCACTAGGTCCCCCTCCTATACCCCGCCCCCGGGCCAAGGCACCTCAGTTTAGTTTGGTGCCCGGCCGGCGTCGGGTGCACCTGTCGGAGTGGGGGCTAGAAGAGCCCCTGAAGCTTTCTTCAGTGCAGCTGTGGCTGCACATCTGGATGTACAGCATGGACAGTCAGTCCTGACGTCCATGCTGTCTTCCCTACACCCCCGCCGGTACCAGAACGCCGGTACCGATCCGGGGATGCTGGTGAGCATCTGGGGTCACAGCTAGCGGTGACCCCAGATGTTCCGGACCATGGCCGGATCCAAGGGGGACAAAGGTAAGCAGCGGGGTCCCGTGGTGGGTCCCCGCTGGTCACATGGTCCTAAGTCCCCAGGCAGGGGGCTCCCTGGGGACTGGCTGCAGCGTGGAGCCAGGTACTGAACCTGCGCTTTCCACTACCCCCTGGGACAGCGGACCGCAGCAGAGCGGTAGCGCTGCGGCGTCCCAGGGGTTAAATGCATGCCAGGGGAGCGTGCCTTCCCTGTCTCACAGCCGGCGCCTCCCCCGCTGCACACAGCCCTCTCTGCACTGTGCTGACTGGTCCTGTGTCAGCGCTCCTCCCCCAGGCCAGCTTCTCTGCAACGCATGGTGAACGCTGCTGGAAGTCTGGAAGGAAGCATCGTGGTCTGGGTCCCCCCGCATACCTCTCCTCCGCTGTGGCTCAGGTCTGTGTATGCAGCGCTGTGTCCTATCAGGCCCTGTGTCTGTGTAGTTGAGTGATCAGCGCTGTTAGTGCAGGAATTGTTATTTCTCTGCATTGTATGTGACTGTGCTAGCGCTGCCTGTAACTTTTCTTCTCTAAACTGTCAGCTTTATTACTGTCCCTGTTTTTTCTGCTAAAGCCCTTGCGGTGCGGTGCTGCAGGGTGGTCTCTCGCCTATTTAATACTTAATTGGTGAGAGAGGTCACATACGTGGTGCCATCATGTCTGAAAGTGATTTTCCCCTCCGGCTACAGTGTACCACGTGCAAAGTACCGTTAGCGGAGGGGGAGGGTAGCGCGGAGGGCCTTTGCCGGCAGTGTTTGTCCATGGCGCGGCCTATTACGGTTACAGCACCGGTACAGGAGCCGCCCTGGGCTTGTTTCGCTCAGGCGTTAACAGCTTTAGTGGGCCAGTTAGCTCCGCAGCCCGCGTTTACTCCGATGGGTTTGTCCCAGCAGTCTGTGGTGTCGTCACCCATGCAGGGGTTCCCACGACAATTGGTGGTACCCCACAGTCTCCCTATTTCCCCGCTCCCGGGTTCTCAGGAGCCAGCGTGGGTTAACTCCCTGACGAGTTCTGTACAGCACTTGTCGGATGTGTTGCAAGGGGAGTCTGTGATGCGGCCTCATAAAAGGCCGGTGGCGTCTCTGTCCGCTCCTTATGAGGATGACGAAGGGACGTCTGATGATGGGGAGATTCTGGATCCTTACGATCAGGAACCTCTCCATACTGATGCTAAGTCCAAAGTATATATTCCTGGACTTATTCGGGCGGTCCGCACAGCCTTGGTGATTGAGGACGAAGTTCCCCCAGCGGCTAAATCTAAGTATGCCTTTTTCAAAGATGTGAAGGGCGATGCCACAGTCTTTCCTCTTTCGGGTCAGTTGGTGGACCATTTAGAGGAGGCGTGGAAACAACCTGGCAAAAGATACCAGCCGCAGAGACGCCTGGCGGTGGCTTATCCGTTCGCGGATAATTATTTTGCTAAGTGGGAATCCCCTCCACAGGTGGATTCTCACGTGACCCGTCTTGTCCGTAGTGCCACATTGCCGATGCCATCCATGTCCTCCCTTAAGGATGCTACGGACCGCAAGGTAGAAATCTGCCTGAAGTCCGCTTATTCCCTTGCAGGGGGGGCAGCACGGCCGGCTATGGTCATTTGCTGGGTTGCCAGAGCGATGGAGCGCTGGGCGGATTCATTAGAGGCTTCTTTTGAATCCGACTGTCCGGCCGAACAGGCGGAGTTGATTGGCAATCTCCGTGATTCGGCCACCTACATCAACGAGGCGGCTCTAGACATTAGTACTCTGGTGTCTAGAATTTCTTCAGCAGCGGTAGCTGCTCGTCGCACCTTGTGGCTGCGATCCTGGAAGGCGGACGCAGACTCCAAGAAAGGTCTGGAAGCGTTGCCGTTTACCGGAGAAGTTCTCTTCGGTCCGGATCTGGATAAGATTGTGGCCACGCTGGCGGCAGCCAAATCTGCTTGTCTCCCGTCGGCCGCTGCTCCTTCTGGTTCTGGACCATCGTCCTTTCGGTCATCTAGGGCCCAGGGCAGGCCCAAACCACAGTCATTTCCTCGACAGGCTGGCCCTAAGAAATCGGTCAAGCCCCGGAAACAGGCATGGAGTACCAGACGTCCGGCCCCCAAGCCAGATGACAAGCCTGCGGCCTGACGGTCCGGGTCTCCCCTTGGGGGATCCCAGGGTGGGAGGCCGCCTGCTGCAGTTCTCCCGGTGTTGGTCGTTCACTACGACAGACACTTGGGTTCTGGAGGTGGTCTCCCACGGGTACGCCCTCTCCTTCCGGCACAGACCCCCGGCTCGATTCTTCACCACGGGTCTACCATCAGACCGGAACAAGGCTACGGAGCTGCGGAAGGTATTGCACACTATGCTCCAGGCTGGAGTTATAGTGCCTGTTCCATTCTCCCAGAGGGGCCAGGGTTTCTATTCAAATCTATTTTTGGTACAGAAACCCAATGGGTCATATCGTCCGATTCTCAACCTCAAAGCACTCAACAAGTCTTTGCGGGTCCCGAAGTTTCGGATGGAGACCCTACGGTCCATCATTCTGGCGCTGGAAACCTGGGGACTACATGGTGTCATTGGACATACAGGACGCTTACCTGCATGTCCCTATTCTTTTGCGCCATCAAGAGTTCCTTCGGTTTGCAATCCGCAGCGACCACTTCCAGTTTCGGGCGTTACCTTTTGGCCTGGCGACAGCACCACGTGTTTTCACCAAGGTGATGGCGGTCATGGCGGCTTCTCTGCGGCTGCAAGGAGTCCGCATGTTGCCGTACTTGGACGACCTGTTATTGGTGGCAGGATCTCCAGAGTTCCTGTTACACCACTTGGACCTGACCATTGCACTGCTGCAACGGCACGGCTGGCTAATCAACTGGCAGAAGTCCACTCTAATCCCGTCTCGGAGGATTCTGCATCTTGGAGCCTTATTGGACTCGGGACAGCAAAGGATCTTCGTGACGGAGGACAAGATCTCTGCTTTACAGTCAAGGGTGCGCAGTTGTCTGCACAGCCGCCGGGTGTCCTTACACTCGGCGATGAGGTTACTGGGCTCCATGGTGTCGGTGTTCGACATGGTAGAATACGCCCAGTTTCACTCCAGACCTCTGCAGCACCTGATCCTGTCCAAGTGGAACGGGCTGCCTCAGTCTCTGAAGTTCCAGACGATTGTGCTCACCCCGGAGGTTCGCCTGTCCCTTGCGTGGTGGTTAAAGACGACCCACCTCAACAAGGGACGTCCGTTCTGGGTTCCAAATTGGGTCCTGATGACAACGGACGCCAGTCTTCGGGGCTGGGGAGCAGTTTCGGGTCCACACTTGTTCCAGGGCAGGTGGACGTCGACAGAAGCGGAGCTTCCAATAAATATCTTGGAACTCCGTGCGGTCTTCAATGCTCTCCTGCAGGCACAGCGGTTTCTCCAGTGTCACCCGGTGCAGGTCCAGTCGGACAATGCTACCACCGTGGCCTACATAAACAGGCAAGGAGGAACTCGCAGTCGGGCGGCTCTCGTAGAGGTCTCTTGGATCCTGGTTTGGGCGGAGCGCAATCTTCCGGCCATATCAGCGGTCTTCATCCCGGGAGTGCTAAATTGGGAGGCGGACTTTCTAAGTCGCCAGGACGTTCATCCAGGGGAATGGTCCCTGCACCCGGACGTTTTTCAACTACTGGTGGACAGGTGGGGTCTTCCAGAAATCGACCTCATGGCGTCCCGGCACAACAACAAGTTGCCGGTGTACGGGTCTCGCACAAGAGACGAAGGGGCGTCTCTGGTGGATGCTCTGTCCGTCCGGTGGACGTTCAGGTTCGCATACCTGTTCCCTCCGGTCTCCCTTCTTTCACGGGTAATCCGGAAATTCAAACAGGAAGGAGGGACGCTCCTGTTGATAGCTCCCGCGTGGCCCAGACGGCACTGGTGCTCAGACCTTCAGGGTCTGTCCGTGGACAGTCCTCTGCGGTTGCCGCTACGACCGGACCTTCTGTCTCAGGGTCCTTGTCTTCACCCGGACCTGACTCGGCTGTCTTTGACGGCGTGGCTGTTGAGACGGCCATGCTGAGGTCCCGGGGGTTTTCCAGCTCTGTGGTGCATACCATGTTACGAGCTCGGAAACCGTCTTCCGCGAGGATATACCATCGCGTGTGGCATACGTTCTTCCAGTGGTGTCGACCGAGAGGTTATGCACCGCGGGAGTTTCGTCTGTCTCGGATTCTCGCCTTCCTACAAGCGGGGCTAGATCATGGGCTTCGCCTTGCTTCTTTGAAGGTACAGGTTTCGGCCCTATCTGTCTGGTTTCACCGTAGGATTGCTACAATCCCGGATGTGCGCACCTTTATGCAAGGTGTTCTCCGTATTCAGCCGCCCTTTGTTCCACCTGTGGCGCCTTGGGATTTGGCTGTGGTCCTGAGGGCTCTCCAAGGACCGCCGTTTGAACCACTGGGCTCAGTGGATATTAAATGGCTAACAGCTAAGACTGTTTTCCTTCTGGCCATTGCTTCGGCCAGACGTGTTTCTGAGTTAGGGGCTCTTTCTTGTAGACCCCCTTTCTTGGTTTTTCATGGGAACAGGGCAGTGCTCCGCACTCGGCCCGAGTTTCTTCCCAAAGTTGTTTCCCAGTTTCATGTTAACGAGGAAATAGTTGTTCCGGCCTTTAACTCACCGGGTCTTTCCGTGGGTGAGGCCTCTTTGGATGTTGTGCGGGCCTTAAGGACTTATGTTGACCGCACTTCTTCGTTTAGGAAGTCGGACGCTTTGTTTGTCCTCTATGGCTTCTGTAAAAAGGGTTGGCCTGCTTCAAAGCAAACTTTGGCAGCCTGGATCCGTATGGCTATTTCTGAAGCTTATCTTCATGAAGGCCTACCAGTCCCTCCTTCTCTGAAGGCTCATTCCACTAGGTCTGTGGGTCCTTCGTGGGCAGCTCGACGTGGTGCCTCGGCAGTTCAGATCTGCAAGGCTGCTACGTGGTCTTCTGTCCATACCTTCGTGAGGTATTACAGGTTTGACACCTTCGCCTCTCAGGATGCTTCCTTCGGGCGGCGGATTCTCCTTTCTGCACAGGAGCGTCCCCACCCTTAAAGGATACTGCTTTGGGACATCCCCAAGGTATCCTGTGGATACCCTATGGACCCTGAATTAGAAAATATGAGATATGGTAAGAACTCACCCTTGTTATCTCTATTTCTACGAAGTCCATAGGGTTCCACAGGACTCCCGCCCTGTCGCACCTGTGCTGCAGATGGGCTTTGCTCTGGTCACCGGTTTTCCGTCTCCCTCTGGTGAGAATGTGATTCTTGTATGTGTCCAGATCTTTGTTCTCTCTCTTCCTTCTCCTCCTCCGGCCTATGGCTTGGTAACTAACTGAGGTGCCTTGGCCCGGGGGCGGGGTATAGGAGGGGGACCTAGTGCATCCTGGGAGGCTGAAAGCTTAACTCTTTGGTGCCCTGCGACTGACGTCACACCTATACCCCAAGGTATCCTGTGGAACCCTATGGACTTCGTAGAAATAGAGATAACAAGGGTAAGTTCTTACCATATCTCATATTTTCAGGTCGCCTAGTGGATAGGCCCCAAATGGCTGTGCAAAATTCAATGTATTTGTACCAAAACCTTCTCATACTCCCTTTAAACTGGGACATGTGAATTACACAGGTCCTGATATGGCAAGCCTACCCGCTTACACAAATAGATAAATCAATTTTTGATAATTATATCTGCCTTATAGGGGAATTCAATATGGAGCGAAAACTCAGTTTTTGCGTTAATATCGCACCTATGATGTCATTATCGCAGGTTTTAGTTTTACACCATATTCAATTTCAAAGACTTTTCGCAGGTTCGAAAAGTCTTTGATAAAAAACGGGGATAACTCTTCACCATTGAATAGGTGTCGAAAAAAAGTGCAGAATTGGGGTTTAGGGGTGCAGGCTTAAAAAAAATAGCCTGCACCCCTGGGAATGTCATTTTAAAAATAACTGTGTCAAAAAAATAGGGACACCCCAAAAAATTAATTTAAAAATTGGGGTGAAAAAAAAAAAAAAGGGAAAAAATTGTTTAAAACTAGGGAAATAGGTTCAGGGCTATTTTGCAAGTATGCGGCAGGTGTTTTCTAGAATAGATTTATAGCGGCAGGTGCACAATTGCAGAATTTTAAAAAACTTACTTTAGGGACATCAAAATATGCTAGTACCCATTTTCATGTACCCCAAATTTGATGGGACCACTTAAAAAAACGAAAAAAATAACCTAAGTGCTCTTCTGCATCACTTCTTCAATGTCGGGAAAAAAACATCTGCCGCAGCTATTTAAATCCCCGACTTTCATTTGCAGGCTAAAACGGGGGTACCCATAGTGTTCCCCCATGTTTTTAAAACTTTAGGTGGGTCCTACAATTTTTTTCAGGTAAATTAATTTTTTTTACGCAAATCCCACTTCGCAGGTTCCCGTTTTCGGAGGTTATATATTGAATACAGGGATAAAGCGGGCGCGCGCCCGATACTTTATCCCAGATATTCTCCGATATGGAGCGAAAAGTCCAGCACGGACTTTTCGCTCCCATATTGAATACCACTCTTAGAGTAGTATTAGATAAAAATTGCAATAGCTGATCCTCCATTTGTATTTAGGGTTCTCTCCAGCCTGCTGCTTATGGGTCCATTTGTCCTCCCTTGAATTGTATATTTGTAGGGACATTTAGTCCTTTTATTCCCCATCTAAATGAAGACCCCACAATGTTTGCTAGAGCTCAATCTTGGTTTCTGTCTGAATGAAGAAATAAAATACTTTACAGGCCCATACGGCACCAGCATTAACTCCACTCCCCTCCACACACGCACACTCCTCACACAAACACACACACTCCTCACACAAACACGCACACTCCTCACATAAACACACACACTCCTCACACAAACACGCACACTCCTCACACAAACACACTCCTCACACAAACACACACACTCCTCACACAAACACACACACACACTCCTCATACAAACACACACACTCCTCACACACGCACACTCCTCACACAAACACACACTCCTCACACAAACACACACTCCTCACCCAAACACGCACACTCCTCACACAAACACACACACCCCTCACACAAACACGCACACTCCTCACACAAACACACACACTCCTCACCCAAACACGCACACTCCTCACACAAACACGCACACCCCTCACACAAACACGCACACTCCTCACACAAACACACACACAAAATGTGGCCATAACCTAAATCTAGCCAACAGCTTTTTCAGCTAAACCTATTTGGCCACACCCACTGTTGGGTCAGTCACCACCAGACTACACATCACCTTGTCACTTGCTTCCAGTACCATGGCCATAGGCAACTATTTTGACGTCTAGGCAAACATCTAAAGAAAAATATGCTTTAAGTTTATTTAATACAATTGTGCACCAACAGACTTGTAACTAAACAATGTGAAACAAGTACCAGCCTATGTTGCAAATCCCTGGTATTTATACTGTATACTTTAAATATATTTATTTGTTTAAATATGTCAGACAAAGGGACTCCATAGTCCAGAGGGCCAGTGGAAAATATGTCCATTGCTTTACTTGCTGAAGTTACCTAATGGACGCTAAGAACAAGAGCCCTATGTGTAACATGGGAAGCTGGTTTCCAGGCTCCATGTCTGACACTTAACGGTGAGCTGATTGGGCTGAGCTAGAGTGGGCCAGAGCTTTGGTACATATCATTGTGAAGATGACCGACTTGTCACCATTGTTACTGGTTCTCCCATAATCTGCTGTCAATAATAATAATGGTTACAAATATAGGCCCTCATTCAGAGCCGTACGCTCTGAGCAGAGCGCACGCTCTGAATGAGGGCCGGGCTCCATTTTCATGGAGCGTCCTCCTGGACGCTCGTATAGCTGTGGGTCACCACCCACAGGCTATACGAGCGTGCATTGTGATGGTCGCGATGGTCGAGACCATCGTGACCATCGAATTTGCGAGCCGGAGCCTGCGGTTGAGGTTTTCAACCGCAAGCTCTGGAGTGATTTTGGCTCTATCAGAGCCAAAATCACTCCCACTGACATCACTAGTGATGTCAGTGGGCCGGCTTCTGACGGGAGGCGTTCCCGTGGGAACGCCCCCGTCAGGGAGGCACGCCCCCGGCACGCCCACCAAAGGGGGCGTGCTGTCAATCAACATTGACAGCACGCCCCCTTTGATCGGACACAACGAGCGAAGGACTTTCCTTCGCTCGTCGCGTCTGGCGCATGCGCACGACGGAGCTCCCTCCGTCGTGCGCATGCTCAGTCCATAACATCGACCCACTTGCGAGCGGACAGCCGCTCGCGAGTGGGTCTGAATCAGGCCCATAGTTATCACATATAGACAGTGTTTACATGTTTATAGAGGAAATTCTTCTTTTCTTATTTATTCCTTCATCTGTATGTTCCCTATTCTGTATGTTCATCCACATGTCCCCTGTTCTTTGCAGACTGTTCCTCACTAACCCTGACACTATATGCAGATAGGAGGGAGCCCCCACTGCTGTCACCTTATGGAAGGAAAAGAAAGGTAATTTTAATGAAGCCCTTTCTATTTTTAATGCAAATTCAAGAACACTAATGTGTATTTTATGTTTGAAACAAGTGAGGTCTTTTGTTGTGTACACTTATGATGGACATACATCTACAGCCCTGATTCCCTGGTGGGGTAATACATTGCAGAAGTAGTGTCATTAAATGTTTCAGGATGAAAACCTAAAACTACCCAGCTAACAACATCCTGCAGGAGACAGCAGCATCACTGGGCAATGTTTGGCTTGGTTGCCTGGTAACCAGTGACATCATAATGCAGGGAATGCTGGTAACAGTAAATGCTGAGCCAGATGTCACCAAGTGACATTTCTCACCCAACCAGGGAAGGAGAGATAGACAGAAGTCTGCACAAGTAGCAGACTGTGACTGACAGCGTAATGAGAGTAAAGACGGGTGGTCCTGATGTGATGGTTAGTGTGAAGAGTTAGGTGGTCTGGCCAGTATGAAGAGGTTGCAGAACACAAGGTGACCTGAACTCAATAGGTGGCGGGACAAGGAGGCAAGGTTGGTGGTCCCAATGTACAATTGAGCAGAAGCAAATTGTGTGGTCCCTATCAGCAAGTGGATAAAGGTAGGTTGGTCATACTCCATGGGATGTGAGGATTCAAGGTGGTTTGGCCTGAGATAGGAGGCAAAGAGGTCAAAATCCAAGGGTTGTAGAATGAAGAGATTTACTTTCTCCATGATTGACTTGTGGTAGTCAAGATGGATTATCCCTATGTGTGTGCGTGTGTGTGGGTGGAGCTTGGAGAGGGACAGGAGTAATGGTGGGTGGTGACACTGGTGAATAGATTGGAGCAAAGTGAGTCTCTATTAGATGTTAGCAGAGACAAAGTGTGAGGTCTCCACAGGTTGTCGGTTCTGGAAGACAAGGTGGGTGGTGGTTGCCATGCGCATTTGTGGGGCAACTATAGAGAGTGAGAGAAGTAATGCTGGTTATCTCCAAAACTTGTGTATTGATATAAGATATAGATGTAAGATAAATATACCCCTTTCCTCATTGTCTGACAATGTGAAGGAATATGTTAATAATATAAGTGAACGCACTCTGTGTGCTGATGGCTGCTGCTCTTCCTTGTCAGAGATAGGCTGTGAGTGTGGTGCTGGACTGTGATGTCACAGCGTAGTACTACACTCCAAGCCTATCACTGACCAGGGGTAGCAGCAGTCAGAGCAGCACTGACATCCCCCCCACCCCACCCTGCATCTACACAAGGTGAGGAGCAGGAAAGGGGCAGTTTCTGATGCGTGAAGTTGAACTTCGGAGAGGGGGGTGTCACAGTGGGGTATTCTTAGGCAACTTGTATCTTTCCATAAACCCTGATGGGGGATGTATAGAGCTTTCTCTGGGGGAGGAAGTTGTTGTAGAATAAATGCATGAAGTGGGCAGTGCAGTGGTTACTGAGCAGAGGACATTGGTGCCTGCAGGAGTAGCTGTATTGTCAGTTTATGTAAGAGGATGAGGACCCCAGTATCAGTGACGTTGCTGCTGCAGGATAAGAGCCTGGTAATGGGAATGAGGGTGCTGTGTGTCACTGAGACCCATTACCTCCATGTACAGAGGCGGGTAAAGCCCTTTGTCCTGGACAGAGGTAGCACAAAAACTGCATATATTTGTGTTACAGATAATATAAATGTGGATCGCTGTACACTAATAAAACATTCATTATCAATGACAATAAACTAAACATACATATTAAAATCACATCATATCAATAATGTTAACCATAAGAAACAATAGTAGCACTATATGGGTGTGCAGTGAGCTGTATTAAACCAGTGTTTTTACTTTAGCTACAGTCAATAACTTTACAGTCATTGACTGATAATTACCTTACCTATCGTATAGCTAATTAGCTGTATTATGGAGGCTGTGGGTACATAAGTGGTATAATTACCTTTGGATATTATAGTCCCATATGGACCCAAGTGAATGGATTGGTGTAGATAGTAAGATACGGTTGATTGTCCGGTTAGATAGGTGATCCTCCTGATGTATGGACGCCTTTAGGATCCATAAGTTTTGTGATGGTAAAAAGGTGACACCCAGGTGTATGTGGCGGCGGTCTGGTGACAGTCATCTCTCAGCCCTTGGCAGCTCCTCACGCGTTTCGTTACTGTGTGTAACTTCATCAGAGTATAAGTGCTACCCTCAAGGAATTGGATATTTATACCGCTGCTGATTAATTTATTTGTAGTCACATGATGTAATCATGAAATGGAAATATTTGTACAATGATCCACACAAAGATGTATAAAGCTTTAAAAGATCTGAAATTAAAATCAGTATAGCATAACCACTAAAAGAGACAGTGTACTGAATGTAATAATTTGTTTATAGACTGTAACTATTATTTGGCTACTGATGGCCAGGACATGACACGATCTCCGTAGTACTCACAATGCAGTCACATAAGTATTAGATTTATATTATAGTGCTGTATATGCGGAAATCGTCAGGAGTTTAAGTGATACAAGTGATCTAAATATAAGTAATTAACAGACGTAGCTTGTGACCATTAGGTATCCCCATCATAGCTCAATTCTGTTAGATTCCATGTGTGACTGCAGTTACTTGTTTCATTGCTGTTCCCACAAAATCATACACACCTGACTGCTCTCTTGGCATGCCGGCGAGGACTCCTTTCCCGGAATCCGCCCATGTCACTAGTGATGTAGGACTGTGGCTTGATGACATGATTTGAGGCTAATTGCATCACCATAGCCCCATCCCATTTTGGGGCACTGTGCAGAGTGGAGTTGGGACCATGTGGACACAAATTGTGTTGTTAAGACCCCTGCATTTGTCACTTACACCTTCCCGTAGGGAACTCTAGGAAGGGACCTCTCAAAAGTAGGCAAGTGTGAGATCATATAGTATAGGCACGAGCAATAACGTCATCACTCTCTGCTTTAGTGGTGATTCTGAAAACAGCCAATCAGAATTGGAGAGCTATTGCTGGCGGCCATCATCACCAGTATGTAGCTGCACCAGTCCTCAGGCTACTGACAGGATTACCTGCGTTTCCATGCAGGTCTGCCTCAGCTGCACTTATGTGACCATTACACCATTACTGTACTCTCCAGTATAAGATGCCACCAAATCTGCATACAGACCAGAAAAGCGGTGAAAAGCCGTTTTCAGCAAAAAAGTTTCGCCGATGACGTCATTTCGCCAGCTGAAACTTATCCCTGTATTCAATTGTGGCGACTTTTCTTCGGTGCGAAAACGCAAACCAATGTACCCAGCGGAAAAGTTTCGCCTATGAATAGTTGTCGGAAAAAAGTGCAGAATTGTGGTTTTGGGGTCCAAAGGTGGGGAAACCACCCTGCACCCTTAGGACAGGTCCCCAAAGGTAAACTGTGTAAAAAAAATCCTAAAAAAAAATAAAGAACACCCCAAAAAATTACTTTGAAAAAGGGGGCGAAAAAGTACAAAGTTGGGGTACAAACTTAAAAATTAGCTATATAGACTTTGGGGGGTCTGCAAGTATGGGGAGGTGGTTTTGGGATTGCAGGTGCTTGCTGAAGATGCGTTTTTCACGCTTTGAAGACCTGCAATTTTTAACCATGCTTGCACCCATTTTCATGTACCCCAAATTTGCTGGGACTAGTTATTTTTACAAAAAAAACCTGCTAAATGCTTTTCTTCACCACTTGTTCAAAGATGCTAATTAGCAGCTAATGAGAGCATTTAAGTACCCCAAATACATTCAGCAGGGCTATTCAAGGGCATCTACCATGATCCCCAATGTTAGCGCATCTTTTGGGGGTGTCAGGCTGATTTCCCCAAATCTGACAGCACTTTTTGCCTGTTGGAGTTTCGCCGGGATTCGTTTTCGAGTCCTTAGGAAATGAATATGGGGATAAGCGGGAACGCGCGCAATACTTTTTCGCATGGAAAACCAGCGATGACGGCGAAAAGTCCGGCATGTGAAAAGTACGGGTCTTTTCCCGTCTAATTGAATATGCACCTCAGAGTGATGTAGAGACTTTGGGGCTCATTTAGAGTAGGACCAGTGTATGAGGCTGCATTGTGCGGTGGTCACCAGGGTTTGTACTCTGTATTTTGTATAGTAACTATCACAGATTGGGATTTGTATTGTATAGTAACCACCAAATCGCCACTCTTTGTAATGACTGTTGTACATACAATACATTGGTCTAATACCGCACCTTGGGCCTGATTCAGACCCACTCGCGAGCGGCTGTCCGCTCGCAAGTGGGTCGATGTTCTGCACTGAGCATGCGCACGACGGAGGGAGCTCCATCGTGCGCATGCGCCAGACGCGACGAGCGAAGGACTTTCCTTCGCTCGTTGTGTCTGATCAAAGGGGGCGTGCTGTCGATGTTGATTGACAGCACGCCCCCTTTGGTGGGCGTGCTGGGGGCGTGCCTCCCTGACGGGGGCGTTCCCACGGGAACGCCTCCCGTCATAAGCCGGCCCACTGACATCACTAGTGATGTCAGTGGGAGTGATTTTGGCTCTGATAGAGCCAAAATCACTCCGGAGCTTGCGGTTGAAAACCTCAACCGCAGGCTCCGGCTCGCAGTTTCGATGGTCGCGATGGTTAAGACCATGGCGGCCATCAAACTGCACGCTCGTATAGGCTGTGGGTGGTGACCCACAGCTATACGAGCGTCCAGGAGGACGCTCCATTTTTTAGGAGGGCGGCCCTCATTCAGAGCGTGCGCTCTGCTCAGAGCGTACGGCTCTGAATGAGGGTCCTTGTGTGGCCATAGTTATTATAATGAATGGTTAATGCCTCTATTTTTCCATGTAACAAATATCTGACTAATGCACTATCAGCAGGGAATGCCTGGATATCTTTTATTCTGCCTTCTGCAGTCGGCGGCCATCTTCTTCCCCTGGGCACAGCACCTTATCTTGTCCTTGAGGTGCTGTGCAATTACCAAAGACTGTGGGCTTCATTCAGAGCCGCTCGTAAGCGGCCGCTTGTTCGTTATGAGCGATGTTCGCACATCTGCGCATGCGTACGGATTGTAATACGCATGCGCGAACCAGTCAGTGCGGACGAAAATCGTTTGTTCGCTAAATAGCGAATGCCTGCTATTTTGAGTGACAGGAGGAGGCGTTTGTGGGTGGTAACAGGGGAAGGTGCTTGAAAACGGGGAGTGGAGATCAGAACGCAGGCGTGCTTAAAGGTCAAAACGGGCGTTTTAAGGGTGTGCATAATTAATACAGCAGCGTCACTGACCACGTCACTTGGTTGTTTTATAGTCAGAACTGCTCGCAAGATTGCGGTAGGAAAAACCAACCACAAGAATAGCGAGCAGTTCATACGCTGTTCGATGTACTTGATTAATCTATCAAATAGCGGACATGACGTATGATGCGAGCGGCCAGGGGGCGTCTTTCTCCAAAATACGACCACATGTTTTGTTCGCTCGTTCAGACATACAGGCGTGAACAGACCGCAAAGAGCGAACAGTTCATTTAATCAGCCACCCCCTTCTTCTGAACGAGCGAGCGCAAATAGCGTCCGGCTCTGAATCAGACCCTGTGATTGCATGTGCCAATTACACATGGGCACTGTGGTAACATGTATAATAAGGTGCTGTATAACATAATATACATTATTATTAATATACATTATTACTAATATGCAGAAAATAATGTAAACGTGCATGTGTTCCTGCTACTGATTCCCTGTTACTTCCCAGCAGGTGACAGCATGAGTTTAGTTACCAGGGTCTAACAATACGCCTCCGCAGGGTAGATGCTTCTGTTTGCACTAATGCCCCCAGTTATACAGTCAGCACCTGAGCCTGCACATCAGGGGGTGGCATCTATGGGGTGGGCAATAACCTGATGGGAGAAGTTGGGCGGATCAGAGTGATTGTAGCTAAATGCCGGATGGCCGCACTTGCAGGATGAAATATTTAAATGAGACTGAAGGGGAGAAGCCTGAACAGTAAAGCCGGGTACACACTGGAGTGTTGTTGGGCAGATATGCCGGTTCGTAACGTCATATTGCCTACATCTCTCAGTGTATATGCGCGATGTAGGCGATATGTCGGTACGAACCGGCATATCTGCCCCGACAACGCTCCAGTGTGTACCCGGCTTTACTGTTCAGGCTTCTCCCCTTCAGTCTCCCCAATCATGCTGATTGCGTGCTCCCGCAGTCGCTAGCGATGGTCGCCAGTTTTAACCTAGCAATATCGCTTGCGGCCAGTGCATTGTTAATTAATGAGCTAACGGTGATTGTTCCGTCGTTCATTAAAGTTGTTCGGTGAGGATGCACAGGCATTCGTTCCGATGTCAGAACTAATGCCCGTCGCTCCTGTATGTACCCAGCCTTACAGGGGCACTCTATGGTTAGTGGGTGGTCGCAGAGTCACTTCCCAGCTAAAGGATCTTTCTTATACAGGATCTCAGGAGGTGTCAGTACTTGGGAGCTGTTATGTGCTGTCAGTAGGGCAGCTTCTGTATCACCCACATTTGATGTGAGGTAGTGACTTACTAGGTGCACAAATACCCTTTATAATATACACACTGACAATATAAAAGGGGCACATGCAATAATGACCACATCCCCCACAGTCCCCTCACGTTCCTGATTCATGCAACACAGGTGATGCTCGTTGTAGGCGAGAGAGGAATATGGGAACTGAATGACTAGGGGGATGGTAAAGTAATAGTAGGCACAGGAAAGTAACGTGACACCACTACTCTGTAATCACATCACATACATTCCCATGTGCACCAGCAATCCCCCAAACATAGGAGTATAACCATTTTTCAGAGGCAGTTACCAAAGGTATAATGTAACCACCAGTTACCACCAGTGTATGTCCTAGGCCACAGGTTCTCAAACTTGGTCCTCAGGACCCCAAACAGTTCATGTCTTCCAGGTCTCCTCACAGGATCACAAGTGAAATAATTAGCTTCACCTGTGGATCTTTTGAAACATGTCATACGCCTTTTCCACTGGATAGCCAGGTCGCATCCAGGATGATGTTCACGAGCTCATCCTGGGTGCGATCCGGCTGAGACCCCTGTCAGACAGGCGGCCCGACCCGGCTCTATTGCCAGGTCGATTACGGCATTGGCGTCACGTGATGAGCTGGTACTTGGAGATGATCTCATCTCCAAGTGCCGCCGCTTCCTGTGCAGAGAAGGGGACTCGGGACGCCGCGACCCAGGTTACCCGTTCACACTGCATCACGAGCCAGGTTGAACCCGTGTTCAACCCTTCTCGTGATCAGGGTTGAAATGCCGGGTCACTCGATTCCAACAACAAATTGTTCATATCGTTAAGTGTATTCCCTCTATGCCGGGCGGTGCGCACTCTCTTGGGGTCGTCAGCCGCATTGTCAGGACAGCCCTACATGCAGCTCAACCTGACGTTGTGACTGACTACCCCATGCAGCGAGATGTGGCAGGAGCTGACACATTGGGCGGTCGGGCACCGAATCGTCTAGTGTGTACTGGCCGCCCCGATCTGTCGGCCCATAGACGGGGGAGTCGTCAGTCACATCGCTGGGTACACATGTCGTTCAGTGTGTACCCAGCTTTAGAAAGTCTTCGTATTCGCAGTATCTGCACAGTGCTTGTGAAGGTCTCTATCTGTAAGTACACTCACAGTGCCCCTAAGCTGTAGAATGATTGACATGCTGCAGCCATTTGAAGTTTGGCAGTGCCAAGGTCATGGCCTGCATCTTCCAGCACAGATTTCCTGGATGATCTGATGTTGCGTCTTCGGGGAGCCTTTTGTCCTCAGATGCCTCCGGCAGCATTAGAATATTTTCTAATCACTGCTGCGTCCAAAGACTCAGCAACTATAAGAATCGCGTACAGGTCTGACTCAGTATCCAGAGTTATAGATTAGTGCATTTGGGGAACTTATGATGTGTAACTAGAATATATAAATGGGGCTTTGGTCAGTGAGTGTTACTGAAAGCAGGGACTGGGATTGGGAGCAGATACACCAAATCACATGGGGTAATGCAGACTGTGGAGGAGGGGAAATATATGTAATAATGGGACATTACTCTGTAGCTATACTGACCCATTCTGTACATAAGGACATGTATTAGTGCTGCACTGTATCTGTAGCTGAGTATATAAGGCCATGTTTTATGATCATGTTGTCTGACAATGGTTGGAGAACACGTCTGTGACTGCAGAAAATATTACATTCAAAAGCATCTTTTGGAGATTTTATGTTTTTGAGATATTAGTATGTAATATGTGATGTAGGCGCTGTCAGTGTGTGACTTTGTACACTCATACACATAGGCCTAATATGTCCTCCATCTGTCACACAGTTGTGCTGAGCTAATAAATAAGCCTTTATATAACACAGGACTGTGCCGGATGGCAGCACTGTCCCCTCTATACCGAGTCTGCTCCTGCTTACAGCTGCTATCCCCGTCCTTGTTATAGGTCGCCTATACCGGCACAGTCACATGGTTATGTGGTTACCGGGTAGCAGACGTTACAGATGTGATGGGGACATATAATACTGCAGGTACATGTAACCACACACACAGCATCAGTGTCCTTATTACTGTGTTATAGTCACTGTATGTGCTGTGTATAACATCACACTAGCCAGAGATGTCAGATTTAGGGATCAGTTTGCCAGATGGTGCCATCTTGGTGTCAGGCACTGAAGCTTCATCCCTCATGGTCCCTCTTCTATTCGGTGACATGTTCCTCTGCATCATGTCCCTGGTTATCACTCACAGGATCTATACGCCGGGTAATGGCTGATGCCCTCCCCTCTCTTTTCAGCCCAGATTACACCACCCCATGAACTTCAACTCAAATAAAGACACAGAGACATATATGGGGGGAAAGAGGTCAAATCTTTATTTATAATCTTGTTGGGGCCTATGGGCTTGTCCTATAGGAGGACCATTATGGTGGAAGCCTCATGACTCACAGAGAGTCATCCTTCAGCACTCAGGAGAGGAAAAACCCCCTGTGGGGGAAACCTCCGGGGAACCATGGCTGGAAGGACTGCCCTTCCCTCTAGGCATTAAGAGGCTGTGCAGGGCTAGTGGCCTGTGTGTATGTGAGGTGTATATTAGAGTATAGGAAATGTATGGAGATGACAGTAGTGATAGTGCTATGTCAGTCATTATAATGGAGCCCTGCACTTGGTATGGACCTGTTGATGGGGACAGATAGTAGTGAGCCTGTTTGGTTGTGCAACGTGGAGGAGCAGCTGCAGAAGGTGTTGCTGGGACTGATAAGAACTGGGGTGTGAGCTCTGTGCTCCACAATACTCATTGTTAAACTGAGAGCAGCTAGAACTGGAGGTGTCCTACCCCCTGTAAAGAAATTGTAACCAAGTTCCCTAGCTCTGCATCATAAGTCAAATTGTAATAACACTGCACAATAGGTGTGTCATTATGATGTGTGATGTGGGGTATATGTAATAACCAGGCTGGAATGTATATGGTAAACTTTGGTTACTCCAGACACTAGGCCTATAATACTCCCCCCATGTGTAAATGTGCAGTGATGATTCTGTACTGAAAGTCAGGGTTGGGTGAGGAGGAAGTGTGAACTAAGGTAGGTTGTTGTGTTACCACAATATGAGAGAGTACCTGCAATTGTAGACCTGCCTTTGGTATGCGTGTGTTCTGCTATATTATCTTTAGTGCCTGTTACGTACACAATAAAGCATTCTGCATACAATTACCTGTGTCAGTCACTTACCTGGTGTAGTGGGGGTCTGCAGTGATTTTGTCTCTGCGGTTGCTCTCTCCTTCATGTAGTGGGTCCTATTCACATTCCCATCCACAACACGACTTTGTTGTCTCCTTTGAGAGATAACCGTGTCTGGTGGATGACAATGACGTTCTCATCCAGGACCCAGCTTCTGTTGCAATGTTCCTGATATGGTAAAAGTCACTCCTCCAGCAGGACAGTGGTGCATATCAATGGAGAACACCTCCCTCACAAGGGGGTAGGTGTCACAACCTCAACCAGAGACCCCAGAAACAGACCCTGTCATTTTCCTTTCCGGAGGTTATTCCAGTGTTACAGGGGCGTCCGTTTCCTCTCTTCTGCCGCAGTGTAACCCAATGGTCTGTCTCGCTGACGGTTACCAACAGCTACACCTGCAGCGTCAGCAGTCAGCATCTTTCCGCTGGCCGCTGTGCTGCTAACCACCCTCCAGCTCCAGTACCTGGGCGCAGCCATATTGGATTTCATCAGGTGACTCCTCTATAGCCAACGGGGATTCAGTCTGCCGTCACCTGATTCCAACACCCAATCGCTGGCTAGCCAGGAGTATTTAAGGAAGCTTACAGCGCTAAGCCAGTTGCCAGTGCAATATTGTCCTCAGCCCTGCTGGGTGATATTATTTGAGCTCCTGCTGTTATTCCATCAATATATCCTCAGTGCACTTACGTTCCTGTTGTTATTCAGTCCAGTTTCATTCCGGTGCTATCCAGTCCGGTTCCATTCCTGTTGCTATCCAGTCCAGTTTCATTCCGGTGCTATCCAGTCCGGTTCCGTTTCCGTTCTATCCAGTCCGGTTCCATTCCGGTTCTATCCAGTCCAGTTCCATTCCGGAGCTATCCAGTCCGGTTCCATTCCGGTGCTATCCAGTCCGGTTCCATTCCTGTTGCTATCCAGTCCGGTTCCATTCCGGTGCTATCCAGTCCGGTTCCATTCTGGTGCTATCCAGTCCGGTTCCATGCCGGTGTTATCCAGTCTGGTTCCATGCTGGTGCTATCCAGCCCGGTTCCATGTCGGTGCTATCCAGTCCGGTTCCATGTCGGTGCTATCCAGTCCGGTTCCATGGTGCTATCCGGTCCGGTTCCATGTCGGTGCTATCCAGTCCAGACTTCTACAGGATATTTAGTAGGCAGCTGCCAGCACATTGCAGAGGACCACCACCTGCACATTGGGAGCAGCTAAGCCAAAACTCCCATGTGGGGTCCCGGGTAAAAATCACCGGCGTGTTAGACTCTGCACCTCTGTTAAGGTTTCAGGCAATTTCCCCAATACTGGTCTACTTCATACCATTGTCCATGAGCCGCAACTATATAAGACCACACAGTTTTTTCACTTGTACTCTAGAACCCAGTAGGTGTCTGGGGTTCTACATCTCCAAAGTCTGTTCTGTGGCTGCACCCAGTTGGGACACAGCTCTGGTTCAGTAGTCCTGTTAATTAAACATTCCGTCCTCCAGTGTTCTTGGATTGTTGATTATTCACTGGTATAACCTTGCTGATCTGTTGTGAAACGTGTTTTCAGGACATGAGGTGCCTACTTCAGAAAGTCTCCATGTTTTTTATTTTTGTGCGGACTGATCTGGCACAACTTGTACCTGTGATGCTCATAGTGAATGGAGGCCACCAACGAGTAACGCTGTTACTGGACCCGAACTCCCCATTAACCCTGTAGGTCCAGGTACAAGTAGAGGTTCTTCTGATGGTGAAGAACATTGAGTGCAACAATTGATGTGTAGGAGACAACGTGTCTCACAACACAAGGAGGAATTTTGCTGCACAACCAGGAGTCCTACCGGAATATCCCTCCTAAGCTCTACCTTGAGGAAAGTAAGGGAGTGCTGCAATAACATGCAAGTGCTGCTGAAACATGTTCAGAAGCCGTTTTTTCTGCTCGCAACCTATGGAGGTGCAAGTTGAGATCAGTCTGTCATAATTGCACTTAGAAGCCATTTTACTGGTACAGAGGAATATGGTTTTATTGTGTTTCTGCATTGTTTATTAATGACTCAACAACTGCATAGTATGGGACATGTACCCATTGTCCTGCATTGAGGAGTGTTTTGCCTCCTTGGGCAAGATATCTTTCATCTGGCAATGGGATATTGTCAAATTCTCATGGTTGAGACGGAGCAGGAGAAAATGGCAATCGTGTTCCATATCAGTCTATACCAGTACTCTTGATTAGCCAATAGCCTCACCAATGCTCCAGCCACATCCCAACAGGTGTTGTGAGAATGGTGGGGTAAATTAACTTTGATGTTGTCATGATTTATTTGGACAACATCTTTGTGTTCTCCCAGGCACTGGAAGAATTCCTGACTACATCTAGCTTTACAGTGACTAGAGAAGCTTGGCCTGAAACTAAGTGTCACCTCTTGATGTCCAGCTTGAAGTACCTCTTGTTCAGAAACGTAGTGAGGGCCACATTGAATAAGATAGCTGTTATCCAAGGCACAGAGTTGCAGGCTTTCTCTGGCCTGGTGGAATACTATAAGTGTTCCAACAACAGCCTAGCTGTTACTGCTGGATCATTGCACACTCAACTCAGAGGAGCTATGGCAGGAGCCAAGAACCAAACAGTGACTTGGGAAACCATTCACAAGGTGGCATTTAACCAACTAAAAGAGGACTTGGTGATTGCTCCAGTGTTGGTGTATGCTGACTTCGTTAAACCATTTGTGCTCTATACTGATAGAAGCTTGTGGTAGTAAGAGCAGAGCAGAACCTGGAAAGGTACACTACATTCAAACTGGAGCTATTGGCATTAGTGTTGTCCATGATGAACTTTGCGGAATATCTAATCGGGGTGACATTTGTGATTGTCACTGGTGACAACCCTCCGGTATACCTGGAGACAGCAAAGCTTGGAGCAGTGATGGGCTGCATTGTTGGCCAAGTTCAAGATTAAGGTCCACTACCATTCAGGTGTATAGAATGGGAATGCCAATCCTGTTTTCCCTGTATAAGCCCTAGTGGGTAGCAGGGATGAAGGGAGGAAGATACGGATCCTCCAAGGCTGGGATCCCTGCCATCCTGAGAAATGCACCTCTCCTGCATGCACAGTAGCATTGAGGAAGCTGGTCTCCAAATGTACACAAGAACATGAAAAACAGTGGAACTAAGTGATCACTTATCCAACCATGAGCAAATTGAGTCAATTGACCAATGAGAAAGAAGGCTGCTAAACAGCTGGGATCAGTTTGATGTCTGGGAAGGAATGTTGTACTGCTGCAAGTATTTGGAACCAGAATGTCGCACAGAGTGGCAAATAGTGCTCCCAGAGAGAGTGGCAACAGAATTGGCCATGGATGAACAAGTGGGATATCTGGGTTCGAGCAAGATATAGACGTAGTCCATAGGTACATGTCCTTTTATGGGCATGTGTACAAAGTGATGCCCAAAGATGTAGATGGACAGGTGAGAGTGTTGTACAAGAACATGCCACAACACTGAAGGATCAGCAAGAAAGGAAAGGGCCAACAGATCAGTGGAGATAGGCAGCCATGACGGACCCCTACTCCTACTGAGGATGTGACGCTGTGATGCCCCCCAGCCTCAGGGAGAGAGACAGCCCTGCTAGTAACTTATCTGCAAAACTACATAATACATTTTCATATATATTAAAACAGCATATTATAATAATAAGAATAAAAATATTAAAACAGCACATTATAATAAGTTCCTAACTATTGAATACATGTAATAAAGATAAAAAATAAAACTATTAAACTTTTGATTGATGATAGAAAAAAAGAATAAATAAATAACACTAAATAATCAAAAGGATATGTGAGTGATACTCATACAGATGGACACTGGTCCTAGATGGTCTAAGCTTCAGCCAGGAGGAGGGAGAGGAGATCTCAGATGTACGACCTTCCAGGTGACATTGCCTGTTACATAATATGGGATCTCTTATAACAAGGATCAAACAGTTCCATAAATAGGATGATCAGTGATTAAAATAAACATCTGATAAGATAGAAACAGACTGAGAAATGTAATATATGTAATATAAGCCGTTTGTATAGTGTGGGGCTGATTCTGATTCGCTCACAAAAGGCGCAGACAGCAGCTGCTATTGGCGATCGTCTGCAAATTTATGCAAATGCTGCTAGAGACTCCTCCCCTTGTGTACATCCGTGCTGCCCATATGTGCAAGGTCTGAGACGTCCACTTTTAGCATCTGAACACGCTGTTATACCGATTGGTGGATCCTAATGCACCGCCATTGGTCGCACCAGGGAAACTTGCACCAGCCCTATGGTAGGGACAGTTCCTTCATCTGACCACGGCTGCCTGTGCCTGGGGCTGTGCGTCTGGGAAAGCAGCTGCTGGCACTGATACGCCCGTGACAGCTACATAACATGCCCACTGATTGGACTATTGTTATGTGTACTACCAGCCACTGCCCAGGAACGCCCATCACTTTTCTGACACACTTCTGGTACCGTCGGTCCCGATACTCTCTGCGTAATGTATGTGCTGTAGAAGTTGTCCGAAATATTCCCACATGCGCAGTTGCAAAGATTGCTCATCTACGTGACCGCCAGCATCATGTGCAGCTCTGATTCAGGCCCTGAGTTTGTGTTTGTATGTGTGTGACTGTGTATGTGTGTGCATATTTATTTATTTAGATTTATACACACACATATACATACATACAAATATTAAATATAAGATTTACGTAATGCATGTAACAATAATCGTTCATCTGTGCCTGAATTAGGGAAAACTATTATAAACAATAACTCAGATGGTGCCTTGTACCCACCCGTCTCTGATATATCTTTCCTTCGTTATCTGACCCCTGTTGGAGGAACTGTGGTCCCCTGGCTCATATGTGGGGGTTATAGCTGACTACTAAACCTTTTCTGGATACTGTTCATTATATGATCATCAAAATGACTGGGTTCTGTCTCCCTCCTTGTCTATCATATGCTCTCATGTGACGCTTTATCCCAAATGTACCTAACCCCTCCCAGGTCCTGCTCTATCACATTCTAAGGCTGGGTACACACTTAGTGACCTGCCAATGCGACACTCGATGGTGCCGATAAACGATATATCAGTCGGTCGGTACACACTGCACGATCCAGTTAACAACCGCCCAATATATCGTTCACCGGCACCATTGACAGTACTGGCATTGGCAGCTGGAACCACCCCGATGAACACTAGACAGTGGGCCCGACATGTTGGCCCGATCCACGGGATTAGACAACATATCGTCTAGAGTGTACCCGGCATAAGTGATATATAAGAGCTGCTACCTGTGCACTGGGGAATAGCAGCGTACTCATCATCCACTGCACTGATCACTACTGAGCACCCAGCAGGTGCACCTTACCCCCCTCCCTGCCTCCCCCTGTTCTCCCTCTGCTAACATTCCCCTTTTCTTCTCCTCACCCTCCACCCCCTATTTCTCTCTTCCCCCCTCTATTATGTGTTATATCTCTTATGCTTATCCCAGGCTATATCTGTATTTACCTAGTAATCTCCAAACTGCTATTGTTTCTCCATTTGGGCTTGTGAGAAGCCTATTATACATCTCATCATTATGAGCACTGATTATTGTTGTTCCTTATATTACTGCTATGCCCAGCCCTATCTCCCTTCTTCCTTTCTATATACTTTCCCAGTTTAATGTTAAAAATCTTCACTTAAGAATGTTTAGAAAACAATATTGTGTACATACATGCGGAGACCTCCATCACTGTGACCAGCGGTTTTGATGCCTGAGCTCAGGAGGGTGTCTGTGGGCGGGTTCTCCAGGTGGAGATGACAAATGAGAACCCAGTGAATAACTCCTGGTCCTCGGCTGGAATCGGGCGTTTCTGGGCCTCTGCTGCCTCCAGTGTTTCCAGGTGTATATTCCCGGAGGCAGAGGGAGCAATGGATGGCTACAGGAAGGAGAAATAAACGTGTTTGTTCCATCATTTATATGAATTTAGAAGATAAAGAGACATTTATGAACCTTCCTTTTGTAGAATTTATGTATAGAGGTATAAATCTGAGGCTCTTACGAGATGTCTGTAATGAGGATAAAGGAAGTGACATAAATGCTGCACAAAGAACTGTCGCTAATATAATAACAGTGTTACAGCAGAGGTTACATTGCTCTGGAGAAAGTAAAGGTGTTTCTCTCTGCTCTCAGGAGACGCCTATGTAACCTGACGTCACCAGACGCGTCTGACTTGGCCGCAATGAAGTTTAATGTAAATAGCGCGGTAATAGTTTTAAAATTTGCTGCAATAACATTTGTATATTTCACACTATTACAGCATATTATACTAAATAGACGCCTTAGTTACAGGCTGCCCGGAAGCTCATAGAAGCTCTGTGTTGTACTTACTGGTGTGGGCAGGTATGGGGGTGCAATATTAAGGGCAGCCAAAGAGACCCAGTCCATACGCTCAAAGAAAGGATGCCGGCAGATGTTCCCATGTTCTCCGAGGCGTCTGGCTGGATCTTCATGGAGGAGCTGAAAACAGTTATTTGTATTTAATGTAATGATTTATACAGCAGATATGCTCAGTACAATCATTGTACACACATTTCTGCTGCATTCTGTGTATATATATATATATATATAAATATATATATATATATATATATATATATATATACACACAGTCAGGTGCATAAATATTGGGACATTGACAGAATTTTCATGTTTTGGCCTCTATTCACCACCACAATGACTTTGAAATGAAACAAACAAGATTTAACTGCAGACTTTCAGATTTAATTTGAGGGTAATTACATCCAGATCAGGTGAACGGTGTAGGAATTACAACGGTTTCTATATGTGCCTCCCACTTTTTAAGGGGCCAAAAGTAATGGGACAAACTAAACAATCCTAATGGAGCATACACACGGTCAGATTTGTCAGACTTGTCAGATTTGTCAGATGAACGATTGAACGATTTGAACGATTTGAACGATTTGACCAAAGTTTTGAACGATTTGAACGATTGAACGATTTTTGACTGCATTAAAATGAATGGAATCGTCCAAGTCTGACTGCAAACACATCAGATGTCAGAAATCGTTATCTGACCATCGGGAACGCGCATCGTTGATCGTCCATCGTTCAGGCATGTCAGATATGAACGATTTTCCTTCAGATATGAACGACTGAACGATTTTTAAATCGTTATCGTTCATATCTGAAGGAAAAATCTGATCGTGTGTATGCACCATTAATCTAACTTTCACTTTTTAATACTTTGTTGCAAATCCTTTGCAGGCGATTACAGCCTGAAGTCTGGAACGCATAGACATCACCAGACGCTGGGTTTCATCCCTGGTGATGCTCTGCCAGGCCTCTACTGCAAATGTCTTCAGTTCCTGCTTGTTCTTGGGGCATTTTCCCTTCAGTTTTGTCTTCATCAAGTGAAATGCATGCTCAATCGGATTCAGGACAGGGGATTGACTTGGCCATTGCATAACATTCCACTTTTTAGCCTTAAAAAACTCTTTGGTTGCTTTTGCAGTATGCTTTGGGTCATTGCCCATCTGCACTGTGAAGCGCCGTCCAATGAGTTCTGAAGCATTTGACTGAATATGAGCATATAATATTGCCCGAAACACTTCAGAATTCATTCTGCTGCTTTACACACAAACCGGCTCCTCACCATCTATCCCCAGCTTTTTTTAAGACTAGAAAGTCATTTTTTTCACAAACTTCCCAAAAAAAGGTAATGAATTAATAGTTATTTAACCTTGATTTACATTTTTTTGTTAAAACAATATATTGAATCAGGTTTAAATAGCTCTTATTTACATAATTTCCTAATAAAAATATCATCAATTTTGGGGACTTTTTTTGGAAAAATATTAGCCAATTAAGTGGTTAATATATATATTTATTATAGATATTTTTGCAATGGCAATTTGCCCCCTTCACACATAATTGGATAGAGCTCTATGAGGTCCTCTATTGCAGAGAGCTGGACAGATTGATCCTATAGCACAGTGATAAATGTACTTTACTTTCAGTTATACATCTAGCATTTCCCTCCTCCTCTATATATTGTGGTATAAACTTGTTTATAGTCATTAAAAATGCATCCTGCACTGTAATCATTTGTAAATATAATATGTATTTTACCTTTTGAATGATGTCTTCAGCGGTAGAGCCTGGTGCATCGAATAGTATGGGACTGTATTTAAGGCTCCCGGTAATCATTTTGGTTAAAATGACACCGAAGGAATACCAGTCCACACCGGCATCGTACTCCTCACCAGACCGCATCTACCAGGAGAGAGATACTAGTTATTGTGTTTTCCAGCAATCATCATTTCCATATATTGTTTATTTTAATATTTTTATTGTGAATGGGCAGAAGTAAAGGTGACAGTAATATGCCCAATACCTCACCAGGAAGTAACATGTTTGAACAATGAAAATCACAATGAAAGTGTTATACAAGATGGGATGTTGGGGAGAATGAGGAATCGGGCTGGTATAGACAAATACAGGAAAGGCAGCATTCCACTAGGGGGGACGCAGGTAAGGATGGTGATCCCACTTACATATAGAGGGAAGGGGGGAAAAGGAAATAATAAGATTAAAAGACAGAAAGGGGGAAGTGGTTGAAAGAGCCGGGGGCCCAACCAGAGAGACAGAGTCTACACTTTATGGGAAACTAGTCAGTGGGATCCAGGTAGGGCGGCTGAATGGTGGGAGTACCAAGGTTGCCCGACATTGTGACATTTGGCCACAGTATTATATTGGAGGGTTGTAATATGCTCCATCCTGTAAATATACCGTATATGATTTATTTCTGGTGGGTGGGGGACAGGACTGCTTCCAACTCAGAGCCAGTTGGTATTACGCAGCACAGGTGACGTTAGCATAAGATCACTGGATCAAAGTCATTATTCCAGTGTCCGTTCCCAAGGGAAACTGAAGCCCCATTCCCAAACCATATTATGTGTATATTTGGGGGAGGTGACCTGGCCAGAATGGTTAGTATAGGAAGGAAATATACCCTTTGTCATTAGTGTGGTAAATGTATTATCTCCAGGGGTGAGGGGGCATGGAGGAGGGGGAGACAGGAGGAACAAAGTGGCGGATTTGGAGTTATTGGTGAAAAATTGCCAGTTTGACTCTTATTTATTGTCCCTATCCAATACTCTATATAATATGTGTTTATATGGAGATAGAATCAGAGGCGTTATGGGGTCTGGTGACACCTGGTGAGGACTTTATATTCCCACCGCTTGGTGAAGCCACGTAGGCCTGGCCTAACATAAAGAGGCGTGGCCTTGTGTGGAATCCTGATTGCATCACTCCGGGGGCGTGACCAGCATTCCCGGAGATACTGGGCTGCCCCCAGAGACTAGTGACTGCACTGTCATCTCCTCCTCTGTGTCAGGAGCTGAGTGCTGCAGGAGAATGTCATACCCGGCCCCTGTCACCGAGGGGGAGCCTGCATATTGGTGTCACCCCCTCCACGGGTGATACCCGGGTGCGGCCTGCACCCCCATAGTGACGCCACTGGATAGGATTACATGAAAGAAGACTTAAAAAGTAATGTAATGCGCCAGCTCAGGACACTGATGTGTGACCTTGTGCAATCTTGTAATCATATTGGCATGTGCTGTGTATCATGGGGAAGGCTGCATGTATATTACACAAGTATTATTATTATTTTTATTATTATTCAGGTCTTTTTAATCTGTATAATCTGTATAATTTGTAAAGCATGGACAATTCCCTGACCTGGAATATCAGGGAATATAATAATAGTTGCTGTCCGGTTACCCCACATTACTCGCCTTCTCTTACTATTTACTTACTGACATCACAAGACTTATCATTATAAACCAGTTGATCATGATGATGTCATAATAAAAATCTAAATAGCTAAGTAAAAATGCCTCCACCATCCCCTCACATGATGCACCCAGCACAGGTGCTATAGCCAGAGCTTGGCAGCGCTAACAATGGGCGTGTGGATGCGCTCTCCCCAGTGATGGGTCACCAGTGGTCCTGCAGACACAAAACACCTGTACAGCTGTAACAAGGTAATGACGTGTGAGGACCTGACATCACTAAGAATTCCCTGACAATGGATAATAAATCCTCCATCTGTGTGAGGGATAATGAGAATAGCTACATACTGTACTGCTGCTCACCTGGTATCTGACTCCTAGAGGGGTCACCAAGGCTTCTCTCCCCCTTATTCACAACCCAAGACTTAACCGCAGGGGAGGGGGAGTGGCCATCTGCTTTAGAAAAGCACTTAAACTTAGGGTCCACCCAATGGAAATGACTCACTCATTTGAGTGCATCGCTGCTCGGAGTTCTACAGAATTAGGATTCAGAGTACTTCTCATTTACCGCCCCCATGGAGATGGAAAGATATTTCTACAAGAATTTGCAGATATTGTTGCTGGACTAGTTCTGGAGCATCAAAGATGGCTGATCCTTGGGGATTTCAATGCATGGGTTGATTATGAGCTCTCACACCTTGGCCAAGATCTCCTGTGCACAATGAATGCTCTGGGCCTCACACAAGTCATTCCTTCGGCTACTCATATAAGTGGTCATACTCTTGATCTTGTCTTCCAGATTGGATTAGATGTCTCTGACCTAAATATAAACCCAGTCACGTGGTCAGACCACCACTCAATTCACTTCTCAGTTGCAACCCCTCAAAATAGAACTTTACCCATGGAGTTGACAAGGTATCGTCCAAGGAGGGGCATGACTCCCCAGGCTCTTGCAGCAAACCTGGATCTTTCTGCGGTAATGGGGGCCTGTGAAGATCCTTGTTCCCTGGTCCATTACTATAACAGGGATGTGACAGCTGCAATGGATATTATTGCCCCTGTGCGTATACGACCCCTCATACCACACCGTCAAGCCCCTTGGTTTGACAATAGTGTTAGTGAACTCAAGAAAAGGGGGCGTAGACTTGAAAGACGATGGAGGAAGACGAACCTGGTAGAGGATAAGTTAACACTAATCAAACATATAAGAGAATATCAATCAACAATCACCCATACGAAAACAGAGTTCCTTTCAAATGAGATCATGGCAGCAAACAATAGGCCGGCTCAGCTTTTCCGTACAGTGGAGATGCTTTGCAAACCAGCATGCCTGCAGCATGATGAAACCCTCTCCCAGTCAAGATGCAATGAGTTTGCAAAATTCTTTGCAGATAAAGTATCCTCCACCCGGGCTGGAATCCCCACAGTGCCATCAAAGGAGTGCCAAACTACCAAGCCTGCCAAGGTAAGCCACCTGTCTCCCTGGAACAGCTTTGACATAATGGATGTAAAAGACATTGCTAAAATTATCAGAATTTTGCGACCCACCACCTGTGATCTGGACCCTGCCTCAACCAAGCTTCTAATAGGGTGTATAGACATTGGCCCTGTAATTGCAAAAATAGTTCAATGCTCTTTGCAAACAGCCATTTTTCCAGAACCACTAAAGGAAGCAATTGTTAGACCACTTCTTAAAAAATCTAATTTAGACCCCGACTGCATGACCAACTATAGACCAGTATCAAACCTTCCTTTTCTAGGAAAAGTCATTGAGAAAGTGAAAAATTTCTGTGGACTGGATGGCACAGTCCTTAGATGGTTCAAATCATTTCTCACTGGCAGGTCACAGAGAGTTTCTTCTGGAGTAAACTCTTCATCACCAGTGCCACTTCCATGTGGTGTCCCACAGGGTTCTATACTATCCCCCATGCTTTTTGCAGTATACATGCTACCATTGGGTGAAATAATCAGACGTCATGGCCTGGTCTACCACTGCTATGCAGATGATACACAACTGTACCTGTCCTTTGCTCCAGGTACAAAGAACCCAATAACAACCCTAAATGGCTGCCTAGCTGAGCTTCAGGAGTGGATGAGTGCCAGTTGTCTGCGACTGAACCCTGTTAAAACAGAGGTCCTTATGATAGGTCACAGGACAGGGCTACAGCATAGCCAACCAACAGGACTTACGCTTTGGGGTTCAGAATTACAAAACACTAAACAAGTGCGGAATCTTGGTGTTGTCCTGGATAGTGGCTTGACACTTAAACATCAGGTATCAGCCACAATCAAATCCTCATTCTTTCATCTGAGGAACATAGCCAGAATCAAGCACTTAATTCCCTCAGAAGATCTGCCTAAAGTCATACATGCATTTATATCATCACGCCTAGACTACTGCAACGCCCTCTACCTCGGTCTCCCAGCAAAAGAATTACACCGCTTGCAGATGGTTCAAAATGCAGCTGCCAGGCTATTAACCAACCAGCCCCGTTCCAGCCACATAACACCCATTCTCTACTCCCTTCACTGGCTGCCTGTCAGATGGCGAATTGCTTTCAAGATTGGATTAATAACTTACAAAGCCCTACATGACCATGGCCCAGGGTACCTGAAGCAGCTTCTGATTCCTTACTGACCCACTCGATTACTGCGATCCGCTGACGAAGGACTATTAACAGTACCTAGAATCTCACGGAATTCATCTGGGGGTCGAGCTTTCAGTTTTGTGGCTCCAACCTTATGGAACTCACTTCCCCGCACAGTTCGAGAGGCCTCCACTCTAGAATCCTTCAAAAATAGACTCAAGACTCACCTATTCACCCAAGCATTTCACTAATGTCCCTTGTTTAAGCTTATTTTGTATTTTGTACTGTAAATGTAAAGCACTTTGAGTCCTTTAGTCTGTCTAATCCGGGCAAGGGTCTAATGACAGGCGTCGAAATCCCGACGCCTGTCATTTTACCATACGCCGGGGGCCCGGCGCCCGGCATCCCGATCGAAGGTAAGCCAGGCTCGGACGGCCGCGCGGGGGGGGAGGGTTAGGTTAGGGGCTCTCGGGGAGAACTTGGGGTTAGGCACCCCCCAGGAGGGTTAAGGTTAGGGGAAGGGGGGGTTACGGTTAGGCACCCCCAGGAGACTTAGGGTTAGGCTGCGAGGAAGAAGGGGTTAGGTTTAGGCACTTAGAGGGGGGTTAGGCACTTGGGGGGAGGTTATGGTTAGGCACCCCTAAGGGAGGGTTAGGGTTAGAGGGGTTAGAAAGGTTAGCGATACCTTAATTTACTATCGGGATTTTCACCCTTGCCGTTGTCGGGATAAATCCTAGGATTTGAATGGGATTTACGGATTCCAGAAATAATACATAACTAAGCCCAAAATGCCATTATTACAGCAGCTACTAAACCTGGCCACACATGTTACTATGCAATCATTTAATCCAATTGGTTCTTCTAGGTATGTTATAGAATCAAATGTATGTGGAACATAATGCAATCATATATAGATTTCACCAGCTGATTATAGCAGTATTACTGATACATGTGTACATAAAGTATACATTGCCTGGAAATGCATTATGGGATCTTACTACATGGCTGATCTCAGCTTCCAGCTTTCCCAGTGATGAGAAACCATTGCTGGAAGTGCCGGGTGTCTGTCAGTGTAATGCAGGGGCTGGCTGGCAACTTCAAGCCTGGGGGGCAAATGCATGCATTCGGCCCTGGCAGAGAAGTAGCGTGTAGCCAGGATGCCCGGAGCACGTGCGTGCTACGGCGCCCCCCTTCAAGTGTTCCAGGGAGGAGGCAGGTCCATATGGGATTAATGTAAAGTAAAAATAAAGATTAGGGGCAGCCCCCTGTAGTGGTGCCCATATGCAGTGCCCCCCCTGTGCCCCAGGAGAGGACCCCCTTATGCAGGCCTCCAGTAGTGCCCCCAGTAGTGATCCCCCCTATGCAGTGCCCCTTATACAGTGCCCCCAGTAGTGGTCCCCCCTATACAGTGCCCCCAGTAGTGGTCCCCCCTGTGCAGTGCCCCTTGTGCCCCCAGTAGTAAGCCCCTTATATAGTGCCCCCAGTAGTGGTCCCCCCTGTGCAGTGCCCCTTGTGCCCCAGTAGTAATCCTCTTATATAGTGCCCTCAGTAGTGGTACCCCCTATGTAGTGCCCCTTATATAGTGCCCCCAGTAGCAGTCCACCCCCCATGCAGTGCCCCCAATAGTGGTAACCCTTATGCAGTGCCCCTTAAATAGTGGCCCCAGTTGTAGTCTACCCCCTATGCAGTACCCCCAGTATTGCCCTTTATATAGAGCCCCCAGCAGTGGTTCCCCGGTGCAGTGCCCCAAGTGGTAGTCCCCTCCTCCCTATGCAGTGCCCCTAGTAGTAGTTCCCTCCCCCCTATGCAGTGCCCCTAGTAGTAGTCCCCTCCCCTTGTAGTGCCCCTAGTAGTAGTCCTCCCCTTGTAGTTCCCCTAGTAGTAGTCCCCCCTTGTAGTTGCCCCAGTAGTAATAGTCCCCTCCCTTGTGGTGCCCCCAGTAGTAGTCCCCAGTAGTGGTCTCCCCCTTGCAGTGCTGCCAGTAGTGGTCCCCCCCTTGTAGCACCCCCAGTAGTGGTCTCCCCTCTTGTAGGGCCCCCAGTAGTGGTCTCCCCCCTTGTAGTGCCCCCAGTAGTGGTCTCCCCCCTTGTAGCACCCCCAGTAGTGGTCTCCCCTCTTGTAGGGCCCCCAGTAGTGGTCTCCCCTCTTGTAGGGCCCCCAGTAGTGGTCTCCCCTCTTGTAGGGCCCCCAGTAGTGGTCTCCCCCCTTGTAATGCCCCAGTAGACCCCCCCAGTAGACACGTAATAAAAAAAATAAAAATAAACACCTGAATCCCCGCTCCCGCCGCCGCCATCATCTCCTCCGTCTGTCTCTCCCATTACCCACTGCAGGAGCCGGAAGATGGAGCGGCTCTGGCAGTGGGCGCAGCAGAAGTCAGTGAGAGTCTGACAGACTCTCATTGGCTGCTACTTAAAACAAACACACAGCTGCTGGCGCCGGCGGCTGTGTGTTTGTCAGTCACTGTGTAGCACTGACCAAACGCCGTCCGGTCACCGCTACACGCGCGGTGCAGGCAGATTGCCCGCGGCCTGTGTAATGTACTAAGAGTTGTGTCCTCAGTTACTAGGTAATACACAGAGAGTTACACTCCTCCATCTGTCTATGCTGAGGTGGTAACAGCAGCTGCTATAGGAGTATTACACATTTCCCCTGCTGTATGATATCTGCTGTTACTTTCCTCATTATTGGGTATTTTGCACGGTTATTGCCCTGGTATTATTACAGTCTGCCATCTGTAGCCATATTGCATGTACCAGGCTTCTCTACAATATGTGTGTAGTTACATGAGTAACAGTAGGAAGATCCTGTGCCCCTCACCTCAGGAGCAATGTAGCCAGGCGTCCCAGCGTAGCCAGTGGCTGTGCGGTCTCCGCAGATGTTCTCAATTGCAAGACCGAAGTCGGCGATCTTAATATGCCCCGTTCCAGCCACCAGGATGTTCTCAGGCTTCAGGTCTCTGTGAGGGAAATAAGATCTGTGTAAGCACTACGCTTTCATACAAGCATTATTTATTTTTCTATATAAAATAAAATTACACTTTAAGGGCCGGATGGATTCAATTAGCCTTGTTATCTTACAGCACTAGGAAATGGGTTGTAGCCTCGGACTTCTACGCCCGGAGCTATCGCATTACATGTCTTTCTCCTTGTACAGTAATTCTGCCGTTATCCCATAGATCTTGGGCTAAGTACCCGGAGCTATGGGTTAACGCAATTGTGGCAGCCGCAATAATGGCAGAAATCCCTCAGGAGGAGGTGAACAGAAATCCGCGCTAAGTGCAGCCTGCGGGCTGCCGTGTGCTGCAATTGACTAGCCCCGGGCACAGCATCGCGGCTAATCATCACTTCCAGGATAAATGATCAGCCCTAAATGTGTACGTTCTAAATATTAGTAGTTTTGAATGTAGGTTTAGGAGCAATGACAGTAGTGTGGGCATCTAGTGTAATCATTTTTAGATAAGTGTCCTCTTGTTTCATACACAACTTCTGAGAGGTAAATTGGTAATTTCCTTACATGTTCTCACTACCCAAGTATTTTATTCTTTTACTATAATGTGTGGGTGATGGGGCCTCACTAATGTGTTACTGCTCTTCCTCAGAGCTCCTCCCCGGCAGCGTTGGACGTGTGCAGGAAGAGTCTGACGTCACCGTATTACAGCAGAGAGCAGGGGTACCCAATACCCAGCTCCCAGCCTGCTATGGAGATGCCGTGACAATGCCCGATGTGAGGGAGCCACAACCAATAGAACCCCATATGGGACAGCTGAGAAGCTTCTGGGAAGAACCTCTGAAAAGTTTGAGTACAAATATGTCACCCTCTCCTCACCCACACATGACAGAATAAAACACTTGTGCAGAGAGACCCTTTATGTGCTGTGAGAGCTGTAAATAAAGTCTGAACGTTACTGTGGAAGGGAGACAGTGTGTAAGGTGTAAGTGGTAATATGCACCAATGGTAACTGTATAACACGTGGGAAGTAGGGAGTAGGCCTATTACATTCTGCATGTTAGTATCCATACTGATATCACTTTATTATACTATTGTTATAGTGTCACTATATACTTACCGATGGATTATGCCCTTAGAGTGGAGAAACTGTACCCCGCATACCATCTCGGCAGCATAGAACCTGGTGGATAGAAAATAAGTTACTGTTGCATTGTTAGGATGGTTACATAATGGCTGAGAGATTTCCAGCCAACACTCCCCACATTATCTGACAGACAAGTTACAGAAACTATTTCTCCTTGGCAATCCCTATCACTGATCTAACAGTGCTCACCTCTCTATTAGTCCCTATCAGTAATCTAACAGTGCTCACCTCTCTATTAGTCCCTATCAGTAATCTAACAGTGCTCACCTCTCTATTAGTCCCTATCACTGATCTAACAGTGCTCACCTCTCTATTAGTCCCTATCACTAATCTAACAGTGCTCAACTCTCTATTAGTCCCTATCACTAATCTAACAGTGCTCACCTCTCTATTAGTCCCTATCACTGATCTAACAGTGCTCACCTCTCTATTAGTCCCTATCACTAATCTAACAGTGCTCACCTCTCTATTAGTCCCTATCACTGATCTAACAGTGCTCACCTCTCTATTAGTCCCTATCACTGATCTAACAGTGCTCACCTCTCTATTAGTCCCTATCACTGATCTAACAGTGCTCACCTCTCTATTAGTCCCTATCACTAATCTAACAGTGCTCATCTCTCTATTAGTCCCTATCACTAATCTAACAGTGCTCATCTCTCTATTAGATCGGGCAGCTGGTCCAGACACTAGAAAACAGCATCTTTATAAACCCTCCGCCTCAGGTCTGTGCTAATTGGCTGGTGCTAAACCCATGTTTTCTTCTCCCTGAGGGGCCTATTCATCATACCTAAAATATCGAGGGAGGTAATTAGGTTTAGAACTTGCATGGAGTTCTACCTAATTACCGGAGGAATTCATCATTCCTCCTCTCCATAACTATCTATTCCAAAAAGCTGTCATTTTTGCGATGACAGCTTTTCGGGAAATAGATAGTTTTCCCTGCCTGCTCTAACTTACCGCAGCTGGAATCCGTGCTGCGCATGCGCTATTACAATCGTAAATACAGCGCATGCGCAGCACTACTTACAACTGCGGTAAGTTTGTGTGCGACCCCCCAACCCCCCCTCCCCACTCCGCTCACCTCCCCCCGTCCTGCACTTACCTGCCCGCTGCAGCGCCTCCGGCTTCGTCCTTTTGGTCTGTCATGTGGTCTCCCAGCAGCATACAGTACTGTTTAGAAAAAAAAGTTTGTTTTTTTTTCTAAACTTTATTGTGTTCTGCTGGTAGAACACAATGTCAGCATTGCAGACGGAGCCAGAAGACGCACCAGAGCACCAGAGGAAGACTCTGGGGGACCTGCACAGCTGGAAGCAGGTAAGTCTGTCCTGCTATTCGCCACCTCACAGTGGCGAATAGTAACTCCATCAAATTCCGAAAATACACAATTTTCGGAATTTGATGAACACCATAATTTCCACATCCCCATACTAATGTATGGGGAGTGTGGAAATTAACGCAGGGGAGCTTAGCAAGGAGATATCTGTGATATCTCCTGTGCTAAGCGGCTTCATGAATACTAAAATAATGTTATTTAAGGAAAATGTCCTTAAAAATGTTATTTTAGTGTTGATGAATAGGCCCCTGAGTCTCCTAGCTTTCTCCTCTCTTATATAGAGCTAACTCGCCAGCTGTTCTGTATGCCCTGTCTGATTGGAGCCCCACCCTGAGGAATGAGAGCAGTCACTCCTCCACAGACATGTGGTAAGTCTCTTTCTTTGCCACAGTAATTAAACTGATACATTACTATACAATCTGACTATGGGCCTGATTCAGAGCCGGTCACTATTTGCGGTCGTTCGTTCAACAAAAAGGGGTGGATATTCAAATGAACCGTTCGCTCTTTGCGGCCTGTTGACGCCTCTATGTCTGAACGAGCGAACAAAACTTGCGGTTGTCATTTTGAAAAAGACGCCCCCTGGCCGCTCGCACCATATGTCATGTCCGCTATTTATTAGATTAATCGAGTACATCGAACAGCGCATGAACTGCTCGCTATTCTTGTGGCTGGTGTTTGCTACCACAAATTTGCGAGCAGTTCTGGCTATAAAATAACCCAGTGACGTGGTCAATGATGCTGCTGTTTTAATTATGCACACCCATAAAACGCCCGTTTTGACCTTTAAGCACGCCTGCGTTCTGATTTCCACTCCCCGTTTTCAAGCACCTTCCCCTGTTACCACCCACATACGCCTCCTCCAGTCACTCATATTAGCAGGCATTCGCTATTTAGCGAACAAACGATTTTCGGCCGCACTGACTGGTTCGCGCATGCGTATTACAATCCGTACGCATGCGCAGTTGGGCGAACATCGCTCGGAGCGAACGAGCGGCTCTGACTCAGGCCCTATGTTCCTGTCCCTTGACAAAGAGTAGCTGCAAAAATGTTCATTTATTAACATCTCGGACCATAACTGAGATTGGCAAAAAAAGGTAGCCACACACATGGTCATTTCTTGGGCATATTTACATTTTATAAACCACCTGTAATTGTGTATCAGCATTTAGTTTCTATAACAATTACCGCAACAAAGGATCAGTATTTTTATTCTACATCTGGAAAAATACAACCATCCAGTGACCGAGACATGTATGTGACACAGATGTAGTGTAGCGACTATGCAATGGTTTGCAAACCACAAACAATACCTCCCCTTAGTACATCTCCCCCTTCATGCTGTTGGCCAATATATTTATATAAGACTCAGCTGTGACCGGTGACGTGATTGCAGACTGCGATGAAAGCAGTTGCGCAATTCTCTGACACCTAAACCTTCCACTGCTAATATTACTGATATCCCAATTCTAAGCTATAAGACAGATATAATTCATGCTTATATACACTGTCTATTCTATTTCTATACATCAGGAGAACCCTTCCCACAGAATAAAAACTGGATATTGATAATATATCATCTATCATTAAGTCCTTCCTCTATAGCAGGGATGGGGAACCTCAGGCCCGGGGGACGTTTAAGGCCCTTAGAATCATTTGGTCGGGCCCTCAGAGCGTTTCTCTGCTAGCCTCAGAATGGCACCCTGCAGCCAGAATCTATGCAGCAGTGCCGCCAGAAGCATCCTAAGGACACTTCAGACAGTGACACCGCTGCCCTTACAGCTATCCGGAACATCCTCAGGATGCTTCGGGCATTGCTGTAATCACCAGTGATTGTGGTCCCGCCCCCGTGTGATGTCACATGGAGGGAGCGTGGCCTACACCGGGCCCGCGAATAATGTTATATATATCAAAATGGCTCTCGGCAGAAAAAAGGTTCCCCACCCCTGCTCTATACAGTGACTCTTACATGCTATTACATATTCTATGTCCTCACCTTGCACTGGGGATGGTAAGGCGGCCTTCCCGCTTCAGGAGCTGATGTAAATCTCCGCCACTTGCATACTCCATCCCAAGTAACACAAGCTCCTGTGTATGGTAGAGGCGGTAGTGTCATTAGACATGTCAGGGGAGCCGGGAGGAAAACAATTGGGCCGTGGGGGAATGTCAGCTTTTGTCCAAAGATAATTAGGCAGAAATGATAGGAGTTCTGCATAGGAGTTCTCTTGGGATTATAATGGGCAGTAATAGGGAGGACAAGGAGAACAGACAGAGGGCAGGGGACAAAAGAAGGGGCAGAAAGAAGTATCTCACTGTATTACAGTATATGGATCATGTTCTGTAATGTTTATACAGTGACGTTATTCATATATCACCCCATTAAATTGCTTTTTTTTACACTAACATGTTATAGTAGGAAGTTAATGATTCCACATGAAAACATTGATAATAATTTCTGGATCTAAATCAAAACATGAAAATGAATGAGCCCTAATTGCAGATGAGCTGCAGAACTGTATTAGCACTAAATGCTGTTATCTATTGCACTGATCCCCAATCAGTGCTGGATTAAGGGGGGGCCCCACACAGGGTCGATGTGACCCTGCCGAGAACAGGTGCCAGCAGCACCTATTCCCGGGAGGAGGCTCCGCAGCACAGTCAGTGCTGCTGCAGCAGCTTTCTAAGGGGGAGAGGGGGCCACCAGCTTCACAGTAGCGCATGACCCCCGACACACTTATTCCCCCCCTTACACTGCCCGCATTGGGGGCGGAGCCAATATGACAAGCCCTGCCCACATATTCCCGCGAATCGCTGCAACCATCAAGTGTACTGTAAGTATGTATGCATACTGCTTTAGTGTGTGTATATATGAATGTGTTATTGTGTATATGTGTTAGTGAGTATACTGTGTATGTATGTGTCAATGTGTGTATATGTGTTATTGTGGGTATGCTGTTTACGTGTATGTGTGAGTGTTTGCCCCTGCCTTCATGTGGCCTGGGGGGGGCCTCCATGTGGGGCTTTCGGGGGGGGGGGAATAGGCTCGGCTCGGCTCTTTGTGGCTTGTGGGGGCACCCACAACTTAGTTGCCCTGGGGCCCCACAAGCCTTAATCCGACCCTGTCCCCAATCCATGGGCTGCATGCAGGAAGCGGGACAGATTCACAGGTACCTGGTACAGAGATACCACTGTCCCCTGTATCTGTCCTGTCTCACATTGTCCTGGGTCTCAGTATGGCTGTATACAGTCATCCACACAGCCACAATGAGGCCACTGTAAGTGATGTCAGTCACACAGCAATAATAAATGTGCTGCACTGTGATTTGCTGCCAGACTGTCACTGAGCTACAGGATATCAGGGTCTCACCAGGGTCTTACTGCCTGGGGGGGACAGGTAAGTGATATATGGGGGAGTGTGTTACTGTAGGGGCGGGATGGATGGGGAGGTAATACTGTATGTTACCACAGGGGGAAAGGAACATGTTACTGCAGAAATGGGAGGGATGGGGAGGTAATACTGTATGTAACTACAATGGGGAGAGGAATGTGTTACTGCAGAGATGAGGGGAGAATACTTTATAGCAGTGATAGGGGTATAATAATATATTACTAAGTATATGATAGAAGGTAGAAAGAATTATAGCTCTTAGCTGTATAGTGCGCCCAGAGTCTATAGAGTATGCACAGGTCACCGGGAAAATGGCCACGGCAGCCATTTTTCCTGTACTGCGCATGCGCAAACGAAGGGGAAAAAGCTGCGGTGGCCATTTTCCAGTCGTTTTTACAGCGCCGACGTGGGACTCCGGGGAGGTATGTAATACTATGGGTGTAACCCAGGGGTCCATGTGCCCCGCACACCCTGCACCCATTATAGATACGCCCCTGATACTGTATGTACAGCACATGGGGATATAGGGAATACTGATAATATACAAGAAGATAGTGCCCAGAGTCTATAGCTCCGGCGCTGGCCGCGCACAGCTCAGTACGCTCCCGGCCGCCGGACAGAGAGGAGGGGGCCCGTGTCGGAGACTGCACATGGGCCCCCTCATCTCTAGAAATGCCCCTGTACAGTATACATGCAGTGACGGGAATGAGGAGATGAGATTACAGTCACAGCAGAAGACAATGAGGATATATGGTATATGTGAGGGTATGTAGTAATAACACCGCAGTCTCAGCAGTACCTTGGTCTGGAGAGCAAAGTAGCCCTGGGTGAGGAAGGCGCATCCAGATGCCAGCTCCAGCACTCTCCGCTCCACAAACATTTGCTCCCGGCCCTCCCTCAGCAGATGTCTCTTCCTGATGATCTTAACAGCCAGATGTTGACCTCCACAGGCATCTGCCGCCAGCAGGACCTACAGGAGGCATTACAGGGTCAGCCCCTTAAATAACACAGGAACATAAAGGCAAATGCATTGTTGTCCAACAGGGATTGTGTGTTACTAACCATTGGAATACAGAAAAAGAAGAAAATACAGAACAATTAGAAGCTTTTAGTCTGCACTGTCACTTTCCAGTTTCCACAGACCATAATCCAATTTAGCTGGGGCCATAAATGGGAGGATGAGATCTGATCGCCAGTGACAGGTCTCCAAGTGATCCTGGGACAGGTACTATGTATATGCACCTCCAGTGTTCTCCCCAGAAATTTTTTCCAGCCGGTTGGCATGAAGAAGTAGCCGGGTGGGGGCCTTCACAATAATAAAATGATTTAGATCCTGACCTTATAATGATTTAAACTTGAAATAACAATTTATATATTAATTCTCTTCTTCTTAGACACCCAGATACTGTTCCTACTTGCAGGCTATACAGAATATATTTTCTATACAGCTCTACAGATACTGGCCCCACTTGCAGGCTCTCTTTAATCAGTTCAGGTGACTGTTCCCATCTGAAATTTTATACAGAAGGAGGGATGTTTGCCCTCCAGCCTGACACCGCCCTGCATTGTGATGAACAACTACCCCCCGCCCCAATGCCACATCCCCTGCTCAGCACTCTCCCCTGACCCAATGCCGGGTCCCTTGCTCGGCACCTCCCCCTGCCCCAATGCCTGCATCCCCTGCTCAGCACTCTCCCCAATGCGCCGTGTTCCGTTACCTGGAACCTTTACTAACATGTCCTTATTGCCGGCGGACATGGAGCCTCCAATGTGAAGAGTGTGATGTTGGCGCAGCTCGGCTTCGCATCCGGCATCCGTGTCCGTGGCAACCCGCAGAAAACACCCTGGGGAGAACACTGGACCTCCCACCACCCCCTCCCAGCACCTCTCCCTGCTGGGGGCAGCCACTGATGGGAGGAATCGTACAGACAGGAACAGTCTTTGCTAAGTGTGTATTAGTCACAGAAGTGAAACCGAAAGATTGCATAAGAAAAGAGGTGTGTTAAACCTCTAGGATGGGGGCCGGCATGTATGCAAATTACTGTTTAGAGTTAGCCTATCGTTAGCAGGGGCGGGTTTTCAATAGAGACATTATATAAGGGGCTAGAAGTGAGGGCCAAAGCCTCTTGGTTCCAGATTGCTCCAGGACAGGGAAGTGCATTTTGTCAGTTGTCATTTTCCTTAATAAAACTCTCTTAGTGCTTCTCCTTCTTCTCTTCTTCTCTCCTCCTTTTCCTTATTGTATTTAGTCTCTTTTCATTTACTTCATATCATTGCTTTTACTTTTCCTTTCTGTCCTCAATCACTGTCTTTTCTGATTTCTTGTTCTGCTGGGGGTGGGTGTAGCTATGTCCTGCCTAGTAATGAGCCTCCCCAGACCCTGGTCCCTGGCTCCACAGTGTCCCCATGTTATTAGGAGCTGCAGGTGTGGTTCCCCTATTGATAGTTCTATCCCCCCTCAGGCTGCAGCAGCTTTGTGGAAGGTGTGCCAGTGTGGGGGAGGGGTGCTTCCCTTTAGTCCTTAATGCCCCTGGTCAATATCATCTTTGTGGCTGCAGTGGCCAGCACCATAGGCAAATGCAGGAGGGGTTTATGAGTGCCTTGCCTGAACCCCCCCTCAGCCCACACCATGATGACTACAATAGAAATAGCATATAATACTAAAGTTGCATGTTTTTTAGGATCCCCTCAGTGTCACAAATGAAATAACTAGCACTACAGTCCCTGTTGATCTTTTAAATGTGTCAGCCAGTAGAAAAAGTTAAAAAGCCAGTAATGAATATTGTTGTGCACCAACTAGATCTGGAAAACATGCACTTTACGGGGTGCACTGATATGGATCACCTATTGGATCAATTATTAATACTGGATAATACACCATCCAGTACATAGGGGGACCAATCTGTGCATCTGTTTCCAGGACAGAGCATGGTTTCTTTTTCTGCCCTCTCCCAGATTCCCCAACTTGCTCATATGATCTGTAAAGGAGCCGGCACATGAAATAAAAAGATTCAGCTCAGACAGGATGGCTCTACTTCTACATATAATTACTTACTGTGTCTGCTGGTCCTGTATATGCCAGAATTATATCATTCAGTACATTCGTATGATGTATTTTATAGATGGTCTAAGTGCTGATTATGCCCTCTTAACGGTAGAAAACAGTTGCAGCAAACAGTGTCAGTATTATGCTGGGCATTGAGGTATCATTGGGGGAATAGAATGCTTTAGTGATGCGTTATCTGACAGTAAGGGGTAATGGCTTTGACACTGCTTTATTTATCTATAGCACCTAAGATCTAGCTTTTATCTCCTTTGAATCATTATTATCAGCCAATAGAGGAGATTGTATTATATACTGTATTCTGAGCATTTAACTTACAAAATAGACAGAATACATGTGCTACAGTGAATTTCTACAGGGTGCACAGCTTATTATTGCAATCACTGCCCCAAGCAGCTATCACCGGGAAGCTCCATTCTCAGCTATGCTCCTACTTCGACAAATATACATTGCTGGAGGTCACGCAGCCTTCGCGTCCTGCCTATGAGGGGTACAACGCGTGCAAAGCAGCTAGTTCAGTTCGTCAGGGCTAACAGCAGGCGTCTGGGGAAAATGCTTCGCCTTTAATAATTCCACATTAAAATGTCGTTTTCGTCACCTCTGCTTGCGATGTGGTGGCAATCACCCAGTTGCCAAGTGTTTCAAGGGGGGTGCCCAGCAGCAGCCTGCACAGCCAGCAAAAGGCACAAGTGCTAAGTAAAGTTCCATCCCCTGTCCGTGTCACAGCGATAGCAAAATGGTTGAGTTGGTACCCGGTTCTGCAGGACGCAGAATTTTCGTTAAAAGGCTTCAGTTTTGGTTTTCGTTTACCTATTTGCAGGGATGTCGACACATATTCGCCTAGAAATTTGAAGTCTGCCTTTGAATTGCCTCACATTCTTAGGGAAAAAGTGGCTGGCGAGGTTAGCGCAGGCGCATTGCTGGGCCTTTTGCAGAACCCCCATTAGGGATCTTGTGAATTCCCCGGTGGGAGTGGTTCCCAAGAAAATTCCAGGAAAATAAGGGCTCATGCAACATCTGTCTTATCCGCCAGGCTCGTCAGTAAATTACGCCATACCAGTTGAGGTTTCCTCGGTGGTGTACCAGTCTTTTGACGATGCTTTGGACGTCATTAGGTGTTATGGTCCGGGCGCACTGATGGCTAAGATAGATGTTGAGTCAGCTTTTCGTCTACTTCCTTTGCACCCAGAGTCATTCCAGTTTATGGGTTTTTAGCTTGGACAACGGATATTGCATAGACAAATGCTTGCCTATGGGGTGTTCTGTGTCCTGTGCGTTTTTCGAGCATTTTAGCACCTTCCTACACTGGTGCGCGGAATTTATTTATTTAATTTTTGCGGTAGTCATGGAATAGCCCACTATCTCGATGACTTTCTGTGTGTCGGCCCTTCCGGTTCAGGCAGATGCAGTTATCTTTTGTTTTCTTTACGAGCGCTGTTTTTTCATTTGGAGTTCCCGTTGCTGTGGACAAAACGGAGGGCCCTTCCCCTTGTCATTCCTGGGTATCGAGATCTGTACCTCGGTGGGTTCTTGTCGCATTCCTCTCGATAAGCCTGTCAAGTAATGCCATAGCGGAATGCACGGCTTCCAGTAGAATTACCCTGCGGCAGGCGCAATCCCTCCTGGGCCTGTAAAGTAATTCCAATGGGCAGAGCTTTTTCACGTAAATTGGAAAGGGCCACGGCTGGTGTCACTAACCGAGACATTTGCTACGTTTATCCTCAGAGATTAAGCAGGACCTCTCTGTCTGGGTCTCGTTTCTTCGGGATTTTAATGGCGTTCGGTTGTGGATGTCTCCAGCCGCTGACAATTTGCAGCTGCAGCTGTTCACCGACGCAGCAGGCACCACGGGGTTCGGATGTTACCTTGATGGCTCCTGGTGCGTTGGCCGTTGGCTGGAAGAATGGGTGGGAAAGGGTTTGACTAAGGACTTACTCCTTCTCAAACTCTTTCCCATAATGGTTTCCTTGGAAATCTGGGGGGAATGGTTACGCAATCGCAGCATCATTATAAGGTGTGACAACCTGGGCATGGTCCATGCGATACAATCAGCAACATGCGGCTTCCCTGCTGGTTTTGCGCTTGCTAGCGCAGCTGTGCTCACATGTTTGCGCTGTAACATCATGTTTAAGGCAAGACACGTTCCTGGGGTGGAGAATGAGATAGACGATGCGTTATCACGTTTCCAGTGGGCTAGGTCCCGATCTGTGGCCCTGGTGCTGACGTTGTGCTTTGCCCCTCTTATGTTTGGCAGGTGATCGAGCCGGCATGGAGGGCTAAGCAGAACAGTCTTTAGCCCCCTCCACGTTGCGAGCATATCGGCAGGCATGGAATGAATGGGAAGATTATTCCCGTAGCAGCAAACAGGCAGGTAAGAGTCAGCATCGTTCGATGCTTTCTTTTATTTGGAGTCTCCGTTTGGCTGGCAGATCCAGGGCTTCTGTTGCGCGCTCTTTGGGGGGCATTGCATTTTATTGTAAATTGAAGGGCCAACCTGACTTTACTAAAAGTTTTCTGATAGTGAAGGCTTTAAAGGGTTGGGCACGGGTCTCCCGGCCAGTAGCTGACCGTAGGAGACCTGTGGACGCTCATCTGCTTCCGGCAGTATTAGGGGCGGTTCTCGGAGTGGCTCTTACTGCGTATGAGGCGGTCCTGATTCAAGTGGTGTTTTCGGAGGCTTTTCACGGCACCTTGAGGGTATCGGAGCTGGTGGCATCATCCAAATGGGTTGATGCCGCCATGCTCCTCTCGGATATCCTGGTCAGTGAGAGGTCTGTTCTCTGTAGGATTCGGCAGTCGAAGACCGACCAGACTGGTAGGGGTAGGTGGATCTCGTTGGGTCCATCTAGGGACGAACAGATCTGCCCCGTGGCACTAGCTATGCGGTATGAGTTATTGCGGCCGGATGTCCCTGGTTCATGACTCATGCATATGGACAGGACTCCGCTTACCAAATACCAGTTTGGTTGGTTTTTGAAGAGGTGTGTATCAGTTTTAGGCCTCCCGCCTCAAGATTTTGGTACACACTCGTTTCTGATCGGAGCCGCAACTTCAGCGGCAGCTGCGGGTTTCTCGGCATCAGAAATTAAGGCCCTAGGACATTGGAAATCGGATAGTTATAAAGGTTACATTCGACCTAGGCATGAAGGCCCTTTGTTTAAAGTCATTTCACAGTCTGTTCCGGTTACGTTTATATTTTATGCTTGCCTGGTTTTTGTCTTGTCTCATGTACTGTCCTGTCTTGTCTGTTAACCCTGTCCGTCCTACTCGGGATTAGCTACTCGCCATTGCTGGCAATGGGAGTCTTGAGGGATTTTACAATTTTTACCTGAACTGACGGATTCAATTCGGCTATTCTCAATCATTTAATTAGGCCATAGTCCATCCCTCAGCAGGTTTTTATTTTACCTCTTGCCGAGTTCACCTGTTTTTTCCCAATTCCCCCCCACCCATTCTTCCCCTTTGTGTCTTCTGTTTGTCTCAGCCACTTCAAATAGTAAAGTCGGCGACCAATAGAAAATTTTTCTTTTTGGCAGATACTCACTTATGTTCTATCAGATCCCACTAATACACCATAAAATTTTATTGTTTTATGACAATTACTAATTTTTTATTTACTGCTTTCCTCCACCTTTAGGATTGCTCTTTGACACGCAGGACATTTGGGTTATAGGCCACTCATATATTTTCTGGGCTGCTAGGTTTGAGTTCAGATCAAGCTCCAATTTTTGAATATTCAGCTAGGGTCCATTGGATAGGTTCCAGAGGTATGAGATGGCATTCCTTTTGTCCTAAACTGTTAGAGTATGCAAGGCTTTTTGGTAGGCCACGTATTTTGGTGGCTTATTTAGGAGGCAACGACTTAGGGCAGAGGTCCACTGTAGAATTACGAGTTGATATTGTCAACGATTTGGCGAGGGTGCTATCGGCCTGGCCCTTGTGTAAATTAATTTGGTCTTGCATTGTACCTCGACAGGTCTGGCGTGGGGTTAGGAGTTTTCCTGCTAATGACGAAGCTAGGAAGAAACTTAATTTCGCAGTTGCCAAATTTGTGATGGCCAATTATGGCCGTTTCATTTACCATAATAACATTCAATTTCGATTTAGTTATATGTATAGACCTGATGGAGTTCATTTAACAGAGGAGGGTGTGTCATTGTTTATTGGGGATCTTTTTGAGGAGTTGGCGTTATTGGGGTAGTACTTGGTATGGTGGCGGTGCGGCGGTTCTATAAGCTGAACCTTGCTGTGGCGGGAAAGAACGGCAGTTCACCAGTCCAGGTGCAATTATGAGTTAAGGGCGTTCCCTTCGTTGACTGGTAGTTGGCTGTACCAACCTAACGGGGGGCAGTATCATCACCTAAACGGGTGGGTAGTCAAGTTAGAGGGTGAGCGTTACCTTTTGTGTTTGACATGGTTTACATGGTTATGTGTATGCACTCTGGGCGATCTACGCCTGCTATGTCTTTTGTTGTTTGTGTGTGGGCATAGCAGATCTGGCTGATTTCTGGCCGTCCTTTCTTTGCCACCATACATCCTTAATTAATTTAAGAATTAATAAATAATATTAATTTCTCCAATAAATCGCCATCAAGTTATCTGCCAAATCCACGTCTCAGTGTCTTTATTTTATGTTAGTATGATAAGTGGTTTGCACACATGACAACACCTCATCCGATAGAAGGTTTAATGTACCTAGGTTTCCAGTTCGCACAAAGAGACTTGAATTAGTATTTAGCAGAGGATGTGCAGGTGCTGCTGTGTGTGATTTGCTGAGCAGGGTAAGAGGCCGCTCCTGCTTGGCTCCCTGGCTAATAAGTGACTGAGCTCACTAGAGATTCATTTATTATGTGTAGTGTTGGGTGCTCCTCAGCATCAGGCCATTCATTGCAAGGGGCAGATTCAATTAGCAACAGATTTAGTTATGTGGCCTGTTCCCCTGGATAAAGTGCCTGGTGCTAGTCAGTTACACACCCGGGACCCTCTGGAGGGTACTAGCAGGAATAAGGGATAACTGCTGCCTCGTGCGTGGGGTGACCAATGGTTTGTTGTTGTATAGCTCCAGGCACTTTACCCCGGGGAACAGACCGTGTGACTCAGCCCGGGGCTAATTTAATCTGCCCCTATGTGTTATTTTCTTTCCCACATGGATCACTATCTCTCCCTTGTATTACATCAGAGCATGAAAGAAGGAAGATGTAAGGTGAGTATTTATTGTGGGCGCAGCATTTATTTTCTTGAACGGTGGCCAAACTAGTTATTAGTTATGGTGGCAACATTTATTTCTTTATGATTAGGTGATTTATTGCTATAGAATCAGGGACATGGTTTATTTCTCTAGGGCATCATTTATTTCCTGAGGCAATAGGTTTTGCTTCTTATGGATACAATCCTTTCTGTGTTATATTATAAGAGTATTACCCTGGTACCCAACAGCCAGAGGTACCAGGAGGGGCCTGGCAGTATGGATCTGAATGCCGCATACTAACCACAGTTTAGTACATTTCCCCCTGAGCCTTATAATACATATAATGTCACAGGTTTTGCACATTGCAGGTTACACATCAGTGAAGCAGCATTATTTTGTGTATAGTAAAGACACACGTCACACATACAATAGGGCCACATGTAATAAAGGAAACATTAATAGAATCCACAACTGATGCTGTACGGAAATGATAGACAAAAATGATACACATTATAGTTAATAAAAGAAGGTTGAATGTTACACTATTGCACAGTGCAGGGCTGTGACTTGCTTACCTTCCCATAGCCACCCTGGCCTATCTGGTGGTAAAACGACAGTCTCTGGATGGATAGAGAGACTCCAACTCCGAGGCTGGTTGGTTGAGCACCGCTGGTTCCTAATGGCAGGAAAATGTGAGATTAGAGGACAAGTCACCATGTGCTATATACTACAGACCATCAGTCTAATCTCTTTGGTCCTGATTCCAAGTCACATGCAAAATTGACACTGCTGCGCTTTTACCTGCAACTAATAATCAGGCCCAGTGTATCCTCTCAGCGCTTAGCCCCATTGGCTAATGCCGTCTCCAGTTTCTCGGTGGGAGGACAAATAATTAGGGGCTCCGTATGGTTAGTGGTCAGAGGATTTATCATACGGTGGGTGGAGAACATTAGTAACTCATTGTGTTTGGAAAAAAAAAAATACTGTATTTTGTATCTTGCCTCATAAGTCTGTTTTAATGAAGAACACAATATTGTATAGCATGGCAATTCTGTACTCTGTAACTTATAATGTGCTCTTCTCTTTTATATATATTTATTTACATTTGTGTATGGGTTTTCTACACACAGACAGGGGGCCAGATTCAGAGCCGCTTGCTCTGACAGAGCGCTCGCTCTGAATCAGGGCCGGCCTTTTTTTTTTTTGGAGCGGCCTCCTGGCTGCTCACAGCTAAAGCGAGTGGCCATGATGATGGTCGTGATGGTCAAGACCATCGCGACCATCGGGCTTGCGACGAGACCATTGTTGTATGGTCTCGTGGCCGCAAACCCCAGAGAGTTTTTGGCTCCAACAGAGCCGAAAGCTCTCCCACTGACATCACTTGTGATGTCAGTGGGGCCGCCCCCAAATGGTAGGCGTTCTCATGGGAACGCCTCCGTTTGGGCAGCCACCCCCCCAGCCCACCCACCAAATGGGGCGAGCTGTCACTCAACATCGACAGCCCGCCTCCTTTGGTGCGAGACTGGAGCGACAGATTGCCCGTCGCTAGCCGGGTCTCGTGCATGCGCACGACGGAGCCAGCTCCATCGTGCACATGCGCTGTGGGCCACCATCGACCCGGTTGCGAGCGTTCAGCGCTTGCGACCGGGTCTGAATCAGGCCCAGTGATCACTGGGCCTTACACAATTACACAAACCAGAATGACTTGTATATGTCTGGACACTACGTAATATTAAACTTCATTTACAGCAATAATGTAGAAATAGTTTGATAAATTGATGGGATAATTGGTCTATTAAATTAATATAATGTAACCCAGGTGTCCTAAGGCGAGCTCAGGGAGGACAGGAACCTCCCGTGGAGCAGAACGGCAAAGGTTTAATATCATATTAATTCTTCCTTCACTGTCACTGAGATCTGGAAGCAGCAGTGAGATTTCAGCAATTTAACTTCTTGGTTTAAAGCAGCAATAATTTAAAAGGCAAACTGGTTTAGTTTTATCAATTAGCTTATAGCTGCTTTAAATCAAGAGGCTAAAGTGCCTAAATCCCGCTGCTGCCTGCAGCTCACAGGCTATTACATTTACCCCATAATCATTACTCCTAATTCACATGAATCAGTGCATCTAATACTAACCACAGTGCAAGTGCCTGACGCTTCCTTGTCATGGGCAGCTCCTCATAGTCCTCTACATCCCTCATACACACCCTCACCCTGAGTAACACAGCTCCACACTACACATAGCAGCTCCCCATAACCCTCTACATCCAATTACATCTCATACACACCCTCACCCTGAGTAACACAGCTCCACACTACACATAGCAGCTCCCCATAACCCTCTACATCCATCATACACACCCTCACCCTGAGTAACACAGCTCCACACTACACATAGCAGCTCCCCATAACCCTCTACATCCATCATACACACCCTCACCCTGAGTAACACAGCTCCACACTACACATAGCAGCTCCCCATAGCCCTCTACATCCCTCATACACACCCTCACCCTGAGTAACACAGCTCCACACTACACATAGCAGCTCCCCATAACCCTCTACATCCATCATACACACCCTCACCCTGAGTAACACAGCTCCTTATTATAAATAAATACAAATATTGTCATTTGTAAGTGTTCTTGGGTATAGCAATAAGGTAAATATCACTAATGTAGATTTTGATGTAAGTGACTTATCATAGTGTAAATAAATTTGGTTCTTTGCTGGTAAAGGGACTACATATAATTGCTATGTCTTTTGTTTGTATTTTTATTTTTTTATCACGTTATGTTTCACTAACATCTTCCTAACAAAGCTGTAACATTTTGGTTTGGAGCATTTACACTAGTACAGGCAGGTTCAGTGCCAATCCTGATGCTGCTCACACTGCCCCTCTGCTAGAGATATGCCACAGCCTTCCCTCTCCTTCCATGGGGCAAGTCCCAAATGTTGGTCACCCCTCCCCTCTAACAGCAAAGAGAAGGAGCTACAGGGGGGGCGACCATTAGCAGCAACGTAGCGCGTTACAGTTACACAGCTGAGGGGGAGGAGCCAGGTAGCACAAACGCATCAACTGTCATTTCCTTACCCCAGGGAAGTAACAGATCATTATCTGCCTTTAAAGAGAACAAAAGACCAATAACAGGTCATCCCAGGTCGCCCCTTTCCCAGCACCGTACCAGACATTCTTATACATGGATTATTATTATATCTTATAGGTAGGAATAGAGGCCCCAGCAGCCATGCATAGTGTGTGTGTGTATGGGAATAGCGTGTCTCTATGAGTTTCCCTTACCGCTCCTCTCCGCATCTACATAATGGGCGTCACCTCCGCTCTCACTCTTCTCCGAGCTGGACAGGAACTTCCTCCATCTCTTCTTTCCCTTTCTTCTGATGTTGACCTTCTCCAGTTCTTCAGAGGAGTCCGAAATCTTCCTCTTTCTGACTCCACTCTCACTCTTCTCCTCCGAGCTGGACGGGAACCTCCTCCATCTCTTCTTTCCCTTTCTTTTGATGTTGACCTTCTCCAGTTCTTCAGAGGAGTCCGAAATCTTCCTCTTTCTGACTCCACTCTGGCTCTTCTCCTCCGCTGGGCTGGATGGCAAATTCCTCCTCCTCTTCTTCTCATGTAGTATGGAGGCCTCCTCATCAGAGGAGCAGGAGACGCTCGTCCTCTTCATGGCAGCCATCTTCCACTCCAACAGTCGCTGTTCCTCCAGTGGCAGTTGCTTAGAGTAAACAGCTTGGTTGCTATGACGACGGCTGCATCGTTCAAAAAGCAACATGGAACCCTGTCATGTGAGCGGCAGTTACCTGCTCATGTGCCTGTGCTACATGTTTGGTGCATGTGCCACACCTGTCTCTGTGCATGTAACATCCACTGGGAGCAATAGGAGACATGAGCACTGGGGAAAAGAGGGGTTTCCTAATTTATGGGGTGGCAGTAAGTTTGTCATTGCAGATTGATCAGCTGAAAGGGGCGGAGCCAGGTACCACAAAAGCATCAACTGTCATTTTCTTGCCCCAAAAAAGAAACAGAGATCATTATCTGGTTTACAAAATAAAAAGACCAATAACAGGTCGTCCCTTTCCCAACAACGTATAAGGGCATAAATACATATATATAACAAATGGTTGAGTCAGTTAATAGTGCTCAGCCATGGGATTGTCACATCTCACACATACTGTCATCTTCATTGGGACACGATGGGGGCAATCAAATCGGGTGCGATTTGACTTGTGCGAGCTGTTCTCACGGCAAACATGCACTGTGAACTACAGTTGCAATTAAATTCCAGACTCGCATTGCTTTTCTAGAGGAAAATCACTTTTTTGGGGGGAGTTTAAATAAACAAATGGCCTCAAATCATGCCAAAATTAACTGTTTTGTTAGTTTACGCACCACAAATTTAACTAAAGTATTTTCTAAACGGAAAAATAAGTGCTTTTTATTATTTTATTTTTCTTTTGCAAAAAAATTCAGTGACTTTAAATTTCTACAAAATTATCTTTTTCTACTTTTTTTTTTTTGGGGGGGGGGGGGTTTCCTTGTATTTGTTTGTGATTAACCGAAAAGAGTTTGCTTTTTATCATTTTAATTTTATTTTAAAAATGCACAATATTAGCCATATTCCACCATTTAAAAACCTCCAGTATTTTTGGGGGGTCCAGGATAGTTTCCCCACTTTTTCATGACCTTCTCCCAAGTCGCATGTTATAAAAATGTGCACGCCCTCGCTGTGAGTAGCGTGAATAGGCATTTCTAATTGGACCTCGCATTTCTCTGGAGTGCGCGTTTGTGTTATGTTTGCTAGTTTTATAAAACAAAATCGCTTTTACAGATTCGCACCTAATTGGATGTCCCCAAAGTCTCACTATCCTCAGCCTCCCTGTCCTGTAATCTGCATATCCAGTCTCATTGGCTCCCTGTATACATTATATACACCTGGGATACATGGTCCTATCTTAGCTAGGTGTAATGTTACTCAGTGCAGCTGATATATCACTACTAGTGATGAGCAAACCTCTTGCAGTTCAGTCCCGAGAGTTTTGTGTTAGCAATACAAACTGTATAAATTGCTGACAAATGACTATTGTGCTGTTACATATTACACAGCAGTGTGATACATGTAGTATTGCCTTGTATAATATATTTATAAGCTGCCTGCTATACCTTGCATTGTCATATATATGTGAGATAGGGGCTTATCCCTATTTATTAAGGTGGGTGACACCTTTCGCTGGGTCTCTTCATGAAGGCCCCACCATGCAAAGCAATGGTCACTGCCCTTATATTGCTATCGCCATCTCAGGATGAATATTCAAAAAAAAACAAAAAAACATAATTGAAATAAATATTTTTTTCTTTATTGAAAGATATTAAAATATTTGTTATTCTCAATATTATATAAAGGTTGAATCTCCCATATCCAAAATGCTTGGGACCAGGGGTATTGGATAATCAGAATATTCTGTATTTTGGAATATTTGCTTACCATAATGAGATATCTTGGAAATGAGAAGTAAATATAATCACAGACTGCACTTATGTTTCATATACACATTATAGAGATAGCCTGAAGGTAATGTTATACAATATTTTCAATAATTTTGTGGCTCAAACTAAGTTTGTGTACATACATGAAATTCATTTATGTTTCATATACACCTTATACACACAGCCTGAAGGTGATTTTATACTTTATTTTTAATAATTTTGTACCTTTAACAAAGTTTGTGTACATTGAACCATCAAAAAGCAAAAGTTTCACTATCTCAGTCACGCTAAAACAATTCCATATTTCGGAATATTTGGATATGGGAGACAACCTGTATTCTATTGTTTTGGTTTTGCGCGCGGCATCCATTCACTGATGGGAGAGGGCCGAGGAAAAACCCAGCCAGTGACGGAGGGCTGGGCTTTACCCCCAGCCTGACATTATTTGGAGGCGTGCCATGCGGGCCCCCTTGCACCCTCCATTTGCCAGGTGCCCGCTGAGTGTGTTACCAGCGGGCGCCTGCTCCTTCTTCCCTCCCTCCCCACGGCGCCAGCGGCAGCCGGAGCTCACTCCTGAGCTCCGGCTTCCGTGTTCCGCAATGCACTATGGGAGTGACGTCATGGACGGCAGCAGCACTGGAGCGGGGATTAAGGTAAGTATTTATTTATTTATTTTTGTGTGTGTGTGTGCGCGCGTGGAGGTGCGCACTACAGGAGGCTTACTAGAGGGGGCACTACAGGGCCTTACTACTGGGGGCATTACTGGGGTCACTACAGGGGGCTTACTACTGCGGGCACTATTATTATTATTATCAGCTATTTATATAGCACACACATATTCCGCAGCTCTTTACAGAGAATATCTTACCATTCACATCTGTCCCTGGCCCCAGTGGAGCTTACACTCTATGATCCCTACCAATGCGCACACACATTCACACTAGGGTTAATTTTCTATTGGGAGCCAATTAACCTACCTGTATATTTTTGGAGTGTGGGAGGAAACCGGAGTACCCGGAGGAAACCCACGCAAGCACAGGGAGAATATACAAAGTCCGCACAGTTAGGGCCGTGGTGGGAATCGAACCCATGACCTCAGTGCTGTGAGGCAGTAACGCTAACCATTACACCGTCTGTGCTGCCCAATGCACTACGGGGGCTTACTACTGGGGGCATTACAGGGGGCTTACTACTGGGGTCACTACAGGGGCTTACTACTGGGTGCACTACAAGGGGCTTACTACTGGAGGCACTATTAGGAGCACTACAACTGGGGGCACTACAGGGGCCCTTACTACTGGGGGCACTTCAAGGGGCATTACTACTGGGGCACTGCAGGGAGCATTACTACTCTGGGCACTGCAGGGGCCCTTACTACTGGGGGCACTGCATATGGGGACAACTACTGGAAGTACTGCATAGGGGGACCATTACTGGGGGGCACTACATAGGTGGGCACTGCATAGGGGGACCTCTACAGAGGGCACTGCACAGGGGGACCACTACTGGGGGAACTGCACAGGGGGGCGGCGGCAGCTGGGGCTGGCATAGGTGCTGGGGGGTGGTTAATTTTAATTTGGGGGGGACCAACATTTATCTTGCCTCCGGGCACCTGGGATGAAGTTACGCCACTGTATACAAGCATTAGCCCTGCTCAATGTACCAACACTGTGACCATTTGTCATTAATAAAGTTTAGGGTCAGTATAAGGGTGAGGTTCCATCAGAACCTTGTGCGATCTGCAGCTGTGCAGGTCTCCAGTCATTACATTACAGAAATCTTACTTGTTGTAGCTCACACCTCTGTGGGGTGTGATTTCCCTGCCTGGATACCCTGGGATGTACTAGCCTACAAGGTTCTGTCACCCACTGTAACACTGCAAGTATGTGCTCCATTTCTGCTCCTATTACCGGATAGTACAGCTTAATGATGTAACAATATATGAGAACAGTGATTTATACTACAAGGTAACTCTGGGATTTACTCAGCCCTTCCCAGTGTACAAAGTTAGATGTATTTGTGTTTAAACATTTTTATCTTTCTTATTCAGAAATCCCCACTATCAGACTACAAAGAGCAGATCACATTGGGCGCTATTCAACCATCCTAATGCTGGGCATACACTGCCAGATAAAATGCCTGTCAGACCGAAAGTCATTTTATCTGGCAGCCTATCACCCTGCAGATATCACGGGCATACGCTGTGACATATCTAACAGTGTATTGGCCCCGATATCTGCGCTCCGCCCCTGGGGAGGAGACATTTCTCTGTTCCTTTCAAGGGAAGGAACAGGGAAATGTCTGTCTGTCGGCCGCGGCTGGGCATACACTGCCCGATGTGGCCGACATTTAATTTACAAAAGAATGCATCAGATGGGAATGCTAGACTATCCGGCATGCCCGACCGATCGATATTTTACCCTCGGTCGCACGCACACACAGTTATCAGGGGGATCCGCTGATATCGGATGGATTGCCCTGCTAATTGTATAGCATATGCCCGGCATAAATCATTGGGGATCCACGTACCCTTTTCCTGGGGGCTATAGTTTGGGACCCTTGTGTGTGTATAAGAGCCATATCCCAGAGGAGGTACGTTTTTGCTGAAGACTGACAGGCTTGGCATTACAATTACTGCTGGCAGGTCTAAGTCTGTGGGCCACCTGAAAGTCGGGTAACAGATGGAGTAAGCAGGTATCACAGCTGACAGTAGAACGATGGGACGAGCTGGGACTCCATCACGGTGAAATACTTCATAAGCACTGAGGTCATTGGCAACCATGAACCAGTACTTGGAGTTCTGCAGAAAAGTCCAGCGGGGTTCAGCAGCTTTCTGTTGTCATGGTTACACAGACCAAGGGGTCTATTTACTAAGCAGTGTTAGGAGACAGAGTGAAAAGTGATAAGGTGCCAGCCAATCAGCTCCCAACTATAATTTTTCAAACACAGCCTGTGAGATGACAGTTGGGAGCTGATTGGCTGACACCTTATCACTTTCTTATCACTTTTCACTCTGTCTCCTAACACTGCTTAGTAAATAGACCCCAAGAGAGATATCACCTACCACAGGGTATTGTGACATGGGCATCAACTTTGGCATCTGTCTGATTGACCAGCTTATTCTAAAATGAGTGATATTTTTACCCTTACCATATCATTTTGTGTCTAATATTAAATATGAATTGGTTCTTGGAGACTACTTTTCATGACTAAAATATATGTAAAATATTTTATTTATAGGAGCATTAACATGTCTTATATTTATACTTTAAAATATATTGATATTGTTCTGTTAAATTAATAATTCTTATAATGTAGATGGCACGGCCATTCCCATCTCCTTGTTTCTTCTCCCCTGTATGATGAAGTCACTGAGATGGACGTTGGGCCTCTAGTGTCAGAGCTGTGGATCACTGTGGCTGGTGGGGGTTGTACGGTGGTGGGTGGTCAGGCTGTGAGCTGATGTCCTTCAGGTTTTCAGGCACCACACTGACATGTGGGAAGGCAGCCGGGTACTGGTAACCATTCTGTACCATGGTGACCTGCTGGGATGATAATAGAGTGTGACCACATGTAACAGCATTACTCAGCGTTACACAATACAGTATACAGTACTGGTGAAAGCTGCAGGAATAGCTTAATGGTGTACTTACAGAAGAGCACATTACAGACTTATTGCCCCTGATAGGAGGAATATTGCTGAGCCTGACAGCTCTCATACATAGGCCCATATTCAATTTGAGGCGAAAAGTCTGCACTTTTCGCCTCCTTCGCCTGTTTTCCAGGCGGAAATGTATCGCGCGCGTGCCGGCTTATCCCCGTATTCAATTTCTATGAACTCGAAAACGGGACCCGGCGAAACTGGAAGCGGCTAAAAAAACTGTATATTTTCGGAAAGGATGTCCAGACATGATGGATCACTATGGGTACCCCCGTTTTTACCTGCTGAAGGGAAGTCGGGTTTTTAGCGGCGGCAGGTGCATAAATGCGGCTTTGAAGAAGGTGATGAAGAATAGCATTTAGCTATTTTGTTTGGGGAAAAATAACTATGCCCATCAAATTTGGGGTACATGAAAATGGGTGCAAGCATATTTTTAAGTCCCTAAAATGATTTTTCTAAATTCTCCAAATATGCACCTGCTGCTACCACCCGCAATGAAGAAAACACCTGCCGCATATTTGGAAAACCCTCTGGATTAATTTTCGCTACTTTAGGATTTTGTCCCCAAATTTGTTTGTTTTTTATCCCCAAAATTAAACGTACTTTTTTTGGGGTGTCCCGATTTTTATTTATTTTTACTTTTTTTTTTTTACACAGATTACTTTTAGGGGACTCTCCCAGGGGTGCAGGCTATTTTTTTTAAGCCTACACCCCTAAACCCCAATTCTGCACTTTTTTCGCCAGCAAAATACTGGAGAAAAGTTATCCCCGTTTTTTTTACAAAGACTTTTCGCAGCGGCGAAAAGTCTTTGAAATTGAATATGGGGACAATTAAAACAGGCGAAAATTACGTCAACGATAAATTTTCGCCGATAACGGGTTTTCGCCTCAAATTGTATATGGCCCATAGAAACAATCTAACAGAGTAAAAACAGTATATTGCCCATGAAGTGTTAGGCTGTGTACTGTCATATAGGATGTGCTGTGTAATGCTAGGAAATCACATGTCAACAGCGGTGGAACAATTAGCGTTCCATAGAACATACTGCAGCACTTTTTACATGCGTGTGACATGCTAATGGTAATGGTATCACCAGTGGCGTAACTATAAATTTTGCTCCCCCCTGCCAAAAAAAATTCTGACCCCCCCCCCCAATGCAGGGCCCCAGGTAGTGGTCCCCCTATGCAGTGCCCCTTACATAATTACCCCAGTAGTAGACCCACTTATATAGTTTCCCCAGTCCTAACCCCACAGCAGTGCCCCCAGTAGTAGTCCCTCCCAGCAGAGCCTCCACTAGTAGTCCTCCCCCAGCAATGCCCCCACCAGTAATCCTCACCTATGGAGTGCCCCCAGCAGTAATCCCCACCTATGCAGTGCCCTCAGTTGTGGTCCCACCAGTGCAATGCCCCCAGTAGTGATCCCACCAGTGCAGTGCCCCCAGTAGTAGCCCTCCCCCAGCAATGCCTACAGTAGTAGTCCCCCCCCAGAAATGCCTCCAGTAGTAGTCCCCCCACAGTAACACCCCCAGTAATAGCCCTCCCAGCAGTGCCCCTAGTAGTAGTCCCACCCCAGCAGTCCCACCCAGAAGTGCCCCCAGTACTAGTCCCCGCAGCAGTGCCCCTAGTAGTAATCCCCCTCTATGCAGTGTCCCCCAGTAGTGATCCCACCACTGTGCAGTGCTCCTAGTAGTATTCCAGCAGTGCCCTTAGTAGTAGTCCCCCCCAGCAGTGCCCTTAGTAGTAGTCCCCCCTCAGCAGTGCCCTTAGTGGTAGTTCCCCCCAGCACTGCCCTTAGTAGTAGTAGTCCCCCCCAGCAGTACCCTTAGTAGTAGCCCTCCCCCCCAGCACTGCCCTTAGTAGTAGTAGTAGTCCCCCCTAGTGCCCTTAGTGGTAGTAGTCCGTCTTCCCCCCCAGCAGTGCCCTTAGTGGTAGTACCCCCAGCAGTGCCCCCCGCCCGGCCAGAAACACACGCACAAATAAAATAAAACTCCGCTTACCTTGATCCCCGCTCCGGCATGCTCCTCCGTGCAGCGTCCTCCCGGGCCGGCCCGCTCTACATGATGGGAGAGACGTCATGACGTCTGTCCCATCACGCACTGCAGGAGCCGGAAGCCCGGCTCCCGCAGTGGGCGCAGCAGCCGATGAGAGTCTGACAGACTCTCATCGGCTGCTAAAACAAACACACCGCTGCCGGCGCCGGCAGCTGTGTGTTTGTTGCTAGTAATGTAGTGCGGACGGCACTTATGTGCCGTCCACACTACCGCCCTGCCTGGGTGACTAACAGATGCTAGAGGTCCAGTAGGACCTCTAGCATATGTCTCCTCCTAGGCGGCGGCCATTTTGGGAGGGCTGTTTTCTGCAGATTTCATGCGGACGGCCATCTGCAGGCAGCCACCTCTCTCCACAAGCCTCCGCGCCCCCAAGCCACCGCGGGGGCTGTAGTTACGCCACTGGGTATCACTCTCAGGTCCTCATTCAGAGTTGGATGCTAATGCCATCCCCAGAATGCCCATGGTCTTGCACCGCCAGTTTTGATATCAACGATCCCGTATGCACCAGCGCATCTATGCATACACTCGGGTGACCTCCCGCCCAGGGTTGCCTACCTTTAATATTCTCTTCCCGGGAGAAGCCCGGGTAAGAGAAGCAGCAGGGGGCCAACGGGGGCGGGGCTTGACGCTTTGCGTCATTAAGCCCCGCCCCCTCGCGGTAAAATTGCCGCTATTGGCCACAATTTACATAGGGGGCAGGGCCAAATGCTGTGATTCATGCAGAATCACAGCTTAAGCCCCGCCCCCTTCACGGAGACCCGCGATTGCCGCGGGTATTTTCCTAATTCTGCCCACTTCACTAGGAAGTGGGCAGAATGCGGGAGAAATGCCTACCCTTCCGGGGGTGCGGGGGGTTACCCGAAAAATCGGGAGCCTCCCGCGAAAACCGGGAGGTTAGGCATGTATGCTCCCGCCCCTTTGGAGTTTTCAGGACTTTTCGCAAATGCGCAGTAGCAAATAATCGCTCAACATAGCAAGCATTGGAACTGCGTCTACCTCTGAATCAGGCCCACAATGTATTATTGTTTTTTTTAAATAATCTATACTGACATTATAAGAACTCTGTGTATATCTGTTTGCCAACATCGGCACTGCCTCAGCCTCTGAATCAGACACTCGGGTAAATTTACTAAAGTGAGAGGTTTTAGAAGTGAGTTTTAAAAGAGATGTTGCCCATAGAAACCAATCAGATTCTACTTAACATTTAACTAGCACCTTCTAGAAGATAATAGCTAGAATCTGATTGGTTGCTATGGGCAACATCTCTTCTACAACTCACTTCTAAAAACTCTCACTTTAGTAAATTTACCCCTTACAGGGGTATTCAATATGGGTGCGATAACATCGTTTTTGCGTTAATATCGGAGCTATGATGTCATTATCGCAGGTTTTAGTTTTACACTGTATTCAATATCAAAGACTTATCGCAGTTTTGAAAAGTCTTTGATAAAAAACAGGGATAACTTTTCACCATTGAATAGGTGTCGAAAAAAAGTGCAGAATTGGGGTTTAGGGGTGCAGGTTTAAAAAAATAGCCTGCACCCCTGGGAATGACATTTAAAAAAGAACTGTGTCAAAAAAAGTCTAAAAAAAAAATAGGGACACCCCAAAAAATTAGTTTAAAAATTGGGGTGAAAAAAACAAAAAAAGGGAAAAATATGACTAACAATAGGGAAATAGGTTCAGGGCTATTCTGTAAGGATGCGGCAGGTGTTTTCTAGAATAGATTTATAGCGGCAGGTGCACAAATGCAGAATTTTAAAAAAATTACTTTAGGGACATAAAAATATGCTAGTACCCATTTTTATGTACCCCAAATTTGATGGGACCACTTAAAAAAACGAAAAAAATAACCTAAGTGCTCTTCTGCAACACTTCTTCAATGTCGGGAAAAAAAACACCTGCTGCGGCTATTTAAATCCCCGACTTTCATTTACAGGCTAAAGCGGGGTTACTCATAGTGATCCCCCATGTTTTTACAACTTTAGGGGGGTCCTACATTTATTTTAAGGAAAAATTCGTAACTTTACGCAAATCCAACTTCGGAGTTTCCCGTTTTTGTTAATTTTATATTGAATACGGGGATAAGAGGGAGCGCGCAGCAGACTTAACGCAGAAAAAAACTCAGATATGAAACGTTAACTTCGACAGTGAAGTTAACGTTTCATATTGAATACCCTTCTTAGTGTATTATTGTCCTTTATATTGAATCTATACTAATATAATAAGAATGTTGGGTCTCTCTGTTTGTTACAAGTTGGTGCAAAAACTACTGATCCTATAATTGTGTAATGGAAACTCCTAGAAATAACTTACACTTTGTTTCATATCAATCCGTGAAGTTAAAGCTGAGCAATAACAAAAACAACATTTATTGACATCATCAATGCAAGAGATAGGTGTGGCACCTGCGTGTAGCCGGTAATGTTGGCAGAAGCTATTTCATCGTGGGTGAAGCCACGGCAACAGCTAGTTTTAAAATAATCTTGGAATAACGATTTTAAGTGTTCTTTAGTATTTGCCTTATAATATGCTTTATATAATAATAATAATAATAATAATAATAATGCTTATTATCTATAAAAATATATTTTTTGTTAGCTGCTACATAGTAAAACCCTATAATAGCCTTGTCTCTTGTCTCTAGCTCTGGCACGTTATCCTAGGGTTCCTGTATTACCTCACTATCAGTCTCACATCACTTTTATTACCATCAAGTGTAATAGAGACAGACCTGAAATTACCATTATATGACCGCCCACCGATTGGAAACCCTCATGCCACTTTGTAGCAGAAGATTGAGTACATATTAACTGAAGGTTCCCCTAGTACCTCATTATCAGGGTTATTCCCAGGTCTGTGTTATCCTGCATGAGAAGTTATGGGCACATATCCCATATTACTAGGACTTGTCTGCCATGACTGATGAACCATACAGACACATTATAGCAGAAGATGGAGGTACAGGTTACCTGAGGGATGTTCTAGCACCTCATTATTTGGGTTAGTTCTATGTCTGTGTTATAGATATTATAGACACAAACCCATATTACTGGGATGTGACTGCCACCTCTGTCACACCCTACTGACACTTTATAACAGAAGGGTGTATATCACCTGATGCCAGTCCCAGGTCTGTGTTGTGCTGCATGAGTTATTATAGAGACAGTCCCTACATTACTAGATCATGGCTACCACCACTGAGGAGCAGAACATGGAGATACAGGTTACCTGAGAGACCCTCTTATTAGCATCAGTCCCATATCTGTGTTATCTTCATGAGATATTACAGACAGACCAAACATTACCATTACATGGCTGCCTATCAATGATGAACTCTCCTGCCACAATGTAACAGAATATGCACACCTCCAAACTATCCTGATTTCAGCAGGACAATCCATATTTAAGGGCTCTGTCCCTCTGTCACCACCGGGAACGAATTGTCCCAATCACCGGGCTGGTAGGTGGTATTCCCATTCACTGCTGCTCTGCATAGCACACATTGGTGTGTGTGTGGTAGTTCAGCATAACTGCCCACACCCCCTTTCCTCAGCCCTATGACACGGTTACACCCCTCCATTATATGACATGCCCCCTGGCCCAATCTACACACCTCCAATGTTGGGTTCCTCTAGTATCTACTGGCATTATTATAAAGTTTTATTTACAGGTGCACTATAGGTGCCAGCGAATCCTGTCTGGCTAGGCATGCTTGTACTTGTGGTTCTCCAAATTCCAGCATACCCTACCAACCATTAAAATTAACCATGAAAGGACTAGCTGGGACATGTAGTGCATCAGTATGGAAGCCTATTAAAATGATTATTATACATTATTAACCCCACACCCACTGTTACATAGGACATGGCTGATTGACTGTAGCAGTGGATGGCGGCAATTTATTTTTAATTTTTTTGCATTTTCCTAGGTATTACAACACTGGCAAGCATAGGGCGGGTTGGCACTATAGTGGGGGGGACCCCACTCCAAGTGTCACCCGTGCTATATTGTTCCTAGCCCTGGTTGGTATAGCCTAGTGCTGGTGAGTGGAAAATAAGTGGGACCCCACGCCATTTGTCCACTCGATTTTCCACTACCAGCCTAGCTTTCAAGGCCTAGGGCAAGTTTACAATTTTGAAGGGGATCCCACATTTTGGAAGGAGATTTTGTGAGCCTTAGCATTTTATTATATAGTAGCCTGCAGATACTATGGGTCTGTTTAGTACTTTATACTAACACGATTGCCAGTAGCAGGTAATTGTTTTTGGCGGGTTCTTTTGCAATCCCGACAGTAAAACACTACAATCCCAATATGATTCCAAACCTGCTGCTTAGTAAATATAATCTACTAGCTGTAGTACCCGGCATTGCCCGCGTTAAAATCGTCAAGTTATTAAGTTAGGCATCCCAGATCCAGTGGAAGGGCCAGAACAGGCTCTTCAGTTCAAAGTTCTGCCCAGCGTACACCAACGGGAGGTCTGACCGGGACCTCAACCCCCCTAGTATGTCTTATGGGATCCAATGTTACCACTTTGTGAAGTTTTTGTCCAAATCCATCCAGTGGAAGGCTCAGCACAGGCTCCCTGAGTCAAAGTTCTGCCCAGCATACACCAATGGGAGGTCCAAGTAGGACCCTAACCCCCCTAAAACCTGGCCAGGATCCAACTGGACCACCTCGCATTGGTTTCATCCCAAGCGGTACAGGGGTGAACGAATGCATGAGAAGACTGGCAAACAGACCAATCCATTTTTTTATATAGGATTGAGTGAAACATGGAAAGACCAGATGCAGGGCCTGTGCTGAGGTTGCTGGTAAAATTAGACTTATAGCAGGGGTAATGTTTGATTTAGAGTTTGGGTTAAATTTAGGACAACATGAGGCTTAAAACTAAATTTTAGACTTAAATTAGGGATTCATTTATGGTGGTCCAGCTTATGTAATGACCCCTAATGTCTTGGGGACCCAGAACAGGGATTCCGGAAGGAAAAGGATTAGGGGCAGCAAGGTGGTGGGGTGTTAGTTTGTAGCCTTCTGATAGGTAGAGTTAATCACTAGGTGGCATCACACACCTCATTGCTATTTTCATATATAAAATAAATATGTAATCTTGAAATATGAATAAAGTGATGCGCATTAATTAATTTACATCACATTATACAATAGGAAGTTCTCTATCTATTTATAAATAACTTTTACGTGTTTCTCCTCAAATACTGTATGTTGGAGCAATGTCCTAAAATGACACCAAGTTCTAAATCAAAACATATATATCTAGTCTAACAGTAATCTTGTGTCATGCTCGTGTGATGTTTATCAGCGGTCTGTTTGCCGCAATCAGGTTGCTGTCCCGGGGCTCATATTCAGGTTTTGCTGCGGCCAGGGCAGTTGTAATTGACAGAGGTCGGGAACCTGCACGGTAACGGCAGGAAGTTCGGTCACCTGCACATTATAGGAAGCACAGGCCAGCGCCATGTTTGGAGCTGCTGGTCAGTATGTAAGGGTGTCTTACCCAACAGTAATTGTTAGGTGATTAGTCTCATCATGAACGCTTGCCTCCTACCTCCTCTTCCTGCCTCTGGGCAATTCTGCAGTAAGGGGGACAAAGTTGCAACGTGAACATTTTTATTGAATATAGAAGTGTTATATATTTTTGCAAAGGCAATTTATTCTAGTTTCCTAAACTGGTCTCCTTTTTTCCTCCCATATTTATTTCATGAATGTCATAAGCATTTTAATAATGTTATGTGTTTGGACTGTTTCAATGTAATAAACGTCATGAATATTCAAACATTCATATTTCCCTCACAAGATGCATACCCATGATGCTTTGCAATTTCAAAGATGGCTGCAGTGGGTTTTTTTTTGTATAGGGCCCTGGCGACTGGCACAAGAAGCACTTACACAGATTCAGTGGCAGGGGTTAAAGCGATGCCAAGGTTCCCATGTGCCATGTTACTCATCTGGTCTCTCCACGGCTGGCCGTCCGTACTCTGTGAGCTTGCCTTGGTTCTGGCGTCTTGCCCACCAGTATTGGCTGCTGCAGTTTGCCGCCAGTGCCTGCTAATGTGTTCCAAGATTTCGGTCATGAACTTGAATGCATGCATGCAGCTCCGGCTCTTCTAGCAAGAACCTGGTTTCATGCCATTTTGTATATTGTGTACAGGTAAAGGAGAATGCTGCAGTTATGGAGCATTCAGGGAGGCAGCACAGTAGAACACTCTATATTTCAACAATATTTGCATATTCTCATGCAGAAATGTGCTTGTAATGCTGGATCTGCTCCAATGTACATTATTTATTCCATTCTGAGATTGTCAGCATTTTATTTCCTTTTCAATCCCACATGGCAGCCATTACAATGTTAAAATGCTGTTTCAATATACTTTTGATTGTTAGTCTGCGACCATAATTTTTTGTCAAATAAGCAAATTAAATAAATTTGATTACAAAAAAAAAAACACATTGACATGACCTCTAACCTGTGCTGTGTATCACAGAATTAAAATTGCTTCAATTATAATGCTTTGTTCACAGACTTACACTATATTCATTTGGAACCAATACATTATGTTTCATCCTGCACTACATCTTTAGGAGTACCAGCTCACACCACTTTCAGTTTTATCCCTGAAAATGTAAGACTAGATTATTAAGATCATAGCTCAAATGTGTGCTCTGAATGTTAGTCTACGACCGCAGAATTGCCCCTCTGTTATTCTGTTACCAGACCCTGGTCAGAACAGGACACGATCTGTCGGAGACCCCAGTGTGTTGTCCGCTGTTCAGAATAACTCTGATATTCCTCTATGTGGAACCTCTGTGGATCAGTTCATCAAAACTATGTGAGCAGTTGGGAGACTTGATTGCTTATCTGAATGTTGTGTATTTAGGCTTAAATGCATTAAGGTAACCTGTACCTGTATAAATGACTATTTCTACCTATTTCTAGTATCAACAAGACACTATCCCACAGCCAAAACTTTTAATTCACCCCAATATCCTCTTGGATAGCTGTAACCAATTACAGACTAGCCTGCCTACCTCCCATCTTCCTCCATGGCTCCCTGTCCAACTTTTGCAGCAAAAATAATTTTGTCTAATGTCCAATAATTACCACTATCAGTCCCAACTCTTACATACTGTATGTCTCCTGGCTCCCTATAAGGTGTAGGCGGTGTTGGAACTCCCAGATACAATAGAGTAATTTGCCGCCGGGCACCAGCTCTGAAGGGGGCCCGGCTCCATTGTCACCCGGACGTTCCGGGCACTGCTGAGGAGCTGCATGGAGGAGGAGCGCCGCTGATCGGCGCTCCACCTCCATGATCTGCTGCTGCCGGAGTGCTCTATGGTCGCGGACGTCACATAGCGTGTGATCGCCGCGACCCGCCTGAGCACCCGACGTGCAGGCAGGGGGGGGTTCTGAGTAATCAGAAACCCCCCCTGCCCGCCGATCAGTAACAAACACATCGCCGGCGATGTGTTTGTGTTAGCAGCCAATGAGAGTCAGATAGACTCTCAGCAGCTGCTTTATTCACGGAGGGAGCCGGGCGTAGCTGAACTCCGCCTTCCGGCTCCCGCAGTGGTGATGGGAGTGGTGATGACGTTTCTACCATAGTGCCAAGCGGGAGGATAGAGGAGCGGATGGTGGCGGGCGCAGGAATGGGGATTCAGGTATGTAATCTGTGTGTGTTATGTGTCTTATCTGTAAGGGGCACTGCATAGGGGGGACGCACTACTGGGGGCACTACATAACGGGGCACTGCATAGGGGGAACCCACTACTGGGGGTACTACATAATGGGGCACTGCATAGGGGGACCAACTACTGGAGGCATTAATAATGAGGCACTGTATAAGGGGCACTGCATAGGAAGGGCCACTACTGGAGGCACTGTATAAAGGGCACTGCATAGGGGGACCATGTTATATTTATATTTAACCTTGGTACAATCCTGCCTATATCTTCTAAATCCTGCCTATACCTTCTAGCAATGTCGCTATTAGCGTAATGAGTTGCACAGTAAATAAATGCCTTCAGACTTTGAATGTGTTCCAAAGCACAAAAAGTTATTCAACATAAGAACAGATGGTTACACGCTGCGATCTAAAGACAATTAGCGCAAATAAATCATACAGACCCAAGGTACAGTTGTTATATACGCACGTGCTCTGGCCCAGATTCCAGCATCAGCAAGAAACCTCCGTCAACAGCATCAGCAAGAAGACTCCCCACTGGGGTCAGAGAGTGCACATATATACCCTTGCAGGGATTTGAAACTACAATAGATAAGTTTGGCATGATTCCATTGGTTCTTCTTAAAGGTGTCTTGGTTACAGGGTCGTTAATTGGACAATTTCAAATGGACACAACGGCCTCCAACCGCCCTTTGTATCCTTTTTCCCCCTGCATGCAAATCTAAGCTGCTAACATTACAGAGTACATTTTTAATGTTTTAACTCTCTATAGTCCATAGTTTGCAGACGCAGTTTCCGATCTTCTCACCGATGGTACCAGGAATCTGTGGAAACACAGTGGATCAGTACAACACTAGACACGGTCTGCTTAACATGTACTAAACCTTAGATATCAAATAACCTTTATTACACAACATTAATAATCCCTGAATAAACCTTGAATATTACACTTTAGTACTAGGGAACCTTTCATGTAATTGTGCAGTGTGTAAGTGTTAGGGGTTTGGGAAAGGACGCTAGTTAGAGTTCACCATAATTGTGTTGTATGTAAGTCTATTTATGATGGATAATATATATATATATATATATATATATATACACACATTCATACACATATATACACATATATACATATATCATACCCTTCCAACATATGTTTTTTTAAACTACAATGCAAGGTGTTATGAGCAGTGAGTTTCACTCTCAAACTGGGTGGAGGCCCCCAGCTGACTGCTGGTGCCATCCTGTCTGACAATGAATTCAAAGGTTTTCTTCTGCCTATTTAGGATACCTGTGTCAGTTCTTTTTTTAAGCAGATTTCTTTGTGTAGATCAGTGTCTGAGCCATATTTCAATTGCTACAGCTATACCTGACTACATGTGGGGTCTCTCAATTTACATGCAAAAACACCCACAGTATCCTGGTGTATTGTTTTTTTTTTATTTAATTTTGTCAGACTTGTGTACAGAAGCTGTTTTTCTCGTTACTCACTAATCCCTGCATGAATACTGTGTTTGTTATGGTATTTTTTTTCATGCAAGGTTGTCCTTAGAATGGGCTTGTATACATCAGGGTATGGTTTCTGAAAGGATTATTAAAACATCGCCGTATGTACTTAGCTCGTGAGTTGGAACTTAAAATGGCGCTGGGTGATCAGTCGCAAAATGGCGTCTTGCAGATTCCGATTGTAAACAGATTCTGTCTTAGCCAATCATCCGGCTTCGACAGTCCACCCTTTGATAGCCAATCAAATGCTATCACACCCTATTCTGAATCTGTTTAGTCATGCATGAGAATATACCGTTTAATGTTATACGGTATGACACAGTTTGGTCATTTGAACCATATAAATAATGCGTCTCCAGGAGGGTAAAACAACCCTTATACGCCATCTGCGGATCCTTAAGGGATTGGCAGGATGTTGGAACTCATCTAACCTATAAAGGAAGTTTGGAAAGGGGGAGTGGGACTGCGTTACCTAAGATTACTTAAAATAGCATAAACTATATATTTATGCACAACCACACGAATTCAGGTTACATTGTCATACAATACACTCTAACTCAGGATTGTAATGCAGTTCTTCCTGGACCTTGGTAACCATCATCTTAATGTCTCGGTTCGCCCTAGTACGTTTTCCGCACTTCAACACATTAGGAACACATCTGACACATGAGCCAATTACTAAGATGACACTTACTATAAGGATCAGGAATTTACCTACTGTAGCAACAAGCTCTTGGACCCACTCTCCTAGACCGGAGAACCACTTCACTGGGTTCAACCATGTGAACCATTCCTCTACCTTCTCTTCATCTTCAGTCAATGAAGCATTATGGTTCTTCCGGAATTCCCATTTAAGCTGTAGGGTCTCATCCATCTTCCTGTCTATCATCTCCTTGGGGTCACTACTGTTATTCGTAATATATGTGCAGCACTTTACACCAAACTGGGTAGCCAATGTCACACAGTACCCTCCCGTGACAGCTGTTAAATAATTCAACACCAACCGGTGCTGCACCAGTTCTTTCTTGTAAGCTTGCAATTCCCGGCCTGCGTACCTAAATGTGTCATCATACATCTCGGTGATATTGTCTATTAATTTTGCAAGGTTTTGGATATATCTAAAATTTAAAGTCCCCGGAGTGATCCTAGTGGGATCTAATGCTACTAAAATTTGAAAACCAGTTGTCTCACTAACTGCGTGGCTTTATGCACATGACCAGGTATCATATTTCTTTTGCCTCTGTGTTCATACTGTGTGTGAAGATATGGTGATGGTGTGTTTTTATGAATACCAAGCATTTCAACATGTGTGAGGGTCATAACCTCTGGGACTACTCTTCCCAGGTAACACAAACCTTCGGAACTCGGAGAGAGCCATCTATACGCTTTCCTTCCACATATAAAATATACGTAATCGGGGAGAATATAAGGAATAGTATGCATCATAATCATTAAACACATTTCTCTTGCACATAATCCTATTTCAGGTTCTCCCATCTGGTCAATACATGTTTCCGGTTGTATAACTCTGGCACAGTACCCTTCTGGTACCCTGCCGACCATTTCTTTGGTATCACTAAGCGTATACTGATACTTAAAGTGTCTCCCATTAGATCTAATTGTGCGTAACAGATCATAAATCATAGGCTCATTATCAGCTCTCAGTGAGAAGGTCATCATCCGGTTATTCACTTCCCAACTCCCTGGTTTATTGGGGTTGGTTATGTTTAAACACAAAAGTGATCTATCTACTTGGAATTGATGGAGTTTGAAATGAGGCGGTTTGGATGAGAGGAATTTTCCATCCAACATTTTCCCGTTTTGCAATTCTAAAATTTCCGTAATATTCAGCGGAAATGGCACCAACCCTACATTATGCTGTCCCTGTGGAACGTGTGAGCACACCCAACAATAGTCTGATTTAAAACTTTGCCTACCATGCTATGATAATCCTCTAAAGGATACCCACCCCAGCACGGGTTATATTTAGGCTGGCACCGTTGGATACATTTCTCATCAACTAGGGACCCACAAAGTTCACAAACATAGGAATCTTCAGACGATAAACCTTCACACTGTCCCCGAGTTTCAGATATTACAGATCTCTTAACAATGACTTTACTAAGATTGGTCAGATACCGCCCTTGGGACTGTATTACTCCTTCTCCAGACTCCACTCCATCAATGTTGTCATCAGCTCCCCTCTCTGTTATCCGTTCTCCATCACAGAAACTGGATATCCCCAAACAGATCATCATGATAGAAACTCTGAAAGAAAGGACTAGGATGACCACAGCAGACCATTCCATTGCTGGAAGCAAAGATCTACACATTTCTTTAGCTCAGATATCTCACCACACCTTTCAACTTTCTCGGAACAGGCTCGCGATCGACAGGTCCTCGTTATCTACCCCGACTCCGCCCTGTATCTCCACCGGTTGGTTGACCTTCTGCAGTGAGTGGAATGGACCCAGATATCTCTCTCAGCCACCTTCAAGGATGTGGTACTCATCAGTAACACCTGATACGGACCTTCCCACCGATCTACCAGACAACCTGAGGAAATTTTGGATCATAACAAATTCTCCAGGTTTGACATCATGACAGTCTCTTTCTAGCATATCAGGTGACAACAAGCTGTTTTAACTGCTTACACATTGTTATAAGATACTTTACAGTGACCTCATTGTTACCTGCGGACTTATAATCAAATGAGATTGTCTACCAAACAGAATTTCAAAGGGGGACAAGTTAAGAGGAGGTCTAGGAGTTGTCCTGATTCTGTGAAGGACTTACGGTAATGCTTCTGGCCACCCCAGTTCAGTCTCTGTCATAATTTTATTACCCATCAACTTACACATGCCCTGGACAAGGGGTTACCTTCTATGATGTCATTTACAACTCTCCAGTGTCAATCCGTGTAAAAAAATGAATGTCACATCTATATTCTCTAAAAGTGTGTATGTCAGGTCTTGCAGTAAGGGTCTGGTTCAGATAATCCATACAATCATGTGCATCAATATACCCACTGAACTCACTTGCCGCCAGCAACTCGTCTCCCTCCACCCTTTGTGCATCACGTTGCACATATGGTAAATACGTTGCTGGTTTTAACGTACTGCATCGTTCAACAGTGATGTTTGCAGGTGCTGTTAGAGCTAGTTCCTACTTAGTGGACCTAGCTGAAGAGACGTGTCTGGTTTGGGCAGAGTTCAGCAACAAAAGTTTAGTATCATTTAAACATGACATAAATGAATCAGAACATAGCAATAAATCATCTACATATTGTATTAGAACAGATCCATTGGCAGGTTAAAAGGATTGTAAACAGTAAGGCCTGAGAGAGGATACTGGGTCTGTCTAGGTGACCCTGGGGTAATCGTTGTTGTGTGGTTGGAGCAGTAGGGAAAGATTGTGGATGAAGATAAAGATTTTGAGGGTAGTGTGGGTTTTGTGGCTGTGTGTGATAAGTGGGATAGGGTTGTGTTTGTGGCTGAGTGGGATTTGTGAGGGCATGTAGTTGTACAGGTGCTTGTGTGTTTGGTGGCTGTGATGTTACATTCATTCCTTCTAGAGCTAGGATACTAACAGCCATTAGTTTCTCGCTCTGGGTCTCTCTCTTTATAGAGATGTTTTTGTCATGTTCAATTGCGGATTCTATGAGGGAGTCTACAGTGACTCCCCTCCAGCCTGCTGTAAGGTCTGAACCCGGGTCTTTAGGTTCTCTTTAGTACAGTGACAATCATTCCCCTATGATGAGTGCTATCTTTAATATCTTCTAACCCAGTGTACTGGGTGATAGCCTGCAGAGCCCGGTTACAATAATCTTCTGCAGACTCTCTCTTTCTGTTCTATGGTGAAAATCTTGCTCCAGTTAACTACTACTGGAAAATATACACCCAATTGAGTTACAATGCGGGAAATGTTACCTTGGTTAATTTCGTCTGTTAAGGGAACATCTCCATCCAATACACAATCCGTGACAAATTTTGTCACGTTGGTATTGCGTAGAAGACAAGCTCTAAACACCACTCGCCAATCTTTGTTGGTTGGCTCGTGAGAACTACCCAAATTTAAAAAAAAAAAAAATCTTTGGCATTTGCTAATTCCTTTTTGGGATCGGGGAAATCATTCATTATGGAATTTAGCTCCACTCTTATCCAAGAACAAATCATTGCTACTTCCCTTGTGGGCACTACACCGTTTGCATCCGCATCCCCATTCGGAACAGTTATTGTCCGGATGGGATGCAGACCGGCTGCAATGCTACTTTTGACCTTATTACCTGGCTGCGAGTTTAGTCTATTACTGCTATGTATAGGGTTAACAACTTCCTCTACGGGTGCAGTGGATGTTAACACTTCCTGTACTATCACTGATGGAGATGGCGGCACCACGTGCTTGCCGTGGTGGAGCATCTAACATGTGTACAGCATGGGAAATGGCAGACATAACAATAGGCTCATCATCCACATCATAATCATTTTCCTTATGGTTACTTAAGAGAGGGTACAAATTACTTGTTACATTTTTATGTTTTTTTTTTCAAGAACTGTACCTGCACCCCCGTCGACATAGGGCGGCGGTGCGCGTGAACCACTGGCAATACCTTCCACAACACTACCTTGCTGCACGTGAATGCCATCTCGCGGCTCGCACGCACTGCAATTTAGCGTTACGGGTGTACTTTCCGGTAACGTGCTTGCGACGCTAGTTTGCATCGCTTTGTACACCCACACATCTCCCTCATGCTGCCATAGTTTTAAACATTAGTTATATTTTACCTTTTTCACTCGAGAACGCACCAGACTGATGTGATCTCGGACATTGTTCAATACATCCTTATCAAAGCTACCAATTCTGGGAAACGGTCTAACACTCTTCGTCGTCATTTTATACCATACATCACAGTACCTGCTACCATAAACACCATACTAAGTATGCATAATCCGGCGTGCCGACCCAAGTGGCGCTTCGCACAGCAGCACATCATTGTCTAATATCTCTACAGTTTGCGTGGCTCCCATTCTGGGAGAACCCTACGTTTTTCAATAAAGATTTAAACTGGTGAAAGACAGTCAAGACACTTTCACTTATCTGTGGACGTCTTGGAAAAAGGGTGTATCCACAAACCCTATGGAAGACCTCTAGACGCCTCCACTCACCTATGGAAGAAAAGCTGCTTCCACGCAGAAATCCCTTTTTGACTACTTTCCAACCGCTAGGGGTAATACTTACCCTTTTTTTTCCAGTTGATTTCGTCCACCCTCTCATCAGTTCACAATCACAGTTTAGCCCAAACCATGCGGTTCAATTACAGTGCTCAAATAAACCTAACCGATTACTGAATACTGTAATCACACTGAGAGCCGAACCCTAACAAAAATAACAACCCACACACCTGCTTTGTGTATAGTAAACGGTAAGCTGCTACCGAGTCACTAGGCCAAATCCTGCGCCTAGCACTTAAGGGTCCTACGTTACCCTTAACCTTAGGAACCGTGTTATACCCTAAGCCAACAAATACTCACTGTTACACACTTTTTTCCTGCGCAGAAAGTACACGTTAACCCAGCTATTGGCAACACTTGAAAATGCAATTCAACGGCTTGTTTAAAACACGTGGCAGCAAGACCGGAAATACGTATACGCTATTGTGCGACTAGTCGCATACACAATAATGCGACTACACAACACGTATTATGACTCTTACCCTATAATGCGACTTAGCCGCATACACAAAAATTGCAATAGCTGATCCTCCATTTGTATTTAGGGTTCTCTCCAGCCTGCTGCTTATGGGTCCATTTGTCCTCCCTTGAATTGTATATTTGTAGGGACATTTAGTCCTTTTATTCCCCATATTCATACATCTAAATGAGGACCCTCAATGTTTGCTAGAGCTCAATCTTGGTTTCTGTCTGAATGAAGAAATAAAATACTTTACAGGCCCATACGGCACCAGCATTAACTCCACTCCTCTCCACACACGCACACTCCTCACACAAACACACACACTCCTCACACAAACACACACTCCTCACACAAACATGCACACTCCTCACACAAACACACACTCCTCACACAAACACACACACTCCTCACACAAACACACACACTCCTCACACAAACACGCACACTCCTCACACAAACACGCACACTCACACAAACACACACACTCCTCACACAAACACACACACTCCTCACACAAACACGCACACTCCTCACACAAACACACAAACACACTCCTCACACAAACACGCACACTCCTCACAAACACGCACACTCCTCACACAAACACACTCCTTACACAAACACGCACACTCCTCACACAAACACGCACACTCCTCACACAAACACACACACCCCTCACACAAACACGCACACCCCTCACACAAACACACACACTCCTCACACACACACGCACACTCCTCACACAAACACACACACACACTCCTCACACACACACGCACACTCCTCACACAAACACGCACACTCCTCACACAAACACGCACACTCCTCACACAAACACACACACTCCTCACACAAACACGCACACTCCTCACACAAACACACACACTCCTCACACAAACACGCACACTCCTCACACAAACACACACTCACACAAACACACTCCTCACACAAACACGCACACTCCTCACAAACACGCACACTCCTCACACAAACACACTCCTTACACAAACACGCACACTCCTCACACAAACACGCACACTCCTCACACAAACACGCACACCCCTCACACAAACACGCACACCCCTCACACAAACACACACACTCCTCACACACACACGCACACTCCTCACACAAACACACACACACACTCCTCACACACACACGCACACTCCTCACACAAACACGCAAACTCCTCACACAAACACGCACACTCCTCACACAAACACACACACCCCTCACACAAACACGCACACTCCTCACACAAACACACACACCCCTCACCACACAAACACACACACAAAATGTGGCCGTAACCTAAATCTAGCCAGACATGCCAACAGCCTTTTCAGCTAAACCTATTTAGCCACACCCACTGTTGGGTCAGTCATCACCTTGTCACTTGCTTCCAGTACCATGGCCATAGGCAACTATTTTGACGTCTAGGCAAACATCTATGCTTTAAGTTTATTTAATACAATTGTGCACCAACAGACTGTAACTAAACTATATGAAACAGTACCAGCCTATGTTGCCAATCCCTGGGATTTATACTGTATACTTTAAATATATTTATTTGTTTAAATATGTCAGACAAAGGGACTTCATAGTCCAGAGGGCCAGTGGAAAATATGTCCAGTGCTTTACTTGCTGAAGTTACCTAATGGACGCTAAGAACAAGAACCCTATGTGTAACATGGGAAGCTGGGGTCCAGGGTCCATGTCTGACACTTAATGGTGAGCTGATTGGGCTGAGCTAGAGTGGGCCAGAGCTTTGGTACATATCATTGTGAAGCTGACCGACTTGTCACCATTGTTACTGGTTGTCCCATAATCTGCTGTCAATAATAATAATGGTTACAAATATAGTTATCACATATAGACAGTGTTTACATGTTTATAGAGGAAATTCTTATTTTCTTATTTATTCCTTCATCTGTATGTTCCCTATTCTGTATGTTCATCCACATGTCCCCTGTTCTTTGCAGACTGTTCCTCACTAACCCTGACACTGTATGCTTGCAGACAGGAGGGAGCCCCCACTGTTGTCACCTTATGGAAGGAAAAGAAAGGTAATTTTAATGAAGCCCTTTCTATTTTTAATGCAAATTCAAGAACACAAATGTGTATTTCTACTTCAGGGTCCATAGGGTATCCACAGGATACCTTGGGGTATAGGCGATGGCGGCAGACATCCAGGCACCACAGAGTTAAATTTTCAGCCTCCCAGGATGCACTGGGGTCCCTCTCCTATACCCCGCCCCCGAGCCTCAGGACACTCAGTTTTCGTAGGTGCCTGGCTGGACCAGTCGCACCGTACAGAGGGGGGTCTTTTTAAGGCCCCTGAATATTTCTTCGCAGCTGTGGCTGCACAACTAGAGTGCTCCAGCATAGGACAGTCAGTATTGACGTCCATGCTGTCACTCCTACACCCCGCCGGTACCAGAACCGGGGATGCTGGTAGGTAGCTGGGGTCACAGCTAGCGGTGATCCCCGGCTACCTGGACTGTGGCCGGATGCACGGGGAACAAGGTAAGCGGCGGGGTCCCGCGGTGGGCACCCGCCGGTAACACAGTCCTGTTTGGTCCCCAGGCAGGGGGCTCACTGGGGACCGGCTGCGCGTGGGGCCAGGTACTGATCCTGCGCCTTCCACTAGACCACCAGGGACAGCGGGCCGCAGCATGTGCGGTACAGCGCGGCGTCCCAGGGGTTAATAGCACGCCAGGGGAGAACGCCTTCCCTGTCTCACAGCCGGCGTCTCCCCCGCTGCACAGTGCCATTCCACAGCGGTCTGAGCGGGCTGTGTCAGCGCTCCTCCCCCGGGCCCTGCCTTCTCTCTGCTCCGCGGTGGCCATTTTCTCACTACATGTGCTGGGGATGGCAAACGCTGCTGGAAGCTGATACAGATGCCATTGCGTTCCGGGTCCCCCGCATACCTCTCCTTCAATTAAGGTCAGTGTATGCAGCACTGTTTCCTACCAGGCTCTGGTCTGTGTAGTTGATCGCAGTGCTTGTAATGCAGGATGTTATCTGTGCATTGTATGTGACTTAAATGCTAGCGCTGTTTGCCTGTACTTTCATTTCTGACTGTCAGCCTTTTCCTATCCCTGTTCTTCTGCTACAGCCCTTGCGGTGCGGTGTCTCAGGGTGTTTATTACCTCACAGTAAACGTGGTTTTTCTGTGTGGGAGGTCACATACGCTCCGTTCACACTCCTCATGTCGGAAAGTGAACGAGGATATCCTCTTCCAGCTATAATGTACTGATATCATGTGCAGTTAGCGGAGGGATATGTAGACGCTGAGGGTTTATGGAGGGCATGTTGTATTATATATCACGCCCCATTTCTGTCACTGTGCCTGCACAAAAAAAGGGGACCGCCCTCGGCTGTCTAAGATGCTTACAGCCTTTGTTTGCAACGCCCCCTGCGTTTCCCCATATGGGTTATCGCAGCCTGTGGTGGTCTCATCACATGCAGGGGTCCCTGGACAGTTGATGGTACCCCAGTGTATCCTGCTTTTCGCCCCCCCAGGTCTCGCAGGAGCCTGTGTGGGTGAATTTATTGTCCAAATGGTATAGCACCTGATGGACGTTTTACAGGGGGAGTCACCATTTCGGCCTTCTAAACGGCCTTTCGGGTCTCAGACGGGTAAAGACATGACGTCTGATGACGGTGACATTATTGACTTTTTCAGACACGAGCTCCTTAGTGCAAAGGAAGCGTAGTCTGGGTCTAACGTCTGTATACCTGGCCTTCTACGGGCAGTCCGTGCGGCTTTGGTTATTACATATCCCCCGTGGCTAAATCCAAATATTCCTTCTTTAAGGATAAGGGTGTTGCCACTGTAATTCCTCTATCTGGTCAGGTGGATCATTTAGAGGAGGCGCGGAAATTCCGGGTAAGCGGTTCCAGCCTCAAAAACGGTTGACCTTTTGCATACCCTTTTTGCGGATAATTACATTTCCGAATGGGAGTTACCTTTACGGGTAGATTCTCATGTTACACGCCTAGTGAGGAGTGCTACGTTGCCCATGCCCTCCAGGTCCTGTTTGAAAGAGGTTCCAGATTGCAAGGTGCAAATATATCTAAAATCCAATATTCCCTTGCTGGAGGGGCTTCCAGGCCGGCTATGGCCGTGTGCTGGGGGGCCAGAGCCATGGAACACTGAGTAGGTAACTGGATCTCTGCACACTGACTCTCCAGCAGAGCAGGTGGATAGTGGCAAATTCTCAGAGACTTTGCCACGTTCATAATGAGACGGTCTTACATATAGCCTACTCCTTTCCAGAATCTCCTCGGCAGCAGTAGCGGCTTGCCGCTCCCTGTGGTTGCGCTCTTGGAAAGCGGACGCAGATTCCATTTGGAATGCTTTGCCTTTTACGGGACAAGTCCTGTTTGGCCCTCGTCTGGACGCAATTGTGGCCCTGCAGGCAGCAGCTACGTCTGTGTGTCTGCCATCGGCTACAGTCCCATCAGGGTCTGGGACTTTGTCTTTTCGGCCCTGTGAGGCCAGGGTAAGTCTAAAATACAGCTTTCCAAGACAGTCAGTAGCCAGGAAATCTGCTCAGCCATAAGAACAGGCTTAGAGTACAAGACGTCCTACTCCCAAGTTGGACTATAAGCCTTCAGCCTCACGGGACGGGCCTCCTCTCGGGAGCCCCCAGAGTTGGAGGCCGGCTTCTCCAGTTCGGCCAGTGCTGGTGTCTGACCACCACGGACACTGGGGTAAGAGAAGTATTTTCTTGAAGGTATGTCCTCTCTTCCCGGTAAAAGCCTCCCAGACGGTTTTTCGTTACAGGTCTTCTGTCAATTCAGGACAAGGCCCTGTAATTTTTGAGGGTGTTACACTCTATGCTCCAGGCAGGAGTTATAGTACCTATTCCGTTGCCCCAAAGGGGAACGAGGTATTACTCCATCCTCTTTCTGGTACACACACCCAATGGGGCTTACCAGGACATTCTCAACCTCGAATCCTTCAACTAATTCTTAAGGGTTCCTCGGTTTGGGAGAGGGACCCTGCATTCCATCATTCAATGGAGCCTGGGAATTTTGTGGTGTCGTTGGATATATTCAGGGTGACTACCTGAATATCCCTCTTATCTTAGCACACCAGTGTTTTCCTCAGGTTTGCAGTGGTCGATAAGCGTTTCCAGTTTCTGGCATTGCCCCTTGGTCTGGCCTCCGCGCCTCACGGTTTACCAGGGTCATGGTAGTTATGGCAGCCCACCTGCGGATGCAGGGGGTCCGCTTGTTACCCTATCCGAGTGACCTCCTGTTGTTACCACGGTCTCCAGAGATACTTCAGTGCCATATGCAACGGACAATATCTGTGTTGCTACGTTAGGGCTGACTGATAAACTGGAAATGGTCCTCTCTGATTCTTCACAGAGGATGCTCCATATCCCAACATCTGAGGATCTTTGTGATTGAGGAAAAGATCTCTGCAGGCAACTGCTTACCTTTGCCTGTAATGCAGAGTCGCCGAGTGTCTATTCACTTGGCAATGTGGTTCCTGGGTTCCAGGATGTCGCTGTTCGACATGGTGGAGTACCCAGCTTCACTCTAAAGAACTTGATCCTCTCCGGATGGGATGGGTTGCCCCATAGGATAAAGTCAATAGGCTTTCCCCGGAGGTTTGTCTCTCTCTGGCCTGGTGGCTGCAGAAAGCTCACCTAAACAAGGGGCACCCCCTTTGGGATTGCGGACAGGGTCCTTCTGACGACGGACGCCAGTATCCGTGGCTGGGAAGCAGTGACGGGTCCACACTTGTTCCAGGGCAGGTGGACACCAGTAGTTTTTGCGCTTCCCATAAACATCTGAGAACTCTGAGCAGTATTCAAGGTTCTCCAGCATGCAGGACAGGTCCTCCACGGAAATACCGTGTAGGTACAGTCTGACAACGCCATCATGATGGCTTATGTAAGCCACCTAGGAGGTTCCCGAAGTCAGGCGACACTAACAGTGGTGTCCCGAATTCTGGCTTGGGTGGAAGGCTATATCCCTGCCGTCATCGGCAGTGTTCATTCAGGAATCCCCAGATGGAAAGCAGGCTTTCTCAGCCGTCAAGACGTGCATTCAGGGAAATGTCCTCTTTATCAGGAGGTGTTCAATCTTCTGGTGAACAAGTGGAGCCTTTCAGAGATGAGACTCTTCTGATAGACGTAGGTAGGTCCAGTGGACCTTCCAAGTTGTGTACCTCGTCCCTCCGTTATCCCTTCTTCCTCCAGTAATAGCAAGAAGGAGGCACGCTCCTGCTGATAGCTCCAGCGTAGGCCAGATGGCACTATTACTCAGATCTTCGGAGCCTCTCAGTTAACACTCCGAAGCTGTTGCCTCTACGGTCGGACCTGTTGTCTCAGGATCCTGGCTGATACCCAGACCTGGGTTGTCTGTCCTTGACGGTGTGGCGGTGGAGACTGCCCTCTTAAGGTCTAGGAGTTTTTCCAGCTCTATAGTTAACAGGGGCTCTGTCCATGCTAAGAGCTCGGAAGTTTTTATCTGCAAGAATTTACCATTAGGTATGGTATACTTTCTTTCAGGTGTCGCCCTAGAGGCTAGGCTCCTCGGGTATTCCGGATATCCACAGGTTGGCTTTCCTACAGGTGGGCTTAGATAACGGTCTTCGCCTTGCTTACCTGAAGGTGCAGGTTTCTGCCCTGTTAGTATGGTTTCAGTGTAGGATTGCTACTCTTCCTGATGTCCGCAACTTTGTGCAGGGTGTACGTTATATTCAGCATCCCTTTGTTCCACCTGTGGCTCCTTAGGGCTCTCTGAGTTCCACCTGTGGCTCCTTAGGGCTCAGTGGATTTCAAATGGCTTACGGCTAGGACTGTATTCCTTCTGGCTCTTAATTTGGCCAGTAGGATCTCAGAATGGGAGGCTCTGTCATGTAGACCTCCCTTTTTCTCATCTTTCCTAGGAACAGGGCAGTGCTTGCCTTTACTTCCCCAGTCCTGTCTGCTGGTGAGGCCTATTTGGCTGTGGTACGGGCGCTAAGAATTTAAGTTGACCGTACCAGTCCATTTAGGAAATCAGACTCTCGGTTTTGTCCTTTCTGATTTCCATAAAAAGGGTTGGCCTGCCACTACGCTAACTTTGGCAGGATGGATTCACAGGTCTTCCTGTTCCATCCTCTATTAAAGCTCTTCCACTAGGTCTGTGGATCCTTCGTGGGCAGCTCGACGTGGCGCCTCAGCGGTGATTGGCAGCCACGTGGTCATCTGTCCATATTTTTGTAAGGTATTATGCTTTTGATACCTTCGCCTCTCAGGATGCTTCCTTTCGGCGGCGGATTCTCCTTACAGCACAGGAGCGTCCCCACCCTTAAAGGATACTGCTTTGGGACATCCCCAAGGTATCCTGTGGATACCCTATGGACCCTGAAGTAGAAAATATGAGATATGGTAAGAACTTACCCTTGTTATCTCTATTTCTACGAAGTCCATAGGGTTCCACAGGACTCCCGCCCTGTCGCACCTGTACTGCAGATGGGCTTTGATCTGGTCACCGGTTTCTCCGTCTCCTTCTGGTGAGAATGTGATTCTTGTGTGTTCCAGACTGTCTTCTCTCTCTTTTTTGCTCCTGCTCCGGCCTATGGCTTGTTACGAAACTGAGTGGCCTGAGGCTTGGGGGCGGGGTATAGGAGAGGGACCCCAGTGCATCCTGGGAGGCTGAAAATTTAACTCTGTGGTGCCTGGATGTCTGCCGCCATCGCCTATACCCCAAGGTATCCTGTGGAACCCTATGGACTTCGTAGAAATAGAGATAACAAGGGTAAGTTCTTACCATATCTCTTATTTTTATGTTTGAAACAAGTCAGGTCTTTTGTTGTGTACACTTATGATGGACATACATCTACAGCCCCGATTCCCTGTAGGTGATAATACATTGCAGAAGTATAGACCCCTTTAGTGTCATTAAATGTTTCAGGATGAAAACCCAAAACTACCCAGCTAACAACATCCTGCAGGAGACAACAGCATCACTGGGCAATGTTTGGCTTGGTTGCCTGGTAACCAGTGACATCATAACGCAGGGAATGCTGGTAACAGTAAATGCTGAGCCAGATGTCACCAAGTCACATTTCTCACCCAACCAGGGAAGGAGAGAGAGACAGAGCTCTGCACAAGTAGCAGACTGTGACTGACAGAGTAATGAGAGTAAAGATGGGTGGTCCTGATGTGATGGTTAGTGTGAAGAGTTAGGTGGTCTGGCCAGTATGAAGAGGTTGCAGAACACAAGGTGACCTGAACTCAATAGGTGGTGGGACAAGGAGGCAAGGTTGGTGGTCCCAATGTACAATTGAGCAGAAGCAAATTGTGTGGTCCCTATCAGCAAGTGGATAAAGGTAAATCGCTTATACCCAATGGGATGTGAGGATTCAAGGTGGTTTGGCCTGAGATAGGAGGCAAAGAGGTCAATATCCAAGGGTTATAGAATGAAGAGATTTACTTTCTCCATGATTGACTTGTGGTAGTGAAGATGGATTGTCCCTATGTGTGTGTGGGTGGAGCTTGGAGAGGGACAGGAGTAATGGTGGGTGGTGACAGTGGGGAATGGATTGGCGTAAAGTGAGTCTCTATTAGATGTTAGCAGAGACAAAGTGTGAGGTTGTCGGTTCTGGAAGACAAGGTGGGTGGTGGTTGCCATGTGGATGTGGGACAACTATAGAGAGTGAGAGAAGTAATGCTGGTTGTCTCCAGAACTTGTGTATTGATATAAGATATAGACGTAAGATAAATATACCCCTTTCCTCATTGTCTGACAATAAGGTGAAGGAATATGTTTAATAATATAAGTGAATGCACTCTGGACCTGATTCAGAGCCGCTCGCAAGCGGCCCGATGGTATGTGTGCGCGCATGCGCACACTTCGTTCTGCACGTGCGCAAACTTCTCTGTGCGATCGCAGCCCGCTCGCTTGCCCAGCAAAGACAACCCAGTGAAATGAGTGACAGGAGAGGCCATTTGTGGGCGGTAACAGGGGCACGACACTAATAACGGGGGGAGTGGAGGCGTGCCTGGGTGTATCCACGCCATTTTTAAGGCGTGCATAATTACAGGCAGCGTCACAGTACACGTCACATGCCTGTTTTTTACATTGAAGTCCTCGCAGTGCTTGCGGCAAGGTAAGGCAACCACAAGCGCTGTGATTGCATCCAATGGTGCTTGATGTACCAATGTTTTAAAACACTTCCTGGAGATGACGTGCGCTAGTGGGCGTCTCTACATACGCAACTTAATTCTTTATTTAACTCCCCTCCTCTCTTCCCTCATGACCATGTTAATAAAACATTTTATCTCCCACTCTCGAATCCTTTTATCTCTATAATCACAACCCTATGCTTTGAACATATGGATTTTGAGATCATGCGGTTCTCACACTGGATTTTTAATTATTCTGTCATTTCATTCATGTTTACTCTTTTTGTACTCTGTGCATCATTTCATTAATTTATTTTTTCTTTGTTATTACTTTCACTTTTTTCGTCTCATCAGTCTTCACAGTTTATTTCACCACATCTTATCCCCTCTTGTCTCATCTTATAGGCTAATTGCTTTCCTCTTTACATTTATTTTACTTATGTTTATTTTTATTTTTATTTCAATTTAATTCCTTCACTCATATAATCTCTAATATATTCACGTTAACGTGTTTGCCCATATTCACTCACTCATATCCATAATAAATCTGTTGTTCCCCAAACACTATACTCTTATTTAGTATTTCTTCACCCTTCACATCAACACCTCCTAAAACATAGGACTTATTGTCATATATATATATATATAAATTTTATAATCATCTATCCCACCTTTTGAATAACTCTTTTTTTCTCCCACACCATAATCCTTTCACACTCTGTTATTAATATAACAGAGCATTTTTCAATTATTCTGAGAAATTATTTATGTTAACATATAAGTAATACCTTTTATCTCTCTTTAATCCTCATAGACAATTATAATTTGTCTATAATATAATCATTTATGCATTTATTTAGAATTCCACCTATCTCACTAATTGATTATATTTATATATTTTTATTATTATTATTTTTATTTATTATCTCTTATATTTATTTTTATATATAATTTTTATTAATTACTATTCATGTCTAATTATAACACTGAGTATGTCCTTATAAATATAAACATATATATGCTTACTAAATATATATTGTGTAAATACTCAAATCGCTATTCTAACAGGCTCTATTGAGACTGTTATAGTCACTTTAGAGATCTAAGACGTTTTTTTCGTTCGTTTTTTTTCATTTCTCTTTATTCATGTGATTGAATCAGAGCTTTTATCTTTAGGAATCCGTTTTGTTTACATATGGTAATGAGAGTTTTGGGACACTCCCCTGTCTCTCTCTAGCACTATTACTAATGGCCGTCTGAGTCATTCAGCTTATTGGTGAACGATGCAGTCAATCTCAAGCCTAGCTCCATGATTGGATGCAGATAATGTAAAAGGCAGGAAGCTTGAGTCAACACTGACGATCAGGTGACCAAGCCTCCCGGCGAAACGCGCGTCCTACTGCGCTAGCAGCATCACTTTCACATACCACTCCAGCAGCCCCACTGCACACGGACCTTGACTAAGGTAACTCCTGTTCTTTCCCTCACAGTGCTCTCTCATCTGGGAGGAAGCCAGCGACCTCTCCTGCAATGCCCAGCGGTAACAGGAGATAGACGCGGCGGATTCCCCAGACAGCAGAAGCACTTCTGTTGTTTCCTCCAGGGCAAGCGACTCCCTCTCTCTCATCCCCTGTTTGATCCCAAGACAGGGGAAAGCAGAATTGGCCACTCGCTTTTCTCATCCCCCTGGATCTAACTTTTTTCATCTAACACGTGATATATACACCAATATTGGTTACATTACATTTATACCGTGTCTAAAAACAACAGAGTTCAGCAAGAGGTCTTATTATTTATATCTGCTGTTACCTCACTGTGGCTCTGATTAACTGTTTAAATGTGCATATCTTGAAACTCCCTTTTCCAACAAGGGAAATCTTTTATGTAACAGCTAAAAATGTTGCCAGTCATTTGTCCTCAGGTGAATACAATTGGAGGCTGTTTGTGTCATACAATTTAAGACTTTGGAGTAGGCAATTATCCCTGTAGGAGACATACATTATGTATCTATAAGAATTTTGTCTCTTTTCCTTCAGGGTTTATTTTCTGAATAATTTTGCCGCGGGTGTACACTTTATATCATATCCCTGCAGGAGATATATAACAATATATGTCTCTCAATTTATGTTTATCATTGTCTTTTTCCTCAGGGTTTCCTATGACATAACGTTGCTATATGTGTACACTTCATGTCACTCTAGATCAAATATAAGGTCACTCTCATATATAGCATGATATTGGAATTTATTTATATATGCTTTGTGATACTTTTTGATTCATACAAGTACGGTGACCTCTCATTTGATTGATACTTGTTCATATTTTCACCCTTAATGGGAATTCATCTTAATAAACATCTCAATAAATGTTAAGTTTTATTTTCACTTCATTTCATTATACATCATATTTTAATTCTTATACAAGAGTGCTCCCACAAAGACATATTTGTCTTTTTTCCCCTTTTTTTGCTTTTTGCAATAAAGGAATTTCATACATACGCTAGTGGGTGTCTGCATACACAGAGCGATCGCTCGCACCACCAAAGTGGGTGTGCTTATACCTTGACTAGCGCTTCCCATGGCGTCACTTTGACAAATTTGCATACGCTGAATGTGAGCGGCTCTGAATCAGGTCCTCTGTGTGCTGACGGCTGCTGCTCCTCCTTGTCAGAGATTGGCTGTGAGTGTGGTACTGGACTGTGATGTCACAGCGTAGTACTACACTCCAAGCCTATCACTGACCAGGGGTAGCAGCAGCCAGAGCAGCACTGACATCCCCCCTCCCACCCTGCATCTACACAAGGTGAGGAGCAGGAAAGGGGCAATTTCTGATGCATTAAGTTGAACTTCGGAGAGGGGGGTGTCACAGTGGGGGTCTTCTTAGGCAACTTGTATCTTTCCATAAACCCTGATGGGGGATGTATAGAGCGTTCTCTGGGGGAGGAAGTTGTAGAATAAATGCATGAAGTGGGCAGTGCAGTGGTTACTGAGCAGAGGACATTGGTGCCTGCAGGACTATCTGTATTGTCAGTTAGTTTATGTAAGAGGATGAGGACCTCAGTATCAGTGACGTTGCTGCTGCAGGATAAGAGCCTGGTAATGGGAACGAGGGTGCTGTGTGTCACTGAGACCCATTACCTCCATGTGCAGAGGCAGGTAAAGAAGATTGCCCTGAACAGAGGCAGAGCCAGAGGCCGATGTCACCACAGGGTGTGAGGGGCTGCACAGCTGTGAGGCTGAGAGCTACTTATGCCTGATGCCTTCTGAGAACTCTTAGGTGGTAGAGAGTGAGATGGGGCTGGAGTGATGTCCCGGCCATAATGGAATCATGATTTGGAGGCTGCACCAGGTCACTATAACATGTGACCCTAGTAATGTCCTGCTTTATATGTTACAGCTTGTTATACTATGTGATCAACTGGATAATGTAACCACCTAGTGCTTAAATGACACGTAATTAGCTAAATGGAAAATATAAATGCAGAATGCAGGTACATCGATTCATGGTATACTAATCCTTGAAAGGAATAAGATAGATGAGAAATAAGGAAATGATGATAGCACAAAAAGTGCATATATTTGTGTTACAGATAATATAAATGTGGATCGTTGTACACTACTAAAATATTAATTATCAATGACAATAAACTAAACATACATATTAAAATCACATCATATCAATAATGTTAACCATAAGAAACAATAGTAGCACTATATGGCTGTACAGTGAGCTGTATTAAACCAGTGTTTTTACTTTAGCTACAGTCAATAACTTTACAGTCATTGACTGATAATTACCTTACCTATCGTATAGCTAATTAGCTGTATTATGGAGGCTGTGGGTACATAAGTGGTATAATTACCTTTTGGATATTATAGTCCCACTTGGAACCAAGTGAATGGATTGGTGTAGATAGTAAGATATGGATGACTGTCCGGTAAGATAGGTGATCCTCCTGATGTAATGGACGCCTTTAGGATCCATAGGTTTTGTGATGGTAAAAAGTTGACACCCAGGTGTATGTGCCAGTGGTCTGGTGATAGTCAGCTCTCAGCCCTTGGCAGATCCTCACGCGTTTCGTTACTGTGTGTAACATCATCAGAGTATAGGTGCTACCCTCAAGGAATTGGATATTTATACCGCTGCTGATTCATTTATTTGTAGTCACATGATGTAATCATGAAATGGAAATATATGTACAATGATCCACACAAAGATGTATAAAGCTTTAAAAGATCTGAAATTAAAATCAGTATAGCATAACCACTAAAAGAGACAGTGTACTGAATGTTATAATTTGTTTATAGACAGTAATTATTATTTGGCTACGGATGGCCAGGACATGACATGATCTCCGTAGCACTCACAATGCAGTCACATAAGTATTAGTTTTATATTGTAGTGCTGTATATGCGGAAATTGTCAGGAGTTTATGTGATACAAGTGATCTAAATATAAGTAATTAACAGACGCAACTTGTGACCATTAGGTATCCCCATCATAGCTCAATTCTGTTAGATCCCATGTGGGGCTGCAGTTATTTGTTTCATTGTTTGTTCCCACAAAATCATACACACCTGGGTGGTCTCCTGGGATGCCGGCGAGGGCTCCTTTCCCGGAATACGCCCATGTCACTAGTGATGTAAGCTGTGGCTTGATGACATGATTTGATGCTAATTGCATCACCATAGTCCCGTCCCATTTGGGGGCACTGTGCAGAGTGGGGTTGGGACCATGTTGAAACAAATTGTGTTGTTAAGACCCCTGCATTTGTCACTTACACCTTCCCGTAGGGAACTCTAGGAAGGGACCTCTCAAAAGTAGGCAAGTGTGAGATCATATAGTATAGGCACGAGCAATGACGTCATCACTCTCTGCTTTAGTGGTGATTCTGAAAACAGCCAATCAGAAATGGACAGCTATTGCTGGCGGCCATCATCACCAGTATGTAGCTGCACCAGTCCTCAGGCTACTGACAGGATTACCTGCGCTTCCATGCAGGTCTGCCTCAGCTGCACTTATGTGACCATTACACCATTACTGTACTCTCCAGTATAAGATGCCACCAAATCTGCATACAGACCAGAAAAGCGGTGAAAAGCCGTTTTCAGCGAAAAAGTTTCGCCGATGACGTAATTTCGCCAGCGGAAACTTATCCCCGTATTCAATCGAGGTGACTTTTCACCGGTGCGAAAACACTATGCAATGTACCCGGCGGAAAAGTTTCGCCTATGAATAACTGTCGTAAAAAAGTGCAGAATTGCGGTTTTGGGCTCCAAAGGTGGGAAACCACCCTGCACCCTTAGGACAGGTCCCAAAAGGTAAACTGTGTCAAAGAAAATCCTAAAAAAAAAATAAAGAACACCCCAAAAAATGACTTTGAATAAGGGGGTGTAAAAGTACAAAGTTGGGGTACAAACTTAAAAACTAGCTAAATAGACTTTGGGGGGTTTGCAAGTATGGGGGAGGTGTTTTTGGGATTGCAGGTGCTTGCTGAAGGTGCGTTTTTCATGCTTTGAAGACCTGCAATTTTTAACCATGCTTGCACCCATTTTCATGTATCCCAAATTTGCAAAGATGCTAATTAGCAGCTAATGAGAGCATTTAAGTACCCCAAATACCTTCAGCAGGGCTATTCGGGGGCATCTACCATGATCCCCAATGTTAGCGCATCTTTTGGGGGTGTCAGGCTGATTTCCCCAAATCTGACAGCACTTTTTGCCTGTTGGAGTTTCGCCGGGATAGGTTTTCGCGTCCTTTGGAATTGAATACGGGGATAAGCGGGAACGCGCGCAATACTTTTTCGCATGGAAAACCAGCGATGACGGCGAAAAGTCCGGCATGTGAACAGTATGGGTCTTTTCCCGTCTAATTGAATATGCGCCTCAGAGTGATACAGAGATGTAGAGACTTTGGGGCTCATTTAGAGTAGGACCAGTGTATGAGGCTGCATTGTGCGGTGGTCACCAGGGTTTGTACTCTGTATTCCGTATAGTAACTATCAGAGATTGGGATTTGTATTGTATAGTAACCACCAAATCACCACTCTTTGTAATGACTGTTGTACATACAATACATTGGTCTAATACAGAACCTTGTGTGGCCATAGTTATTATAATGAATGGTTAATGCCTCTATTTTTCCATGTAACAAATATCTGACTAATGCACTATCAGTAGGGAATGCCTGGATATCTTTTATTCTGCCTTCTGCAGTCGGCGGCCATCTTCTTCCCCTGGGCACAGCACCTTATCTTGTCCTTGAGGTGCTGTATAATTACCAAAGACTGTGAATGCATGTGCCCATTACACATAGGCACTGTGGTAACATGTATAATAAGGAGCTGTATAACATAATATACATTATTACTAATATGCAGAAAATAATGTAAACGTGGATGTGTTCCTGCTACTGATTCCCTGTTACTTCCCAGCAGGTGACAGCATGAGTTTAGTTACCAGGGTCTAACAATACGCCTCCGCAGGGTAGATGCTTCTGTTTGCACTAATGCCCCCAGTTATACAGTCAGCACCTGAGCCTGCACATCAGGGGGCGGCATCTATGGGGTGGGGCAATAACCTGATGGGAGAAGTTGGGTGGATCAGAGTGATTGTAGCTAAATGCCGGGTGGCCGCACTTGCAGGGTGAAATATTTAAATGAGACTGAAGGGGAGAAGCCTGAACAGTAAAGCCGGGTACACACTGGAGCGTTGTCGGGCAGATATGCCGGTTCATAACGATATATCGCCTACATCTCTGTGTATATGCGCGATGTAGGCGTTATGTCGGTACGAACCGGCATATCTGCCCTGACAACGCTCCAGTGTGTACCCGGCTTTACTGTTCAGGCTTCTCCCCAATTATGCTGATTGCGTGCTCCCGCAGTCGCTAGCGACGGTCGCCAGGTTTAACCTAGCAATATCGCTTTGCAGTGGCAAGCGCAGGATTTCTAAAGGGGGGTTTCCAAATGCTTGATTTTAGAAAGAGTGTGGCCAGTCCATGAACCAGCTTTAATTAATATGCGTCATACAAAGTATATTGTGTGTCATAATTCCAGCATGTACAGGACCAGCGATCACAATAAGCCATTAAATGTGGCAGTAGGACCATCCTGCCTAAGCTGAATGGTTTTATTTAAGATGTGGGCACCATTCCAGAGCATTGGAGCAAGTCCGGGAGTTTGGGGGAGCAGCAGTAGAACCTAGCACTGCCCTGGACATATATGCAGAGCCGTAACTAGACTTTTTGGTGCCCTGTGCCGGAAAAAGCATTGGCGCCCCCCTCATTTTTCAAAGGGACATAATGCACCAAAAATAGGGCCATGGCCTCATGGGGAAGGGCCAGGGAAGAGATAGGAGAGGCCAGGAGATGCTGGGGATGAAATAAGAGGAAGCTACAAGCAAGAATGATAATAAACAGAAATGTGACAGGCCCAAACAGCGCCCCCTGACCTGTGGTGCCCTGTGCGATGGCACCGGCTGCACTACCCTAGCTACGGCCCTGCATATATGTACAGATTGATCTCGTTATGAAGTGGATAGTGTATTAATAATTAACCCTATTAATGTTCTGTAGCTGTGCACCCCTAACAGTGCATGTTTTCCAGATCTCCTAGTTGATGCACAGGTGTGTATATTACAGAAGGACACGTTAAAAGATCCACACGTGGTGCTAATTATTTAATTTATGATACTGAAAAGAACATGCAGCACTAGTATCATTCTATTATATTACTATTTCTATTGTGGTCATTGTGTGGACTGGGGGGAGGGGGGTTTCCAGGCAACCGGAAAACCCCCCCGCGTTTGCATATGCCTTGCGGCCAGTGCATTGTTAATGAATGAGCTAACGGTGATTGTTCCGTCGTTCATTAAAGTTGTCCAGTGAGGATGCACAGGCATTCGTTCCGATGTCAGAACTAATGCCCGTCGCTCCTGTATGTACCCAGCCTTACGGGGGCATTCTATGGTTAGTGGGTGGTCGCAGAGTCACTTCCCAGCTAAAGGATCTTTCTTATACAGGATCTCAGGAGGTGTCAGTACTTGGGAGCTGTTATGTGCTGTCAGTAGGGCAGCTTCTGTATCACCCACATTTGATGTGAGGTAGTGACTTACTAGGTGCACAAATACCCTTTATAATAGACACACTGACAATATAAAAGGGACACATGCAATAATGACCACATCCCCCACGTCCCCTCACGTTCCTGATTCATGCAACACAGGTGATGCTCGTTGTAGGAGAGAGCGGAATATGGGAACTGAATGACTAGGGTGATGGTAAAGTAATAGTAGGCACAGGAAAGTAACGTGACACCACTACTCTGTAATCACATACATTCCCATGTGCACCAGCAATCCCCCAAACATAGGAGTATAACCATTTTTCAGAGGCAGATACCAAAGGTATAATGTATCCACCAGTTACCACCAGTGTATATCCTAGGCCACAGGTTCTCAAACTTGGTCCTCAGGACCCCAAACAGTTCATGTTTTCCAGGTCTCCTCACAGGATCACAAGTGAAATAATTAGCTTCACCTGTGGATCTTTTGAAACATGTCATACGCCTTTTCCACTGGATAGCCAGGTCGCATACAGGATAATGTTCACGAGCTCATCCTGGGTGCGATCCGGCTGAGACCCCTGTCAGACAGGCGGCCCGACCCGGCTCTAATGCCAGGTCGATTACGGCATTGGCGTTACGTGATGAGCCGGTTCTTGGAGATGATCTCATCTCCAAGTGCCACCGCTTCCTATGCAGAGAAGGGGACTCGGGATGCCGCGACCCGGGTTACCCGTTCACACTGCATCACGAGCCAGGTTGAACCCATGTTCAACCCTTCTCGTGACCAGGGTTGAAATGCCGGGTCACTCGACCCGGCTTATTTCAACCCTGCCCTTTCACAGAGCACAATAACCCAAGTTGCTGCGCGCCCACGTGCAAATACCCGGGTTATTGGAGCTAGCGGAAAAAGGGGTATCAGTAAGTAACCTGTGTGCCTGCTGGGTGACCTGGAAAACGTGAAATGTTTAGGGTCCTGAGGACCAAGTTTGAGAACCACTCTCCTAGGCGGACACATAGGCACATTTACACAATAGGAAACACATTATGCGTCCTCATAGATAGCACTTAGGACTTCATTCAGAGTCAGTTGTTGCGGCCGCACGGTCGTATAGGAAAAGGGGCCGGATATGCAAATGATGCACACGCATGTTGCGTCCCTAAGGTCGGATCGTTAGCTGGCCGACCAAGGGGTGGATGCGGTCGGTTCTCAAAAATACGCCCACTTCTTGTACGCATAGCACGTCATCTCCGGCTACATAAGGATTAATCGCGAGCATCGTATACCATCGGAAATGGTCGTAGAGCTAAAGGTCGACCTGACCCTCTCTTAAGCTCTACGATCATTTCAGTGTAAAACCTCCCATGTCACGTGTGCCATGACACTACTTTGTAATTTATGCACTCCCTAAAAACGCCGTTCGCATAATGAGGCACACCTGCGTTCGGATTTCCACTCCCCCGTTTTCAAGCACCTTCCCCTGTTACCACCCACAAACGCCGCAATCTGTCACTCAAACTACCGACCTGGCGGTGTTGAAGGAGAGAGAAATTTCTGATTGTAGCCGCTAGTTTGCGCACGCGCTTTGCGAACTGTATGCATGCGCGGTAAAGCGAACATCGGCTGCGTATGACCGTGCGGCCGCTTCGACTGACTCTGAATGAGGTCCTTAGTAACTGACCCTTAGCACCTTTATATGATGTCACTGCTTTTTCCTTTGTATGAAAGATTTGTTGGTTATTACTACATGGAGGCTTATTTACTAACATACATGTGATGTAATGTAACCCATTGCAACCAGCTTGTCATTTGCTTTCTTACATCTAGTATCCCTTAGACTGATGAATAGTAAAATGTACATTATACCATGTCTAACACCTGGTCGCCTATGGTCCTCTTACAGCCTGATGTGTAATTAGAGGTAAAGGTCTGTAATCAGAATGTGACATTGTAGAGAAGCCGCCTGTCGCCTATCACCGGGGTAAGGAAGGGAATATATGGGGGAGGGGACTGTTCAGAAAGACTTGTTGGACATTAGCAATACATAGTATATTAGGATAAAAACTGAAAAGAAATAAATGCAGTAGGGTGCATGGAGTCTGGCAGTAAGTAACAATGGGGCTAATTCAGACTCGGGTTGGTGTATAACTGATTGCTAAGCTGGGTACACACTTAGTGATGTTTTGAACAATTTGCTCGATTCCAACGACAAATTGTTCATATCGTTAAGTGTGTTCCCTCTATGCCGGGCGGTGCGCACTGTCTTGGGGTCGTCAGCCGCATTGTTGGGTCGGCCCTACATGCAGCTCAACCTGACATTGTGACTGACTACCCCATGCAGCGAGATGTGGCAGGAGCTGACACATTGGGCTGTCGGGCACCGGATCGTCTAGTGTGTACTGGCTGCCCCGATATGTCGGCCCATAGGTCGGGGGAGTCGTCAGTCACATCGCTAGGTACACATGTCGTTCAGTGTGTACCCAGCTTTAGAAAGTCTTCGTATTCGCAGTATCTGCACAGTGCTTGTGAAGGTTTTTATATGTAAGTACACTCACAGTGCCCCTAAGCCACAGAATGATTGACATGCTGCAGCCGTTTGAAAGTTGGCAGTGCCAAAGTCATGGCCTGCATCTTCCAGCACAGATTTCCTGCCCCCGGCTGAGCAGTTCCAGCGGTCATTCTGAGTAAGCTTGGGCTTTACTCAGAGGGTCGCGACCACAAAGATGATCCAATGTTGCGTCTTCGGGGAGCCTTTTGTCCTCAGATGTCTCCGGCAGCATTAGAATATTTTCTAATCATTGCTGCGTCCAAAGACTCAGCAACTATAAGAATAGCGTACAGGTCTGACTCAGTATCCAGAGTTATAGATTAGTGCATTTGGGGAACTAATGATGTGTAACTAGAATATATAAATGGGGCTTTGGTCAGTGAGTGTTACTGAAAGCAGGGACTGGGATTGGGAGCAGATACACCAAATCACATGGGGTAATGCAGACTGTGGAGGAGGGGAAATATATGTAATAATGGGACATTACTCTGTAGCTATACTGACCCATTCTGTACATAAGGACATGTATTAGTGCTGCACTGTATCTGTAGCTGAGTATATAAGGCCATGTTTTATGATCATGTTGTCTGACAATGGTTGGAGAAAACGTCTGTGACTGCAAGAAATATTACATTCAAAAGCATCTTCTGGAGATTTTATGTTTTTGAGATATTAGTATGTAATATGTGATGCTGGCGCTGTCAGTGTGTGACTTTCTACACTCATACACATAGGCCTAATATGTCCTCCATCTGTCACACAGTTTTATACAACACAGGACTGTGCCGGATGGCATCAGTGTCCCCTCTATACCGAGTCTGCTCCTGGTTACAGCTGCTAACCCCGTCCTTGTTATAGGTCACCTATACCGGCACAGTCACATGGTTATGTGGTTACCGGGTAGCAGACGTTACAGATGTGATGGGGACATATAATACTGCAGGTACATGTAACCACACACACAGCATCAGTGTCCTTATTACTGTGTTATAGTCACTGTATGTGCTGTGTATAACATCACACTAGCCAGAGATGTCAGATTTAGGGATCAGTGGTGCCATCTTGGTGTCAGACACTGAAGTTTCGTCCCTCATGACGATCTGTGCTATAACCAATCCAATAAATATAGAAGGACATTTTTGTGACAGGATCTATCCACCTGAAGGAATACCAGCTGTATTGAAAGGGAATTCCCATTACAAAGTACCCAGGTGATGTGAGTGACTACATTTTTTTATGCTAATTTTTTACAGCTTATAAGGAGATACTAATCTCACTAACTTCATTCATCTAATACTGTATATATAATTAAGCTGGATGAAAGGACCATACTAACAAAATCTGTCTACTAACACCATCTATACTAAATCTGAAAGAGACTCATTCGATTTTCATGTGATGTACAAACATCTCTTTAATATTTGCTCCTTGTTGTTGGTAATATACAATTGTGACCATTTATTATCCTTTTGTTGGTTACTTGGTTTTATGGGTTACAGGTACCTATTAGGCTAGGGAATACCTTAGGTTGAATGATATTGCTCCAAAATTTGGTTTTAACTATTGAAGTATGATATAAATAATTGTGTATGTGTACATTTTAATAAATGATTAATTGTCATTCCTGTTAGCTGTACAGCGCTCTCTTCATATTTTGAAGGTTCTAGACTTTAATATTGCTTTCTTTTCTGATTGAAGGTTGACAATTCCTTTTTTGAGTGCAGCAGTACAGATAATTTTTTGTCACTGGTGAGACCAGCGCCCAATTTTTTTCTTTGTATTTATTAGCAGTGTATAACATCACACTAGCCAGAGATGTCAGATTTAGGGATCAGTTTGCCAGATGGTGCCATCTTGGTGTCAGACACTGAAGCTTCATCCCTCATGATCCCTCTTCTATTTGGTGACATGTTCCTCTTCATCATGTCCCTGGTTATCACTCACAGGATCTATACGCCGGGTAATGGCTGATGCCCTCCCCCCTCTTCTCAGCCCAGATTACACCACCCCATGAACTTCAACTCAAATAAAGACACAGAGACATATATGGGGGAAAAGAGGTCAAATCTTTATTTGTAATCTTGTTGGGGCCTATGGGCTTGTCCTATAAGAGGACCATTATGGTGGAAGCCTCATGACTCACAGAGAGTCATCCTTCAGCACTCAGGAGAGGAAAACCCCCCTGTGGGGGAAACCTCCGGGGAACCATGGCTGGAAGGACTGCCCTTCCCTCTAGGCATTAAGAGGCTGTGCAGGGCTAGTGGCCTGTGTGTATGTGAGGTGTATATTAGAGTATAGGAAATGTATGGAGATGACAGTAGTGATAGTGCTATGTCAGTCATTATAATGGAGCCCTGCACTTGGTATGGACCTGTTGATGGGGACAGATAGTAGTGAGCCTGTTTGGTTGTGCAACGTGGAGGAGCAGCTGCAGAAGGTGTTGCTGGGACTGATAAGAACTGGGGTGTGAGCTCTGTGCTCCACAATACTCTTTGTTAAACTGAGAGCAGCTAGAACTGGAGGTGTCCTACCCCCTGTAAAGAAATTGTAACCAAGTTCCCTAGCTCTGCATCATAAGTCAAATTGTAATAACACTGCACAATAGGTGTGTCATTATGATGTGTGATGTGGGGTATATGTAATCACCAGGCTGGAATGTATATGGTAAACTTTGGTTACTCCAGACACTAGGCCTATAATACTCCCCCCATGTGTAAATGTGCAGTGATGATTCTGTACTGAAAGTCAGGGTTGGGTGAGGAGGAAGTGTGAACTAAGGTAGGTTGTTGTGTTACCACAATATGAGAGAGTACCTGCAATTGTAGACCTGCCTTTGGTATGCGTGTGTTCTGCTATATTATCTTTAGTGCCTGTTACATACACAATAAAGCATTCTGCATACAATTACCTGTGTCAGTCACTTACCTGGTGTAGTGGGGGTCTGCAGTGATTTTGTCTCTGCGGTTGCTCTCTCCTTCATGTAGTGGGTCCTATTCACATTCCAATCCACGACATGACTTTGTTGTCTCCTTTGAGAGATAACCGTGTCTGGTGGATGACAATGACGTTCTCATCCAGGACCCAGCTTCTGTTGCAATGTTCCTGATATGGTAAAAGTCACTCCTCCAGCAGGACAGTGGTGCATATCAATGGAGAACACCTCCCTGGCAAGGGGGTAGGTGTCACAACCTCAACCAGAGACCCCAGAAACAGACCCTGTCATTTTCCTTTCCGGAGGTTATTCCAGTGTTACAGGGGCGTCCGTCTCCTCTCTTCTGCCGCAGTGTAACCCAATGGTCTGTCTTGCTGATGGTTACCAACAGCTACACCTGCAGCGTCAGCAGTCAGCGTCTTTCCGCTGGCCGCTGTGCTGCTAACCACCCTCCAGCTCCAGTACCTGGGAGCAGCCATATTGGATTTCATCAGGTGACTCCTCTATAGCCAACGGGGATTCAGTCTGCCGTCACCTGATTCCAACACCCAATCGCTGGCTAGCCAGGAGTATTTAAGGAAGCTTACAGCGCTAAGCCAGTTGCCAGTGCAATATTGTCCTCAGCCCTGCTGGGTGATATTATTTGAGCTCCTGCTGTTATTCCATCAATATATCCTCAGTGCACTTACGTTCCTGTTGTTATTCAGTCCAGTTTCATTCCGGTGCTATCCAGTCCGGTTAAATTCCTGTTGCTATCCAGTCCAGTTTCATTCCGGTGCTATCCAGTCCGGTTCCGTTTCGGTTCTATCCAGTCCGGTTCCATTCCGGTTCTATCCAGTCCAGTTCCATTCCGGAGCTATCCAGTCCGGTTCCATTCCGGTGCTATCCAGTCCGGTTCCATTCCGGTTCTATCAAGTCCGGTTCCATTCCGGTTCTATCCAGTCCGGTTCTATTCCGGTGCTATCCAGTCCGGTTCCATTCTGGTGCTATCCAGTCCGGTTCCATGCCGGTGTTATCCAGTCTGGTTCCATGCTGGTGCTATCCAGTCCGGTTCCATGTCGGTGCTATTCAGTCCGGTTCCATGTCGGTGCTATCCAGTCCGGTTCCATGTCGGTGCTATCCAGTCCGGTTCCATGTCGGTGCTATCCAGTCCAGACTTCTACAGGATATTTAGTAGGCAGCTGCCAGCACATTGCAGAGGACCACAACCTGCACATTGGGAGCAGCTAAGCCAACACTCCCATGTGGGGTCCCGGGTAAAAATCACCGGCGTGTTAGACTCTGCACCTCTGTTAAGGTCTCAGGCAATTTCCCCAATACTGGTCTACTTCATACCATTGTCCATGAGCCGCAACTATATAAGACCATACAGTTTTTTCACTTGTACTCTAGAACCCAGTAGGTGTCTGGGGTTCTACATCTCCAAAGTCTGTTCTGTGGCTGCACCCAGTTGGGACACAGCTCTGGTTCAGTAGTCCTGTTAATTAAACATTCCGTCCTCCAGTGTTCTTGGATTGTTGATTATTCACTGGTATAACCTTGCTGATCTGTTGTGAAACGTGTTTTCAGGACATGAGGTGCCTACTTCACAAAGTCTCCATGTTTTTTATTTTTGTGCGGACTGATCTGGCACAACTTGTACCTGTGATGCTCATAGTGAATGGAGGCCACCAACGAGTAACGCTGTTACTGGACCCGAACTCCCCATTAACCCTGTAGGTCCAGGTACAAGTAGAGGTTCTTCTGATGGTGAAGAACATTGAGTGCAACAATTGATGTGTAGGAGACAACGTGTCTCACAACACAAGGAGGAATTTTGCTGCACAACCAGGAGTCCTACCGGAATATCCCTCCTAAGCTCTACCTTGAGGAGAGTAAGGGAGTGCTGCAATAACATGCAAGTGCTGCTGAAACATGTTCAGAAGCCGTTTATTCTGCTCGCAACCTATGGAGGTGCAAGTTGAGATCAGTCTGTCATAATTGCACTTAGAAGCCATTTTACTGGTACAGAGGAATAAGGTTTTATTGTGTTTCTGCATTGTTTATTAATGACTCAACAACTGCATAGTATGGGACATGTACCCATTGTCCTGCATTGAGGAGTGTTTTGCCTCCTTGGGCAAGATATCTTTCATCTGGCAATGGGATATTGTCAAATTCTCATGGTTGAGACGGAGCAGGAGAAAATGGCAATCGTGTTCCATATCAGTCTATACCAGTACTCTTGATTAGCCAATAACCTCACCAATGCTCCAGCCACATCCCAACAGGTGTTGTGAGAATGGTGGGGTAAATTAACTTTGATGTTGTCATGATTTATTTGGACAACATCTTTGTGTTCTCCCAGGCACTGGAAGAATTCCTGACTACATCTAGCTTTACAGTGACTAGAGAAGCTTGGCCTGAAACTAAGTGTCACCTCTTGATGTCCAGCTTGAAGTACCTCTTGTTCAGAAACGTTGTGAGGGCCACATTGAATAAGATAGTTGTGATCCAAGGCACAGAGTTGCAGGCTTTCTCTGGCCTGGTGGAATACTATAAGTGTTCCAACAACAGCCTAGCTGTTACTGCTGGATCATTGCACACTCAACTCAGAGGAGCTATGGCAGGAGCCAAGAACCAAACAGTGACTTGGGAAACCATTCAAGCTTGGAGCAGTGATGGGCTGCATTGTTGGCCAAGTTCAAGATTAAGGTCCAATACCATTCAGGTGTATAGAATGGGAATGCCAATCCTGTTTTCCCTGTATAGGCCCTAGTGGGTAGCAGGGATGAAGGGAGGAAGATACCGATCCTCCAAGGCTGGGATCCCTGCCATCCTGAGAAATGCACCTCTCCTGCATGCACAGTAGCATTGAGGAAGCTGGTCTCCAAATGTACACAAGAACATGAAAAACAGTGGAACTAATTGATCACTTATCCAACCATGAGCAAATTGAGTCAATTGACCAATGAGAAAGAAGGCTGCTAAACAGCTGGGATCAGTTTGATGTCTGGGAAGGAATGTTGTACTGCTGCAAGTATTTGGAACCAGAATGTCGCACAGAGTGGCAAATAGTGCTCCCAGAGAGAGTGGCAACAGAATTGGCCATGGATGAACAAGTGGGATATCTGGGTTCGAGCAAGATATAGACGTAGTCCATAGGTACATGTACTTTTATGGGCATGTGTACAAAGTGATGCCCAAAGATGGAGACGGACAGGTGAGAGTGTTGTACAAGAACATGTCACAACACTGAAGGATCAGCAAGAAAGGAAAGGGCCAACAGATCAGTGGAGATAGGCAGCCATGACGGACCCCTACTCCTACTGAGGATGTGACGCTGTGATGCCCCCCAGCCTCAGGGAGAGAGACAGCCCTGCTAGTAACTTATCTGCAAAACTACATAATACATTTTCATATATATTAAAACAGCATATTATAATAATAAGAATAAAAATATTAAAACAGCACATTATAATAACTATTGAATACATGTAATAAAGATAAAAAATAAAACTATTAAACTTTTGATTGATGATAGAAAAAAAGAATAAATAAATAACACTAAATAATCAAAAGGATATGTGAGTGATACTCATACAGATGGACACTGGTCCTAGATGGTCTAAGCTTCAGCCAGGAGGAGGGAGAGGAGATCTCAGATGTACGACCTTCCAGGTGACATTGCCTGTTACATAATATGGGATCTCTTATAACAAGGATCAAACAGTTTCATAAATAGGATGATCAGTGATTAAAATAAACATCTGATAAGATAGAAACAGACTGAGAAATGTAATATAAGCCGTTTGTATAGTGTGGGGCTGATTCTGATTCACTCACAAAAGGCCCAGACAGCAGCTGCTATTGGCGGTCGTCTGCAAATTTATGCAAATGCTGCTAGAGACTCCTCCCCTTGTGTACATCCGTGCCGCCCATATGTGCAAGGTCTGAGATGTTCACTTTTAGCATCTGTACACGCTGTTATACCGATTGGTGGATCCTAATGCGCCGCCATTGGTCGCACCAGGGAAACTTGCACCAGCCCTATGGTAGGGACAGTTCCTTCATCTGACCACGGCTGCCTGTGCCTGGGGCTGTGCGTCTGGGAAAGCAGCCGCTGGCACTGATACGCCCGTGACAGCTCCATAACACGCCCACTGATTGGACTATTGTTATGTGTACTACCAGCCACTGCCCAGGAACGCCCATCACTTTTCTGACACCCTTCTGGTACCGTCTGTCCCGATACTTTCTGCGTAACGCATGCGCTGTAGAAGTTGTCAGAAATATTCCCACATGCACAGTTGCAAAGATTGCTCATCTACGTAACCGCCAGCATCATGTGCAGCTCTGATTCAGGCCCTGAGTTTGTGTGTGTATGTTTATGTATTTAGATTTATATACACACACATATACATACAAATATTAAATATAAGATTTACGTAATGCATGTAACAATAATCTTTCATCTGTGCCTGAATTAGGGAAAACTATTATAAACAATAACTCAGGTGGTGCCTTGTACTCACCCGTCTCTGACATGTCTTCCCCTCGTTATCTGACCCCTGTTGGAGGAACTGTGGTCCCCTGGCTCATATGTGGGGGTTATAGCTGACTACTAAACCTTTTCTGGATACTGTTCATTATTTGATCTTCAAAATGACTGGGTTCTGTCTCCCTCCTTGTCTATCATATGCTGTCTTGTGACGCTTTATCCCAAATGTACCTAACCCCTCCCAGGTCTTGCTCTATCACATTCTAAGGCTGGGTACACACTTAGTGACCTGCCAATGCGACACTCGATGGTGCCGATAAACGATATATCAGTCGGTCGGTACACACTGCACGATCCAGTTAACAACCGCCCAATATATCGTTCACCGGCACCATTGACAGTACTGGCATTGGCAGCTGGAACCACCCCGATGAACACTAGACGGTGTGCCCGACATGTTGGCCCGATCCACGGGATTAGACAACATATCGTCTGGAGTGTACCCGGCATAAGTGATATATTAGAGTCCTACCTGTTCTATTGCTGTACACTGGGAAACAGCTACGTCCCCATCATCCACTGCACTGATCACTACTGAGCACCCAGGAGGTGCACCTTACCCCCCTCCCTGCCTCCCCCTGTTCTCCCTCTGCTAACATCCCAGACATGCCCCTTCTCTTCTCCTCACTCCCTATTTCCCTATTCCCCCTCTACTATATGATATATCTCTTATGCTTATCCCAGGATATATCTGTATTTACCTAAAAGTCTCCAAACTGCTATTGTTTCTCCATTTGGGCTTGTGAGAAGCCTATTATACATCTTATCATTATGAGCACTGATTATTGTTGTTCCTTATATTACTGCTATGCCCAGCCCTATCTCCCTTCTTCCTTTCTATATACTTTCCCAGTTTAATGTTAAAAATCTTCATTTAAGAATGTTCAGAAAACAATATTGTGTACATACGTGCGGAGACCTCCATCACTGTGACCAGCGGTGCTGATGCCTGAGCTCAGGAGGGCGTCTCGCCCTGATCGTCTTACAGGCCGGGTGTCTGTGGGCGGGTTCTCCAGGTGGAGATGACAAATGAGAACCCAGTGAATAACTCCTGGTCCTCGGCTGGAATCGGGCGTTTCTGGGCCTCTGCTGCCTCCAGTGTTTCCAGGTGTATGTTCCCGGAGGCAGAGGGAGCAATGGATGGCTACAGGAAGGAGAAATAAATGTGATTGTTGCATCGTTTATATGAATTTAGAAGATAGAGGCATTTATGAACCTTCCTTTTGTAGAGTTTATGTACAGTGGTATAAATGTGAGGCTCTTACCAGATGTCTGTAATGAGGATAAAGGAAGTGACATAAATCCTGCACAAAGAACTGTCGCTCATATAATAACAGTGTTACAGCAGAGGTTACATTGCTCTGGAGAAAGTAAAAGTGTTTCTCTCTGCTCTCAGGAGACGCCTATGTAACCTGACGTCACCAGGCGCGGTAATAGTTTTAAAATTTGCTGCAATAACATTTGTATATTTCACACTGTTACAGCATATTATACTAAATAGACGCCTTAGTTACAGGCTGCCCGGAAGCTCATAGAAGCTCTGTGTTGTACTTACTGGTGTGGGCAGGTATGGGGGTGCAATATTAAGGGCAGCCAAAGAGACCCAGTCCATACGCTCAAAGAAAGGATGCCGGCAGATGTTCCCATGTACTCCGAGGCGTCTAGCTGGATCTTCATGGAGGAGCTGAAAACAGTTATTTGTATTTAATGTAATGATTTATACAGCAGATATGCTCAGTACAATCATTGTACACACAGCTCTGCTGCATTCTGTGTATATATATATACATACATATATATATATATATATATATATATATATACACAGTCAGGTGCATAAATATTGGGACATTGACAGAATTTTCATATTTTGGCCTCTATTCACCACCACAATGGCTTTGAAATGAAACAAACAGGATGTGCTTTAACTGCAGACTTTCAGATTTAATTTGAGGGTAATTACATCCAGATCAGGTGAACAGTGTAGGAATTACAACGGTTTCTATATGTGCCTCCCACTTTTTAAGGGGCCAAAAGTAATGGGACAAACTAAACAATCCTAAATCTAACTTTCACTTTTTAATACTTTGTTGCAAATCCTTTGCAGGCGATTACAGCCTGAAGTCTGGAACGCATAGACATCACCAGACGCTGGGTTTCATCCCTGGTGATGCTCTGCCAGGCCTCTACTGCAAATCTCTTCAGTTCTTGCTTGTTCTTGGGGCATTTTCCCTTCAGTTTTGTCTTCATCAAGTGAAATGCATGCTCAATCGGATTCAGGTCAGGGGATTGACTTGGCCATTGCATAACATTCCACTTTTTAGCCTTAAAAACCTCTTTGGTTGCTTTTGCAGTATGCTTCAGGTCATTGTCCATCTGCACTGTGAAGTACCGTCCAATGAGTTCTGAAGCATTTGACTGAATATGAGCATATAATATTGCCCGAAACACTTCAGAATTCATTCTGCTGCTTTTTTCAGCAGTCACATCATCAATAAATACAAGGGAACCAGTTCCATTGGCAGCCATACATGCCCACGCCATGACACTACCACCACCACGCTACACTGATGAGGTGATATGTTTTGAATCATGAGCAGTTCCTTTCCTTCTCCATACTTTTCTCTTCCCGTCACTCTGGTACAAGTTGATCTTTGTATCATCTGTCCATAGGATGTTGTTCCAGAACTGTAATGGCTTTTTTAGATGTTGTTTGGCAAACTCTAATCTGGTCTTCCTGTTTTTGTGGCTCACCAATGGTTTACATCTTGTGGTGAACCCTCTATATTCACTCTTGTGAAGTCTTCTCTTGATTGTTGACTTTGACACATATACACCTACCTCCTGGAGGGTGTTCTTGATTTGGCCAACTGTTGTGAAGGGGTTTTTCTTCACCAGGGAAATAATTCTTCTGTCATCCACCACAGTTGTTTTCCGTGGTCTTCCGGGTCTTTTGGTGTTGCTGAGCTCTCCGATGCATTCTTTTTTTTTTTAGAATGTTCCAAACAGTTGATTTGGCCACACCTAATGTTTTTGCTATCTCTCTGATAGCAGCTCTTTGGATCTCATATTGAGAGTTGACAGCAACTGATTCCAAATGCAAATGTCACACCTAGAATCAACTCCAGACCTTTTACCTGCTTAAATGAAATAACGAGGGAATAGCCCACACTTGTCCATGAAATAGCTTTTGAGTTGATAGTCCCATTACTTTTGGCCCCTTAAAAAGTGGGAGGCACATATAGAAACCGTTGTAATTCCTACACCGTTCACCTGATTTGGATGTAATTATATATATATATATATATATATATATATAATATACAAGTCAGATCTCCCATATCTGGATCTGCTGTGACGTCATGACGTCACCTACCATCATGAAGTCACTGTGTTACTGTCCAATGACTGGGAGTGGTTTGCAGCCATTCTCTCACCGGCTTCTTCTCCTCCACAGCACTGGATGCCGCAAGAACACCCTGCCGCCGAAGCCGCTGGAAACCCCCTGCATCCCGCCACGGATGCTGCCAGACTGCCCTGCACCCCGCTGGACCCCTGCCGCCAGATCACCGCAACGCAAGTTAGACCCAGGAGCATTTTGTATATGTAAGACTCGACGTGTGGGTGTGTATGTATATATATATATATATATATATATATTAGGGGTGAGCGGGTTTGGATTTCTGAAATCCGAACCCCCCCGAGCCACCCGATCCGAGTCCGATCCGAGTCAGGCTCGACTTTTCCCGCCTGACTCGGATCTGAAATCTAGGCAAAACGTCATCATCCCGCCTTCCGAGTCTCGCGGGTTTTGGATCCTATATAAGGTACCCGCGTCGGCGCCATTTTCTCACTCGGCTGTGGACAGTGAAGAGGGAGGGTGGGAGTTAGGGCTGTGTAGTGTAGTGTAGTGCTGCTGTTGTCCACTACTTCAAAGTCCATAGGGGCTGGCTGTGTTGTGCTATGCTGCTGTTGTTAATAGGGGCTGTGTCCACTACTTCAAAGTCCATAGGGGCTGGCTGGACTGTGTTGTGCAGTCAGTTGTCCATAGGGGCTGTGTCCACTCCAAAGTCCTGTGCAGTGTCCCAGTCCTAAAGGGGTGCTGTAGTGTTGTCCAGGGGGTGCTCTGTCCATCAGGGGTGCTCCCCCCAAGTGCTAAAAAAATAATATATTTTCTGTGTTTGTGAATTGTGTGCGCAGTAGCCGCACGTGCATCAACAAAGTAGTGCCAAGCGTGCGCCTGTGTCATAAGTAAAGGGCCGGCTGGCTTGACCGTTAAAGGGTGCTGTAACCCCCAAAGTACACTCCAGTCCAAACAAAAAAAAAAATAATTTTCTGTGTTTGTGAATTGTGTGCGCAGTAGCCGCACGTGCATCAACAAAGTAGTGCCAAGCGTGCGCCTGTGTCATAAGTAAAGGGCCGGCTGGCTTGACCAGTAAAGGGTGCTGTAACCCCCAAAGTACACTCCAGTCCAAACCAAAAAAAAAATTATTTTCTGTGTTTGTGAATTGTGTGCGCAGTAGCCGCACGTGCATCAACAAAGTAGTGCCAAGCGTGCGCCTGTGTCATAAGTAAAGGGCCGGCTGGCTTGACCGTTAAGGGTGCTGTAACCCCCGAAAGTACACTCCAGTCCAAACCAAAAAAAAAATTATTTTCTGTATTTGTGAATTGTGTGCGCAGTAGCCGCACGTGCATCAACAAAGTAGTGCCAAGCGTGCGCCTGTGTCATAAGTAAAGGGCCAGCTGGCTTGACCGTTAAGGGTGCTGTAACCCCCGAAAGTACACTCCAGTACAAACCAAAAAAAAAATTATTTTCTGTGTTTGTGAATTGTGTGCGCAGTAGCCGCACGTGCATCAACAAAGTAGTGCCAAGCGTGCGCCTGTGTCATAAGTAAAGGGCCGGCTGGCTTGACCGTTAAAGGGTGCTGTAACCCCCAAAGTACACTCCAGTCCAAACCAAAAAAAAAAATATTTTCTGTGTTTAGCCGCACGTATATATCAAATCGATATAACATAAATGGAGGACCAAACTTTCTCCGATAAAAATAAAATAGAGAAAGATCAAGAACCACTTCCTCCTAGTGCTGAAGCTGCTGCCACTAGTCATGACATAGACGATAACATGCCATCAACGTTGTCTGCCAAGGCCGATGCCCAATGTCATAGTAGAGGGCACATACAATCCCAAATGGCAAAGTTCAGGAAAATGACCTTGAAAAAGACATTTAAATCAGCTGAAGAGAAACGTAAACTTGCCAATATGCCATTTACGACACGGAGTGGCAAGGAACGGCTAAGGTCGATCCCTAGTATGTTCATGACTAGTGGTTCAGCTTCACATGACGAAGGAAGCCCTCCTCCCACTAAAAAAATCAAAAGAGTTAAGCTGGCAAAAGCACAGCGAAGAACTGTGCTTTCTAAGAAGATATCACAAATCCCCAAGGAGAGTCCAAGTGTGGTGGTGGTTGCGATGCCTGACCTTCCCAGCACTGGACGGGAAGAGGTGGCTCTTTCCACCATTTGCACGCCCCCTGCAAGTGCTGAAAAGAGCACCCACAGTCCACTTGCTGATATGCAAATTGAAGATGTCACTGTTGAAGTACAACAGGATGAGGATACTGGTGTAGCTGGCGCTGAGGAGGAAGTTGGCGAGGAGGATTCTGATGGTGATGTGGTTTGTTTAAATCAGGCTCCGGGGGAGACAGTTGTTGTCCGTGGGATGAAAAAGCCCATCACGGTCATGCCTGGGCAGAAGACCAAACATTCCACCTCTTTGGTCTGGCAATATTTCTATCCAAATCCGGACAACAACTGTCTTGCCATATGTACCATATGTAAAGGTGAAATAAGTAGGGGTAGGGACGTCAACCACCTAGGAACATCCTCCCTTATACGGCACCTGCAGCGCGTTCATAAAAAGTTACTGTCAAGTTCAGAAACTTTGGCTAAGACCGTAAGCAGTCCAGGGACACCTAAATCCCGTTGTCCTGTTGTATCCAAGCGCCTGCAAACCACACCGTCAACTCCCTCCTCGTCAATTTCCTCCTTAGTCAGGATCGGAAGTAGTCCTGCAGGCCATGTCACTGGCATGACTGACTCTCCTATCCGGGATTCCTCCGGAGGATCCTGCATTGCTACGCCTACTGCTGCCGCTGCTGCTGTTGCTGCTGCTGGGAGTCGTTCATCATCCCAGAGAGGAAGTAGGAACACCACTACTTTTACTAAACAATTGACCCTCCAACAGTCCTTAGCGAGGAGGATGAAGTACGACAGCAGTCATCCTGAAGCAAAACGTATAACTGAGGCCTTGACTGCTATGTTGGTGTTAGACGTGCGTCCGGTATCCGCCATTAGTGCAGTGGGATTTAGACAATTGATGGAGGTAGTGTGTCCCCGGTTCCAAATCCCGTCTAGATTCCACTTCACTAGGCAGGCGATACCGAGACTGTACAGAAACGTCAGAAAAAGTGTCCTCAGTGTCCTGAAAAATGCCGTTGTACACAATGTCCACTTAACCACGGACATGTGGACAAGTGGAACAGGGCAGACTAAGGACTATATGACTGTGACAGCCCACTGGGTAGATGTATCACCTTACGCAGCAACAGCAGCAGCGTCACCAGTAGCAGCATCTCAGAAACGCCAGCTCGTTACAAGGCAGGCTACGCTGTGTATCACCGGTTTCAGTAAGAGGCACACCGCCGACAACCTCTTAGAGAAACTGAAGGAAATCATCGCCCAGTGGCTTACCCCACTTAGACTCTCCTGGGGATTTGTGATATCTGACAACGCCACCAATATTGTGCGGGCATTACATCTGGGCAAATTCCAGCACGTCCCATGTTTTGCTCACACAATAAACTTGGTGGTGCAGAATTTTCTGAAAAGCGACAGGGGCGTGCAGGAGACGCTTTGGGTGGCCCGAAAAATTTCTGGCCACTTTCGCCATTCAGCGACTGCGTGCCGAAGACTGGAGCGCCAGCAAACACTCTTGAACCTGCCCCGCCATCACCTGAAGCAAGAGGTTGTGACGCGGTGGAACTCAACCCTCTATATGCTTCAGAGGATGGAGGAGCAGCAAAAGGCCATACAAGCCTATACATCCACCTATGACATAGGCGAAGGAGGGGGTATGCACCTGACTCAAGCGCAGTGGAGAATGATTTCCGTGTTGTGCAAGGTTCTCCAGCCCTTCGAACTTGCCACACGTGAAGTCAGTTCAGACACAGCCAGCTTGAGTCAGGTCATTCCCCTCATCAGGCTTTTGCAGAAGCAGCTGGAGAAAGTGAAGGAGGAGCTAAGACGGAGCGATTCCGCTCGGCATGTGGGACTTGTGGATGAAGCCCTTCATTCGCTTTGCCAGGATTCCAGGGTGGTCAATCTGTTGAAATCAGACCACTACATTTTGGCCACCGTGCTTGATCCTAGGTTTAAAGCCTATGTGGTGTCTCTCTTTCCGGCCGACACAAGCCTGCAGAGGTGCAAAGACCTGCTGGTGAACACACTGTCAGCTGAAGCGGAACGTGACACGTCAACGGCTCCTTCTTCATTTTCTCCCGCAACTGGGGCTGCCAGGAAAAAACTTAGGTATCCTAAGCAACCTGCTGGCGGTGATGCAGGGCAGGCAGGACCAAGTTTGGACATCTGATCCGGACTGAAGGACCTGGCAACAATTTCTGACATGTCTACTGTCACTGCATATGATACTGTCACCATTGACAAAATGGTGGAGGATTACATCGGTGACAGCATCCAAGTAGGCATGTCAGACAGTCCATACCTGTACTGGCAGGAAAAAGAGGCAATTTGGAGGCCCCTGTACAAACTGGCTCTATTTTACCTGAGTTGCCCCCCCTCCAGTGTGTACTCCGAAAGAGTGTTTAGTGCAGCCGGGAACCTTGTCAGCGAAAGGCGTAGGAGGTTGCTTCCACAGAATGTGGAGAAGATGATGTTCATCAAAATGAATTATCAGCTCTTCCAGGGAGACCAGCCTCCAGAAGGTACAGAGGGACCTGTGGTGGTGGATTCAAGTGGGGACGAGTTAATACTTTGTGAGGATGAGGATGTACACACTGAAGAGGGTGAGGAATCGGTGGATGAGGAGGATGAGGATGACATCTTGCCTCCGTAGAGCCAGTTTGTGCAGGGACACATTAATTGCCAGCTTGTTTTGTGGGGGCCCAAACGAACCAATCATTTCAGCCACAGTTGTGTGGCAGACCCTGGCGCTGAAATGATTGATTTGTTAAAGTGTGCATGTCCTGTTTATACAACATAAGGGTGGGTGGGAGGGCCCAAGGACAATTCCATCTTGCACCTCTTTTTTTTCTTTGCATTATGTACAGTTTGGGGCCTAGTTTTTCAAACTGCCATCCTGTCTGCCACTGCAGTGTCACTCCTAGATGGGTCACGTGTTTGTGCCGCCCACTCGTGTCGCTTAGCATAGTCATCCAGCTACCTCGGTGCAACCTTTTGGACATAAAAACACTATTGTGAGGTGTGAGGTGTTCAGAATAGACTGGAAATGAGTGGAAATTAAGGTTATTGAGGTTAATAATAGCATAGGAGCAGAAAAACCTACAAATTCTGTGATTTTAGCTGTTTTTATGCTTTTTAAAAAAAAAATACAGATCCAAAACACAAAACCCAGAACCCAAAACACGGAAGGGTGGTTTTGGCAAAACCAATCCAGATCCAAAACACGAAGAAAGATCCAGATCCAAAACCAAAACACAAAACACGAAAAGTGGCCGGTGCACACCCCTAATATATATACACAAAACCTGCTCCTCACCATCTATCCCCAGCTTTTTTTAAAACTAGAAAGTCATTTTTTTCACAAACTTCCCAAAAAAAGGTAACGAATTAATAGTTATTTAACCTTGATTTAAATTTTTTTCGTTAAAACAATATATTGAATCAGGTTTATATAGCTCTTATTTACAGAATTTCCTAATAAAAATATCATCAATTTTGGGGACTTTTTTTGGAAAAATATTAGCCAATTAAGTGGTTAATATATATATTTATTATAGATACTTTTCCAATGGCAGTTTGCCCCCTTCACACATAATTGGATAGAGCTCTATGAGGTCCTCTATTGCAGAGAGCTGGACAGATTGATCCTATAGCAGAGTGATAAATGGTACTTTACTTTCAGTTATACATCTAGCATTTCCCTCCTCCTCTATATAATGTGGTATAAATTTGTTTATAGTCATTAAAAATGCATCCTGCCCTGTAATCATTTGTAAATATAATATGTATTTTACCTTTTGAATGATGTCTTCAGCGGTAGAGCCTGGTGCATCGAATAGTATGGGACTGTATTTAAGGCTCCCGGTAATCATTTTGTTTAAAATGACACCGAAGGAATACCAGTCCACACCGGCATCGTACTCCTCACCAGACCGCATCTACCAGGAGAGAGATACTAGTTATTGTGTTTTCCAGCAATCATCATTTCCATATATTGTTTATTTTAATCTTTTTATTGTGAATGGACAGAAGGTAAAGGTGACAGTAATATAATAAGCCCAATACCTGACCAGGAAGTAACATGTTTGAACAATGAAAATCACAATGAAAGTGTTATACAAGATGGGATGTTGGGGAGAATGAGGAATCGGGCTGGTATAGACAAATACAGGAAAGGCAGGTATTCCACTGGGGGATGCAGGTAAGGATGGTGATCCCACTTACATATAGAGGGAAGGGGGAAAAGGAAATAATAAGATTAAAAGACAGAAAGAGGGAAGTGGTTGAAAGAGCCGGGGGCCCAACCAGAGAGACAGAGTCTACACTTTATGGGAAACTGGTCAGTGGGATCCAGGTAGGGCGGCTGAATGGTGGGAGTACCAAGGTTGCCCGACATTGTGACATTTGGCCACAGTATTATATTGGAGGGTTGTAATATGCTCCATCCTGTAAATATACCGTATACGATTTATTTCTGGTGGGTGGGGGTACAGGACTGCTTCCAACTCAGAGCCAGTTGGTATTACGCAGCACAGGTGACGTTAGCATAAGATCACTGGATCAAAGTCATTATTCCAGTGTCCGTTCCCAAGGGAAACCGAAGCCCCATTCCCAAACCATATTATGTGTATATTTGGGCGAGGTGACCTGGCCAAAATGGTTAGTATAGGAAGGAAATATACCCTTTGTCATTAGTGTGGTAAATATATTATCTCTAGGGGTGAGGGGCATGGAGGAGGGGAAGACAGGAGGAACAAAGTGGCGGATTTGGAGTTATTGGTGAAAAATTGCCAGTTTGACTCTTATGTATTGTCCCTATCCAATACTCTATAAAATATGTGTTTATATGGAGATAGAATCAGAGGCATTATGGGGTCTGGTGACACCTGGTGAGGACTTTATATTCCCACCGCTTGGTGAAGCCACGTAGGCCTGGCCTAACATAAAGAGGCGTGGCCTTGTGGGGAATCCTGATTGCATCACTCTGGGGGCGTGACCAGCATTCCCGGAGATACTGGGCTGCCCCCAGAGACTAGTGACTGCACTGTCATCTCCTCCTCTGTGTCAGGAGCTGAGTGCTGCAGGAGAATGTTATACCCGGCCCCTGTCACCGAGGGGGAGCCTGCATATTGGTGTCACCCCCTCCAAGGGTGATACCCGGGTGCGGCCTGCACCCCCATAGTGACGCCACTGGATAGGATTACATGAAAGTAGACTTAAAAAGTAACGTAATGCGCCAGCTCAGGACACTGATGTGTGACTTTGTGCAATCTTGTAATCATATTGGCATGTGCTGTGTATCATGGGCGAGGCTGCATGTATATTACACAAGTATTATTATTATTTTTCATGTCTTTATAATCTGTATAATCTGTAAAGCGTGGACAATTCCCTGACCTGGAATATCAGGGAATATAATAATAGTTGCTATCCAGTTATCCTACATTACTCGCCTTCTCTTACTATTTACTTACTGACATCACAAGACTTATCATTATAAACCAGTTGATCATGATGATGTCATAATATAAATGTAAATAACTAAGTAAAAATGCCTCCACCATCCCCTCACATGATGCACCCAGCACGGGTGCTATAGCCAGAGCTTGGTAGCACTAACAATGGGGGTGGGGATGAGCTCTCCCCAGTGATGGGTCACCAGTGGTCCCGCAGACACAAAACACCTGTACAGGTGTAACAAGGTAATGACGTGTGAGGACCTGACATCACTAAGAATTCCCTGACAATGGATAATAAATCCTCCATCTGTGTGAGGGATAATGAGAATAGCTACATACTGTACTGCTGCTCACCTGGTATCTGACTCCTAGAGGGGTCACCAAGGCTTCTCTCCCCCTTATTCCTCTTATTTCTCTTTCCCCTGTATATGTAACATCTATAAGCTGTATGTAATAGCACATCTCAGGGAATATATCCTGGTGTCTATATTGGCTCCTTGTTATTACTTATATGTAAATATGAGGCTATTTTGTTATTACATGAATTGTATTTTATTAATTTCTGTATTCATTCGAATTTGTCAAAAAAATAAATGTAAAAATAATATAAAAAATAATACATAGCTAAGCCCAAAATGCCATTATTACATCAGCTACTAAACCTGGCCACACATGTTACTATCCAATCACTTCATCCAATTGGTTCTTCTAGGTATGTTATAGAATCAAATGTATGTGGAACATAATAGATTCAATGCAATCATATGTAGATTTCACCCGCTGATTATAGCAGTATTACTGATACGTGTGTACATAAAGTATACATTGCCTGGAAATGCATTATGGGATCTTACTACATGGCTGATCTCAGCTTCCAGCTTTCCCAGTGATGAGAAACCATTGCTGGAAGTGCCGGGTGTCTGTCAGTGTAATGTACTAAGAGTTGTGTCCTCAGTTACTAGGTGATACACAGAGAGTTACATTCCTCCGTCTGTCTATGCTGAGGTGGTAACAGCAGATGCTATAGGAGTATTACACATTTCCCCTGCTGTATGATATCTGCTGTTACTTTCCTCATTATTGGGTAGTTTGCAGGTGCAGTTATTACCCTGGTATTATTACAGTCTGCCATCTGTAGCCATATTGCATGTACCAGGCTTCTCTACAATACAATATGTGTGTAGTTACATGAGTAACAGTAGGAAGATCCTGTGCCCCTCACCTCAGGAGCAATGTAGCCAGGCGTCCCAGCGTAGCCAGTGGCTGTGCGGTCTCCGCAGATGTTCTCAATTGCAAGACCGAAGTCGGCGATCTTAATATGCCCCGTTCCAGCCACCAGGATGTTCTCAGGCTTCAGGTCTCTGTGAGGGAAATAAGATCTGTGTAAGCACTACGCTTTCATACAAGCATTATTTATTTTTCTATATAAAATAATATTACACTTTAAGGGCCGGATTCAATTAGCCTTGTTATCTTACTGCACTAGGAAATGGGTTGTAGCCTCGGACTTCTACGTCCGGAGCTATTGCATTACATGCCATTCTCCTTGTACAGTAATTCTGCCGCTAATGCACGTTATCCCATAGATCTTGGGCTAAGTACCCGGAGCTATGGGTTAACGCAATTGTGGCAGCCGCAATAATGGCAGAAATCCCTCAGGAGGAGGTGAACAGAAATCCGCGCTAAGTGCAGCCTGCGGGCTGCCGTGTGCTGCAATTGACTAGCCCCGGGCACAGCATCGCGGCTAATCATCACTTCCAGGATAAATGATCAGCCCTAAATGTGTACGTTCTAAATATTAGTAGTCTTGAATGTAGGTTTAGGAGCAATGACAGTAGTGTGGGCATCTAGTGTAATCATTTTTAGATAAGTGTCCTCTTGTTTCATACACAACTTCTAGGAGGTAAATTGGTAATTTCCTTACATGTTATCTCTACCCAAGTATTTTATTATATTACTATAATGTGTGGGTGATGGGGCCTCACTAATGTGTTACTGCTCTTCCTCAGAGCTCCTCCCCGGCAGCGTTGGACGTGTGCAGGAAGAGTCTGACGTCACCGTATTACAGGAGACAGGGACGTCCTTCAGCAGAGAGCAGGGGGTACCCAATACCCAGCTCACATCCTGCTATGGAGATGCCGTGATAATGCCCGATGTGAGGGAGCCACAACCAATAGAGCCCCATATGGGACAGCTGAGAAGCTTCTGGGAAGAACCTCTGAACAGTGTGAGTACAAATATGTCACCCTCTCCTCACCCACACATGACAGAATAAAACACTTGTACAGAGAGACCCTTTATGTGCTGTGAGAGCTGTAAATAAAGACTGAACGTTACTGTGGAAGGGAGACAGGACCTCATTCAGAGGCGGTCTCAAGAAGCGATCGCTCTCTCTGAATGAGGGCGGGCACTTCATTTTTTTAAAGTGCGGCCTCCTGGTCGCAAGCTAAGCTGTGGGTTACCACTTACCACCCACAGCTTAGCTTGTGACCATGGTGATGGTATCGCGACCATCGGGGCTTACGACGAGACCCTAAGGTTGGGTCTCGGCACTCGTAAGCCCCAGGGAGAGCTCAAACAGAGCAGGAAGCTCCCCACAAAAAAACTCGCCCACAAAACGGCAGGCGTTCCGTCAGGAACACCTCGGTTTGTGTAGCCACCCCCCGCCCCGCCTACAAAACGGGGCGAGCTCTCAATCAACATCGACAGCCGCCCCTTTTGTAGAGAGCTCCAGAGCGAGAGATTTTCTCTCTCGCTCTGGGGCTTGCACACGTGCAGTGTGGCCGCTGCGCGTGCGCATGGCTAACCATCGAGTCGGTTGCGAGTGCATCGTTGCTTGCGACCGACTCTGAATGAGACCCACAGTGTGTAACATGTAAGTGGTAATATGCGCCAATGGTAACTGTATAACACATGGGAAGTAGGGAGCAGGCCTAATACATTCTGCATGTTAGTATCCATACTGATATCACTTTATTATACTATTATTATAGTGTAACTATATACTTACCGATGGATTATGCCCTTAGAGTGGAGAAACTGTACCCCGCATACCATCTCGGCAGCATAGAACCTGGTGGATAGAAAATAAGTTACTGTTACATCGTTAGGATGGTTACATAATGGCTGAGAGATTTCCAGCCAACACTCCCCACATTATCTGACAGACAAGTTACAGAAACGATTTCTCCTTGGCAATCCCTATCACTAATCTAACAGTGCTCACCTCTCTATTAGTCCCTATCACTGATCTAACAGTGCTCATCTCTCTATTAGTCCCTATCACTGATCTAACAGTGCTCATCTCTCTATTAGTCCCTATCACTGATCTAACAGTGCTCATCTCTCTATTAGTCCCTATCACTGATCTAACAGTGCTCACCTCTCTATTAGATCGGGCAGCTGGTCCAGACACTGGAAAACAGCATCTTTATATACCCTCCGCCTCAGCTCTGTGCTAATTGGCTGGTGCTAAACCCATGTTTTCTTCTCCCTGAGGGGCCTATTCATCATACCTAAAATATCAAGGGAGGTAATTAGGTTTAGAACTTGCATGGAGTTCTACCTAATTACCGGAGGAATTCATCATTCCTCCTCTCCATAACTATCTATTCTGAAAAGCTGTAATTTTTGCGATGACAGCTTTTCGGGAAATAGATAGTTTTCCCTGCCTGCTCTAACTCACTGCAGCTGGAATCCATGCTACGCATGCGCTGTTACAATCGTAAACCCAGCGCATGCGCAGCACTACTTACTGCTGCGATAAGTTTGTGTGCGCCCACCCCAACCCCCCCTCCCCCCTCCGCTCACCTCCCCCCATCCCGCACTTACCTGCCCGCTGCAGCGCCTCCGGCTCCGTCCTGCTGGTCTGTCATGTGGTCTCCCAGCAGCACAGTACTGTTTAGAAAAAAAAAAAGTTGTTTTTTTTTCTAAACTTTATTGTGTTCTGCCTATAGAACAACAATGTCAGCATTGCAGACGGAGCCAGAGGACGCACCAGAGCGCCGGGGGAAGACTCCGGGGGACCTGCACAGCTGGAAGCAGGTAAGTCTGTCCTGCTATTCGCCACCTCACAGTGGCGAATAAGTAACTCCATCAAATTCTGAAAATACATAATTTTCGGAATTTAATGAATACCATAATTTCCATATCGCCATACTAATGTATGGGGAGTGTGGAAAATAACGCAGGGGGACTTAGCAAGGAGATATCAGTGATATCTCCTGTGCTAAGTGGCTTCATGAATCCTAAAATAACGTTATTTAAGGAAAATGTCCATAAAAACGTTATTTTAGTGTTGATGAATAGGCCCCTGAGTCTCCTAGCTTTCTCCTCTCTTATATAGAGCTGACTCGCCAGCTGTTCTGTATGCCCTGTCTGATTGGAGCCCCACCCTGAGGAATGAGAGCAGTCACTCCTCCACAGACATGTGGTAAGTCTCTTTCTTTGCCACAGTAATTAAACTGATACATTACTATACAATCTGACTATGGGCCTGATTCAGAGCCGGTCGCTATTTGCGGTCGTTCGTTCAACAAAAAGGGGTGGCTATTCAAATGAACCGTTCGCTCTTTGCGGCCTGTTGACGCCTCTATGTCTGAACGAGCGAACAAAACTTGCGGTTGTAATTTTGAAAAAGACGCCCCCTGGCCGCTCGCACCATACGTCATGTCCGCTATTTATTAGATTAATCGAGTACATCGAACAGCGTATGACTGCTCGCTATTCTTGTGGCTGGTGTTTGCTACCACAAATTTGCGAGCAGTTCTGGCTATAAAATAACCCAGTGACGTGGTCAATGACGCTGCTGTTTTAATTATGCACACCCATAAAACGCCCGTTTTGACCTTTAAGCACGCCTGTGTTCTGATTTCCACTCCCCGTTTTCAAGCACCTTCCCCTGTTACCACCCACATACGCCTCCTCCTGTCACTCATATTAGCAGGCATTCGCTATTTAGCGAACAAACGATTTTCAGCCGCACTGACTGGTTCGCGCATGCGTATTACGATCCGTACGCATGCGCAGTTGGGCAAACATCTCTCGGAGCGAACGAGCGGCCGCTTACGAGCGGCTCGGAATCAGGCCCTATGTTCCTGTCCATTGACAAAGAGTAGCTGCAAAAATGTTCATTTATTAACATCTCGGACCATAACTGAGATTGGCAAAAAAAGGTAGCCACACACATGGTCATTTCTTGGGCATATTTACATTTTATAAACCACCTGTAATTGTGTATCAGCATTTAGTTTCTATAACAATTACCGCAACAAAGGATCAGTATTTTTATTCTACATCTGGAAAAATACAACCGTCCAGTGACCGAGACATGTATGTGACACAGATGTAGTGTAGCGACTATGCAATGGTTTGCAAACCACATACAATACCTCCCCTTAGTACATCTCCCCCTTCATGCTGTTGGCCAATATATTTATATAAGACTCAGCTGTGACCGGTGACGTGATTGCAGACTGCGATGAAAGCAGTTGCGCAATTCTCTGACACCTAATCATTCCACTGCTAATATTACTGATATCCCAATTCTAAGCTATAAGACAGATATAATTCATGCTTATATACACTGTCTACTCTATTTCTATACATCAGGAGAACCCTTCCCACAGAATAAAAACTGGATATTGATAATATATCATCTATCATTAAGTCCTTCCTCTATAGCAGGGATGGGGAACCTCAGGCCCGGGGGCCGTTTAAGGCCCTTAGAATCATTTGGTCGGGCCCTCAGAGCTTTTTCTGCTAGCCTCAGAATGGCACCCTGCAGCCAGAATCTATGCAGCAGTGCCGCCAGAAGCATCCTAAGGACACTTCAGACAGTGACACCGCTGCCCTTACAGCTATCCGGAACATCCTCAGGATGCTTCGGGCATTGCTGTAATCACCAGTGATTGTGGTCCCGCCCCCGTGTGATGTCACATGGAGGGAGCGTGGCCTACACCGGGCCCGCGAATAATGTTATATATATCAAAATGGCTCTCGGCAGAAAAAAGGTTCCCCACCCCTGCTCTATACAGTGACTCTTACATGCTATTACATATTCTATGTCCTCACCTTGCACTGGGGATGGTAAGGCGGCCTTCCCGCTTCAGGAGCTGATGTAAATCTCCGCCACTTGCATACTCCATCCCAAGTAACACAAGCTCCTGTGTATGGTAGAGGCGGTAGTGTCATTAGACATGTCAGGGGAGCCGGGAGGAAAACAATTGGGCCGTGGGGGAATGTCAGCTTTTGTCCAAAGATAAATAGGCAGAAATGATAGGAGTTCTGCATAGGAGTTCTCTTGGGATTATAATGGGCAGTAATAGGGAGGACAAGGAGAACAGACAGAGGGCAGGGGACAAAAGAAGGGGCAGTAAGAAGTATCTCACTGTATTACAGTATATGGATCATGTTCTGTAATGTTATACAGTGACGTTATTCATATATCACACTATTAAATTGCATTTTTTTACACTAACATGTTATAGTAGGAAGTTAATGATTCCACATGAAAACATTGATAATAATTTCTGCATCTAAATCAAAACATGAAAATGAATGAGCCCTAATTGCAGATGAGCTGCAGAACTGTATTAGCACCAGATGCTGTTATCTATTGCACTGATCCCCAATCAGGGCTGGATTAAGGGGGGGGGCCCACACAGGGTCGATGTGACCCTGCTGCCGAGAACAGGTGCCAGCAGCACCTATTCCCGGGAGGAGGCTCCGCAGCACAGTCAATGCTGCTGCATCAGCTTTCTAAGGGGGAGAGGGGGCCACCGGCTTCACAGTAGCGCATGACCCCCAACACACTTATTCCCCCCCTTACACTGCCCGCATTGGGGGCGGAACCAATATGACAAGCCCTGCCCACATATTCCCACGAATCGCGGCAACCGTCAAGTGTACTGTAAGTATGTATGCATACTGCTTTAGTGTGTGTATATATGAATGTGTTATTGTGTATATGTGTTAGTGAGTATACTGTGTATGTATGTCTCAATGTGTGTATATGTGTTAGTGTGGGTATGCTGTTTATGTGTATGTGTGAGTGTTTCCCCCTGCCTTCATGTGGCCTGGGGGGGGCCTCCATGTGGGGCTTTCGGAGGGGGGGGGGAATAGGCTCGGCTCGGCTCTTTGTGGCTTGTGGGGGCCCCCACAATTTAGTTGCCGTGGGGCCCCCACAAGCCTTAATCCGACCCTGTCCCCAATCCATGGGCTGCATGCAGGAAGCGGGACAGATTCACAGGTACCTGGTACAGAGATACCACTGTCCCCTGTATCTGTCCTGTCTCACATTGTCCTGGGTCTCAGTATGGCTGTATACAGTCACCCTGACAGCCACAATGAGGCCACTGTAAGTGATGTCAGTCACACAGCAATAATAAATGTGCTGCACTGTGATTTGCTGCCAGACTGTCACTGAGCTACAGGGTATCAGGGTCTCACCAGGGTCTTACTGTAAGTGATATATAGGGGAGTGTGTTACTGAGGGATGGGGAGGTAATACTGTATGTAACTACAATGGGGAGAGGAATGTGTTACTGCAGAGATGAGGGGAGAATACTTTATAGCAGTGATAGGGGTATAATAATATATTACTAAGTATATGATAGAAGGAATTATAGCTCTTAGCTGTATAGTGCGCCCAGAGTCTATAGAGTATGCACAGGTCACCGGGAAAATGGCCACGGCGGCCATTTTTTCTGTACTGCGCATGCGCAAACGAAGGGGAAAAAGGCCGCGGTGGCCATTTTCCAGTCGTTTTTACAGCGCCGGACCCCCGCACCGACGTGGGACTCCGGAGAGGTATGTAATACTATGGGTGTAGGGTGTGCAGTGCGGGGCCCCCCTGAACCCAGGGGCCCGTGTGCCCCGCACACCCTGCACCCATTATAGATACGCCCCTGATACTGTATGTACAGCACATGGGGATATAGGGAATACTGATAATATACAAGAAGATAGTGCCCAGAGTCTATAGCTCCGGCGCTGGCCGCGCACAGCTCAGTGCGCTCCCGGCCGCCGGACAGAGAGGAGGGGGCCCGTGTCGGAGACTGCACATGGGCCCCCTCATCTCTAGAAACGCCCCTGTACAGTATACATGCAGTGATGGGAATTAGGAGATTAGATTACAGTCACAGTAGAAGACAATGAGGATATATGGTATATGTGAGAGTATGTAGTAATAACGCCGCAGTCTCAGCAGTACCTTGGTCTGGAGGGCAAAGTAGCCCTGGGTGAGGAAGGCGCATCCAGATGCCAGCTCCAGCACTCTCCGCTCCACAAACATTTGCTCCCGGCCCTCCCTCAGCAGATGTCTCTTCCTGATGATCTTAACAGCCAGATGTTGACCTCCACAGGCATCTGCCGCCAGCAGGACCTACAGGAGGCATTACAGGGTCAGCCCCTTAAATAACACAGGAACATAAAGGCAAATGCATTGTTGTCCAACAGGGATTGTGTGTTACTAACCATTGGAATACAGAAAAAGAAGAAAATACAGAACAATTAGAAGCTTTTAGTCTGCACTGTCACTTTCCACAGACCATAATCCAATTTAGCTGGGGCCATAAATGGGAGGATGAGATCTGATCGCCAGTGACAGGTCTCCAAGTGATCCTGGGACAGGTACTATGTATATGCCCCTCCAGTGTTCTCCCCAGGAATTTTTTCCAGCCGGTTGGCATGAAGAAGTAGCCGGGTGGGGCCTTCACAATAATAAAATGTTTTAAATCCTGACCTTATAATGATTTAAACTTTAAATAACAATTTATATATTAATTATCTTCTTCTTAGACACCCAGATACTGTTCCTACTTGCAGGCTACACAGAATATATTTTCTATACAGCTCTACAGATACTGGCCCCACTTGCAGGCTCTCTTTAATCAGTTCAGGTGACTGTTCCCGTCTGAACTTTTATACAGAAGGAGGAATCTTTGCCCTCCAGCCTGACACCGCCCTGCATTGTGATGAACAACTACCCCCCGCCCCAATGCCACATCCCCTGCTCAGCACTCTCCCCTGACCCAATGCCGGGTCCCTTGCCCGGCACCTCCCCCTGCCCCAATGCCTGCGTCTCCTGCTCAGCACTCTCCCCTGACCCAATGCTGTGTCCCTTGCCCGGCACCTCCCCCCCTCCCCAATGCGCCGTGTTCCATCACCTGGAACCTTCACTAACATGTCCTTATTGCCGGCGGACATGGAGCCTCCAATGTGAAGAGTGTGATGTTGGCGCAGCTTGGCGTCGCATCCGGCATCCGTGTCCGTGGCAACCCGCAGAAAACACCCTGGGGAGAACACTGGACCTCCCACCACCCCCTCTCAGCACCTCTTTCTGCTGGGGGCAGCCATTGATGGGAGGAATCGTACAGACAGGAACAGTCTTTGCTAAGTGTGTATTAGTCACAGAAATGTACCTAGGTTTCCAGTTCGCACAAAGAGACTTGAATTAGTATTTAGCAGAGGATGTGCAGGTGCTGCTATGTGTGATTGGCTGAGCAGGGTAAGAGGCCGCTCCTGCTTGGCTCCCTGGCTAATAAGTAACTGAGCTCACTAGAGATTAATGTATTATGTGTAGTGTTGGGTGCTCCTTGGCATCAGGCCATTCATTGCAAGGGGCAGATTCAATTAGCAACAGATTTAGTTATGTGGCCTGTTCCCCTGGATAAAGTGCCTGGTGCTAGTCAGTTACACACCCGGGACCCTCCGGAGGGTACTAGCAGGAATAAGGGATAACTGCTGCCTCGTGCGTGGGGTGACCAAGGGTTTGTTGTTGTATAGCTCCAGGCACTTTACCCCGGGGAACAGACCGTGTGACTCAGCCCGGGGCTAATTTAATCTGCCCCTATGTGTTATTTTCTTTCCCACATGGATCACTATCTCTCCCTTGTATTACATCAGACCATGAAAGAAGGAAGATGTAAGGTGAGTATTTATTGTGGGCGCAGCATTTATTTTCTTGAACGGTGGCCAAACTAGTTATTAGTTATGGTGGCAACATTTATTTCTTTACGATTAGGTGATTTATTGCTATAGAATCAGGGACATGGTTTATTTCTCTAGGGCATCATTTATTTCCTGAGGCAATAGGTTTTGCTTCTTATGGATACAATCCTTTCTGTGTTATATTATTGGAGTATTACCCTGGTACCCAGCAGCCAGAGGTACCAGGAGGGGCCTGGCAGTATGGATCTGAATGCCGCATACTAACCACAGTTTAGTACATTTCCCCCTGAGCCTTATAATACATATAATGTCACAGGTTTTGCACCTTGCAGGTTGCACATCAGTGAAGCAGCATTATTTTGTGTATAGTAAAGACACGCGTAACACATACAATAGGACCACATGTAATAAAGGAAACATTTATTGAATCCACAACTGATTCTGTACGGAAATGTTAGACAACAATGATACACATTATAGTTAATAAAAGAAGGTTGAATGTTACACTATTGCACAGTGCAGGGCTGTGACTTGCTTACCTTCCCATAGCCACCCTGGCCTATCTGGTGGTAAAAAGACAGTCTCTGGATGGATAGAGAGACTCCAACTCCGAGGCTGGTTGGTTGAGCACCGCTGGTTCCTAATGGCAGAAAAATGTGAGATTAGAGGACAAGTCACCATGTGCTATATACTACAGACCATCAGTCTAATCTCTTTGGTCCTGATTCCAAGTCACATGCAAAATTGACGCTGCTGCGCTTCTACCTGCAACTAATAATCAGGCCCATTGTATCCTCTCAGCGCTTAGCCCCATTGGCTAATGCCGGCTACAGATTCTTGGTGGGAGGACAAATAATTAGGGGCTCCATATGGTTAGTGGTCAGAGGATTTATCATACGGTGGGTGGAGAACATTAGTAACTCATTGTGTTTGGAAAATTAAAAATACTGTATTTTTGTATCTTGCCTCATAAGTCTGTTTTAATGAAGAACACAATATTGTATAGCATGGCAATTCTGTATTCTGTAACTTATAATGTGCTCTTCTCTTATATATATTTATTTACATTTGTATATGGGTTTTCTACACACAGACAGTGTTCACTGGGCCTTACACAATTACACTAACCAGAATGACTTGTATATGTCTGGACACTACATACATAATATTAATATTAAACTTCATTGACAGCAATAATGTAGAAATGTTTTGATAAATTGATGGGATAATTGGTCTATTAAATTAATATAATGTAACCCAGGTGTCCTAAGGCGAGCTCAGGGAGAACAGGAACCTCAAATGGAGCAGAACGGCAAAGATTTAATATCATATTAATTCCTCCTTCACTGTCACTGAGAACTGGAAGCAGCAGTGATATTTCGGCAATTTAACTTCTTGGTTTAAAGCAGCAATAATTTAAAAGGCAAACTGGTTTAGTTTTATCAATTAACTTATAGCTGCTTTATATCAAGAGGCTAAAGTACCTAAATCCCGCTGCTGCCTGCAGCTCACAGGCTATTACATTTGCCCCATAATCATTACTCCTAATTCACATGAATCAGTGCATCTAATACTAACCACAGTGCAAGTGCCTGACGCTTCCTTGTCATGGGCTGCTCCTCATAGCCCTCTACATCCCTCATACACACCCTCACCCTGAGTAACACAGCTCCACACTACACATAGCAGCTCCCCATAACCCTCTACATCCAATTACATCTCATACACACCCTCACCCTGAGTAACACAGCTCCACACTACACATAGCAGCTCCCCATAACCCTCTACATCCATCATACACACCCTCACCCTGAGTAACACAGCTCCTTATTATAAATAAATACAAATATTGTCATTTGTAAGTGTTCTTGGGTATAGCAATAAGGTAAATATCACTAATGTAGATTTTGATGTAAGTGACTTATCATAGTATAAATAAATTTGGTTCTTTGCTGGTAAAGGGACTACATATAATTGCTATGTCTTTTGTTTGTATTTTTATTTTATTATCGCGTTATGTTTCACTAACATCTTCCTAACAAAGCTGTAACATTTTGGTTTGGAGCATTTACACTAGTACAGGCAGGTTCAGTGCCCATCCTGACGCTGCTCACACTGCCCCTCTGCTAGAGATATGCCACAGTCTCTCCTTCCATGGGGCAAGTCCCAAATGTTGGTCACCCCTCCCCTCTAACAGCAAAGAGAAGGAGCTACAGGGGGTGGGACCATTAGCAGCAACGTAGCGCGTTACAGTTACACAGCTGAGGGGGAGGAGCCAGGTAGCGCAAACGCATCAACTGTCATTTCCTTACCCCAGGGAAGTAACAGATCATTATCTGCCTTTAAAGAGAACAAAAGACCAATAACAGGTCATCCCAGGTCGCCCCTTTCCCAGCACCAGACATTCTTATACATGTATTATTATTATGTCTTATAGGTAGGAATAGAGGCCCCAGCAGCCATGCATAGTGTGTGTGTGTATGGGAATAGCGTGTCTCTATGAGTTCCCCTTACCGCTCCTCTCCGCATCTACATGATGGGCGTCACCTCCGCTCTCACTCTTCTCCTCCGAGCTGGACGGGAACCTCCTCCATCTCTTCTTTCCCTTTCTTCTGATGTTGACCTTCTCCAGTTCTTCTTCAGAGGAGTCCGAAATCTTCCTCTTTCTGACTCCACTCTCACTCTTCTCCTCCGAGCTGGACGGGAACCTCCTCCATCTCTTCTTTCCCTTTCTTCTGATGTTGACCTTCTCCAGTTCTTCTTCAGAGGAGTCCGAAATCTTCCTCTTTCTGACTCCACTCTGGCTCTTCTCCTCCGCTGGGCTGGATGGCAAATTCCTCCTCCTCTTCTTCTCATGTAGGATGGAGGCCTCCTCATCAGAGGAGCAGGAGACGCTCGTCCTCTTCATGGCAGCCATCTTCTCCAACGGTTGCTGTTCCTCCAGTGGCAGTTGCTTAGAGTAAACAGCTCGGTTGCTATGATGACGGCTGCATCGTTCAAAAAGCAACATGGAACCCTGTCATGTGAGCGGCAGTTACCTGCTCATGTGCCTGTGCTACATGTTTGGTGCATGTGCCACACCTGACTCTGTGCATGTAACATCCATTGGGAGCAATAGGGGACCTGAGCACTGGGGAAAAGAGGGGTTTCCTAATTTATGGGGTGGCAGTAAGTTTGTCATTGCAGATTGATCAGCTGAAAGGGGCGGAGCCAGGTAACACAAAGCATCAACTGTCATTTTCTTGCCCCAAAAAAGCAACAGAGATCATTATCTGGTTTACAAAATAAAAAGACCAATAACAGGTCGTCCCTTTCCCAACAACGTATAAGGGCATAAATACATATATATAACAAATGGTTGAGTCAGTTAATAGTGCTCAGCCATGGGAGTGTCACATCTCACACATACTGTCATCTTCATTGGGACACGATGGGGGCCATCAAATCAGGTGCGATTTGACTTGTGCGAGCTGTTCTCACGGCAAACATGCACTGTGAACTACAGTTGCAATTAAATTCCAGACTCGCATTGCTTTTCTAGAGGAAAATCTCTTTTTTGGGGGGAGTTTAAATAAACAAATGGCCTCAAATCATGCCAAAATTAACTGTTTTGTTAGTTTAGGCAGCACAAATTTAACTAAAGTATTTTCTAAACGGAAAAATAAGTGCTTTTTATTATTTTATTTTTCTTTTGCAAAATAATTCAGTGACTTTAAATTTCTACAAAATTATCTTTTTCTACTTTTTTTTGGGGGGGGGGGTTTCCTTGTATTTGTTTGTGATTAACCGAAAAGAGTTTGCTTTTTATCATTTTAATTTTATTTTAAAAATGCACAATATTAGCCATATTCCACCATTTAAAAACCTCCAGTATTTTTGGGGGGTCCAGGATAGTTTCCCCACTTTTTCATGACCTTCTCCCAAGTCGCATGTTATAAAAATGTGCACGCCCTCGCTGTGAGTAGCGTGAATAGGCATTTCTAATTGGACCTCGCATTTCTCTGGAGTGCGCGTTTGTGTTATGTTTGCTAGTTTTATAAGACAAAATCGCTTTTACAGATTCGCACCTAATTGGATGTCCCCAAAGTCTCACTATCCTCAGCCTCCCTGTCCTGTAATCTGCATATCCAGTCTCATTGGCTCCCTGTATACATTATATACACCTGGGATACATGGTCCTATCTTAGCTAGGTGTAATGTTACTCAGTGCAGCTGATATATCACTACTAGTGATGAGCAAACCTCTTGCAGTTCAGTCCCGAGAGTTTTGTGTTAGCAATACAAACTGTATAAATTGCTGACAAATGACTATTGTGCTGTTACATATTACACAGCAGTGTGATACATATAGTATTGCCTTGTATAATATATTTATAAGCTGCCTGCTATACCTTGCATTGTCATATATATGTGAGATAGGGGCTTATCCCTATTTATTAAGGTGGGTGACACCTTTCGCTGGGTCTCTTTCATGAAGGCCCCACCATGCAAAGCAATGGTCACTGCCCTTATATTGCTATCGCCATCTCAGGATGAATATTCAAAAAAAAAAAAAAACATAATTGAAATAAATATTTTTTTCTTTATTGAAAGATATTAAAATATTTGTTATTCTCAATATTATATAAAGGTTGAGTCTCCCATATCCAAAATGCTTGGGACCAGGGGTATTGGATATCAGAATATTCTGTATTTTGGAATATTTGCATACCATAATGAGATATCTTGGAAATGAGAAGTAAATATAATCACAGACTGCACTTATGTTTCATATACACATTATAGAGATAGCCTGAAGGTAATGTTATACAATATTTTCAATAATTTTGTGGCTCAAACTAAGTTTGTGTACATACATGAAATTCATTTATGTTTCATATACACCTTATACACACAGCCTGAAGGTGATTTTATACTTTATTTTTAATAATTTTGTACCTTTAACAAAGTTTGTGTACATTGAACCATCAAAAAGCAAAAGTTTCACTATCTCAGTCACGCTAAAACAATTCCATATTTCGGAATATTTGGATATGGGAGACAACCTGTATTCTATAGTTTTGGTTTTGCGCGCGGCATCCATTCACTGATGGGAGAGGGCCGAGGAAAAACCCAGCCAGTGACGGAGGGCTGGGCTTTACCCCCAGCCTGACATTATTTGGAGGCGTGCCATGCGGGCCCCCTTGCACCCTCCATTTGCCGGGCGCCCGCTGAGTGTGTTACCAGCGGGCGCCCGCTCCTTCTTCCCTCCCTCCCCACGGCGCCAGCGGCAGCCGGAGCTCACTCCTGAGCTCCGGCTTCCGTGTTCCGCAATGCACTATGGGAGTGACGTCATGGACGGCAGCAGCACTGGAGCGGGGATTAAGGTAAGTATTTATTTATTTTTGTGTGTGTGTGCGCGCGTGGAGGTGCGCACTACAGGAGGCTTACTAGAGGGGGCACTACAGGGCCTTACTACTGGGGGCATTACTGGGGTCACTACAGGGGGCTTACTACTGCGGGCACTATTATTATTATTATCAGCTATTTATATAGCGCACACAAATTCCGCAGCACTTTACAGAGAATATCTTACCATTCACATCTGTCCCTGGCCCCAGTGGAGCTTACACTCTATGATCCCTACCACATGCGCACACACATACACACTAGGGTTAATTTTCTATTGGGAGCCAATTAACCTACCTGTATATTTTTGGAGTGTGGGAGGAAACCGGAGTACCTGGAGGAAACCCACGCAAGCACAGGGAGAATATACAAACTCCGCACAGTTAGGGCCGTGGTGGGAATCGAACCCATGACCTCAGTGCTGTGAAGCAGTAACGCTAACCATTACACCGTCTGTGCTGCCCAATGCACTACGGGGGCTTACTACTGGGGGCATTACAGGGGGCTTACTACTGGGGTCACTACAGGGGCTTACTACTGGGTGCACTACAAGGGGCTTACTACTGGAGGCACTATTAGGAGCACTACAACTGGGGGCACTACAGGGGCCCTTACTACTGGGGGCACTTCAAGGGGCATTACTACTGGGGCACTGCAGGGAGCATTACTACTCTGGGCACTGCAGGGGCCCTTACTACAGGGGGCACTGCATAGGGGGACAACTACTGGAAGTACTGCATAGGGGGACCATTACTGGGGGGCACTACATAGGTGGGCACTGCATAGGGGGACCTCTACAGAGGGCACTGCACAGGGGGACCACTACTGGGGGAACTGCACAGGGGGGCGGCGGCAGCTGGGGCTGGCATAGGTGCTGGGGGGTGGTTAATTTTAATTTGGGGGGGACCAACATTTATCTTGCCTCCGGGCACCTGGGATGAAGTTACGCCACTGTATACAAGCATTAGCCCTGCTCAATGTACCAACACTGTGACCATTCCTACATTTCCATAACTTACTTTGTCATTAATAAAGTTTAGGGTCAGTATAAGGGTGAGGTTCCATCAGAACCTTGTGTGATCTGCAGCTGTGCAGGTCTCCAGCCATTACAGTACAGAAATCTTACTTGTTGTAGCTCGCACCTCTGTGGGGTGTGATTTCCCTGCCTGGATACCCTGGGATGTACTAGCCTACAAGGTTCTGTCACCCACTGTAACACTGCACGTATGTGCTCCATTTCTGCTCCTATTACCAGATAGTACAGCTTAATGATGTAACAATATATGAGAACAGTGATTTATACTACAGGGTAACTCTGGGATGTAACTCAGCCCTTCCCAGTGTACAAAGTTAGATGTATTTGTGTTTAAACATTTTTATCTTTCTTATTCAGAAATCCCCACTATCAGACTACAAAGAGCAGATCACATTGGGCGCTATTCAACCATCCTAATGCTGGGCATACACTGCCAGATAAAATGCCTGTCAGACCGAAAGTCATTTTATCTGGCAGCCTATCACCCTGCAGATATCACGGGCATACGCTGTGACATATCTAACAGTGTATTGGCCCCGATATCTGCGCTCCGCCCCTGGGGAGGAGACATTTCTCTGTTCCTTTCAAGGGAAGGAACAGGGAAATGTCTGTCTGTCGGCCGCGGCTGGGCATACACTGCCCGATGTGGCCGACATTTAATTTACAAAAGAATGCATCAGATGGGAATGCTAGACTATCCGGCATGCCCGACCGATCGATATTTTACCCTCGGTCGCACGCACACACAGTTATCAGGGGGATCCGCTGATATCGGGTGGATTGCCCTGCTAATTGTATAGCATATGCCCGGCATAAATCATTGGCGATCCACGTACCCTTTTCCTGGGGGCTATAGTTTGGGACCCTTGTGTGTGTATAAGAGCCATATCCCAGAGGAGGTACGTTTTTGCTGAAGACTGACAGGCTTGGCATTACAATTACCGCTGGCAGGTCTAAGTCTGTGGGCCACCTGAAAGTCGGGTAACAGATGGAGTAAGCAGGTATCACAGCTGGCAGTAGAACGATGGGACGAGCTGGGACTCCATCACGGTGAAATACTTCATAAGCACTGAGGTCATTGGCAACCATGAACCAGTACTTGGAGTTCTGCAGAAAAGTCCAGCGGGGTTCAGCAGCTTTCTGTTGTCATGGTTACACAGACCAAGGGGTCTATTTACTAAGCAGTGTTAGGAGACAGAGTGAAAAGTGATAAGGTGCCAGCCAATCAGCTCCCAACTATCATTTTTCAAACACAGCCTGTGAGATGTCAGTTGGGAGCTGATTGGCTGACACCTTATCACTTTCTTATCACTTTTCACTCTGTCTCCTAACACTGCTTAGTAAATAGACCCCAAGAGAGATATCACCTACCACAGGGTATTGTGACATGGGCATCAACTTTGGCATCTGTCTGATTGACCAGCTTATTCTAAAATTAGTGATATTTTTACCCTTACCATATAATTTTGTGTCTAATATTAAATATGTATTGGTTCTTGGAGACTACTTTTCATGACTAAAATATATGTAAAATATTTTATTTATAGGAGCATTAACATGTCTTATATTTATACTTTAAAATATATTGATATTGTTCTGTTAAATTAATAATTCTTATAATGTAGATGGCACGGCCATTCCCATCTCCTTGTTTCTTCTCCCCTGTATGATGAAGTCACTGAGATGGACGTTGGGCCTCTAGTGTCAGAGCTGTGGATCACTGTGGCTGGTAGGGGGTTGTACGGTGGTGGGTGGTCAGGCTGTGAGCTGATGTCCTTCAGGTTTTCAGGCACCACACTGACATGTGGGAAGGCAGCCGGGTACTGGTAACCATTCTGTACCATGGTGACCTGCTGGGATGATAATAGAGTGTGACCACATGTAACAGCATTACTCAGCGTTACACAATACAGTATACAGTACTGGTGAAAGCTGCAGGAATAGCTTAATGGTGTACATACAGAAGAGCACATTACAGACTTATTGCCCCTGATAGGAGGAATATTGCTGAGCCTGACAGCTCTCATACATAGGCCCGTATTCAATTTGAGGCGAAAAGTCTGCACTTTTCGCCTCCTTCGCCTGTTTTCCAGGCGGAAATGTATCGCGCGCGTGCCGGCTTATCCCCGTATTCAATTTCTATGAACTCGAAAACGGGACCCGGCGAAACTGGAAGCGGCTAAAAAAACTGTATATTTTCGGAAAGGATGTCCAGACATGATGGATAACTATGGGTACCCCCGTTTTTACCTGCTGAAGGGAAGTCGGGTTTTTAGCGGCGGCAGGTGCATAAATGCGGCTTTGAAGAAGGTGATGAAGAATAGCATTTAGCTATTTTGTTTGGGGAAAAATAACTATGCCCATCAAATTTGGGGTACATGAAAATGGGTGCAAGCATATTTTTAAGTCCCTAAAATGATTTTTCTAAATTCTCCAAATATGCACCTGCTGCTACCACCCACAATGAAGAAAACACCTGCCGCATATTTGGAAAACCCTCTGGATTAATTTTCGCTACTTTAGGATTTTGTCCCCAAATTTGTTTGTTTTTTATCCCCAAAATTAAACGTACTTTTTTTGGGGTGTCCCGATTTTTATTTATTTTTACTTTTTTTTTTTTACACAGATTACTTTTAGGGGACTCTCCCAGGGGTGCAGGCTATTTTTTTTAAGCCTACACCCCTAAACCCCAATTCTGCACTTTTTTCGCCAGCAAAATACTGGAGAAAAGTTATCCCCGTTTTTTTTACAAAGACTTTTCGCAGCGGCGAAAAGTCTTTGAAATTGAATATGGGGACAATTAAAACAGGCGAAAATTACGTCAACGATAAATTTTCGCCGATAACGGGTTTTCGCCTCAAATTGTATATGGCCCATAGAAACAATCTAACAGAGTAAAAACAGTATATTGCCCATGAAGTGTTAGGCTGTGTACTGTCATATAGGATGTGCTGTGTAATGCTAGGAAATCACATGTCAACAGCGGTGGAACAATTAGCGTTCCATAGAACATACTGCAGCACTTTTTACATGCGTGTGACATGCTAATGGTAATGGTATCACCAGTGGCGTAACTATAAATTTTGCTCCCCCCTGCCAAAAAAATTTTTGACGCCCCCCCCCCAATGCAGGGCCCCAGGTAGTGGTCCCCCTATGCAGTGCCCCTTACATAATTACCCCAGTAGTAGACCCACTTATATAGTTTCCCCAGTCCTAACCCCACAGCAGTGCCCCCAGTAGTAGTCCCTCCCAGCAGAGCCTCCACTAGTAGTCCTCCCCCAGCAATGCCCCCACCAGTAATCCTCACCTATGGAGTGCCCCCAGCAGTAATCCCCACCTATGCAGTGCCCTCAGTTGTGGTCCCACCAGTGCAATGCCCCCAGTAGTGATCCCACCAGTGCAGTGCCCCCAGTAGTAGCCCTCCCCCAGCAATGCCTACAGTAGTAGTCCCCCCCCAGAAATGCCTCCAGTAGTAGTCCCCCCACAGTAACACCCCCAGTAATAGCCCTCCCAGCAGTGCCCCTAGTAGTAGTCCCACCCCAGCAGTCCCACCCAGAAGTGCCCCCAGTACTAGTCCCCGCAGCAGTGCCCCTAGTAGTAATCCCCCTCTATGCAGTGTCCCCCAGTAGTGATCCCACCACTGTGCAGTGCTCCTAGTAGTATTCCAGCAGTGCCCTTAGTAGTAGTCCCCCCCAGCAGTGCCCTTAGTAGTAGTCCCCCCTCAGCAGTGCCCTTAGTGGTAGTTCCCCCCAGCACTGCCCTTAGTAGTAGTAGTCCCCCCCAGCAGTACCCTTAGTAGTAGCCCTCCCCCCCAGCACTGCCCTTAGTAGTAGTAGTAGTCCCCCCTAGTGCCCTTAGTGGTAGTAGTCCGTCTTCCCCCCCAGCAGTGCCCTTAGTGGTAGTACCCCCAGCAGTGCCCCCCGCCCGGCCAGAAACACACGCACAAATAAAATAAAACTCCGCTTACCTTGATCCCCGCTCCGGCATGCTCCTCCGTGCAGCGTCCTCCCGGGCCGGCCCGCTCTACATGATGGGAGAGACGTCATGACGTCTGTCCCATCACGCACTGCAGGAGCCGGAAGCCCGGCTCCCGCAGTGGGCGCAGCAGCCGATGAGAGTCTGACAGACTCTCATCGGCTGCTAAAACAAACACACCGCTGCCGGCGCCGGCAGCTGTGTGTTTGTTGCTAGTAATGTAGTGCGGACGGCACTTATGTGCCGTCCACACTACCGCCCTGCCTGGGTGACTAACAGATGCTAGAGGTCCAGTAGGACCTCTAGCATATGTCTCCTCCTAGGCGGCGGCCATTTTGGGAGGGCTGTTTTCTGCAGATTTCATGCGGACGGCCATCTGCAGGCAGCCACCTCTCTCCACAAGCCTCCGCACCCCCAAGCCACCGCGGGGGCTGCGGGGGCTGTAGTTACGCCACTGGGTATCACTCTCAGGTCCTCATTCAGAGTTGGATGCTAATGCCATCCCCAGAATGCCCATGGTCTTGCACCGCCAGTTTTGATATCAACGATCCCGTATGCACCAGCGCATCTATGCATACACTCGGGTGACCTCCCGCCCAGGGTTGCCTACCTTTAATATTCTCTTCCCGGGAGAAGCCCGGGTAAGAGAAGCAGCAGGGGGCCAACGGGGGCGGGGCTTGACGCTTTGCGTCATTAAGCCCCGCCCCCTCGCGGTAAAATTGCCGCGATTGGCCACAATTTACATAGGGGGCAGGGCCAAATGCTGTGATTCATGCAGAATCACAGCTTAAGCCCCGCCCCCTTCACGGAGACCCGCGATTGCCGCGGGTATTTTCCTAATTCTGCCCACTTCACTAGGAAGTGGGCAGAATGCGGGAGAAATGCCTACCCTTCCGGGGGTGCGGGGGGTTACCCGAAAAATCGGGAGCCTCCCGCGAAAACCGGGAGGTTAGGCATGTATGCTCCCGCCCCTTTGGAGTTTTCAGGACTTTTCGCAAATGCGCAGTAGCAAATAATCGCTCAACATAGCAAGCATTGGAACTGCGTCTACCTCTGAATCAGGCCCACAATGTATTATTGTTTTTTTTAAATAATCTATACTGACATTATAAGAACTCTGTGTATATCTGTTTGCCAACATCGGCACTGCCTCAGCCTCTGAATCAGACACTCGGGTAAATTTACTAAAGTGAGAGGTTTTAGAAGTGAGTTTTAAAAGAGATGTTGCCCATAGAAACCAATCAGATTCTACTTAACATTTAACTAGCACCTTCTAGAAGATAATAGCTAGAATCTGATTGGTTGCTATGGGCAACATCTCTTCTACAACTCACTTCTAAAAACTCTCACTTTAGTAAATTTACCCCTTACAGGGGTATTCAATATGGGTGCGATAACATCGTTTTTGCGTTAATATCGGAGCTATGATGTCATTATCGCAGGTTTTAGTTTTACACTGTATTCAATATCAAAGACTTATCGCAGTTTTGAAAAGTCTTTGATAAAAAACAGGGATAACTTTTCACCATTGAATAGGTGTCGAAAAAAAGTGCAGAATTGGGGTTTAGGGGTGCAGGTTTAAAAAAATAGCCTGCACCCCTGGGAATGACATTTAAAAAAGAACTGTGTCAAAAAAAGTCTAAAAAAAAAATAGGGACACCCCAAAAAATTAGTTTAAAAATTGGGGTGAAAAAAACAAAAAAAGGGAAAAATATGACTAACAATAGGGAAATAGGTTCAGGGCTATTCTGCAAGGATGCGGCAGGTGTTTTCTAGAATAGATTTATAGCGGCAGGTGCACAAATGCAGAATTTTAAAAAAATTACTTTAGGGACATAAAAATATGCTAGTACCCATTTTTATGTACCCCAAATTTGATGGGACCACTTAAAAAAAACGAAAAAAATAACCTAAGTGCTCTTCTGAAACACTTCTTCAATGTCGGGAAAAAAAACACCTGCTGCGGCTATTTAAATCCCCGACTTTCATTTACAGGCTAAAGCGGGGTTACTCATAGTGATCCCCCATGTTTTTACAACTTTAGGGGGGTCCTACATTTATTTTAAGGAAAAATTCGTAACTTTACGCAAATCCAACTTCGGAGTTTCCCGTTTTCGTTAATTTTATATTGAATACGGGGATAAGAGGGAGCGCGCAGCAGACTTAACGCAGAAAAAAACTCAGATATGAAACGTTAACTTCGACAGTGAAGTTAACGTTTCATATTGAATACCCTTCTTAGTGTATTATTGTCCTTTATATTGAATCTATACTAATATAATAAGAATGTTGGGTCTCTCTGTTTGTTACAAGTTGGTGCAAAAACTACTGATCCTATAATTGTGTAATGGAAACTCCTAGAAATAACTTACACTTTGTTTCATATCAATCCGTGAAGTTAAAGCTGAGCAATAACAAAAACAACATTTATTGACATCATCAATGCAAGAGATAGGTGTGGCACCTGCGTGTAGCCGGTAATGTTGGCAGAAGCTATTTCATCGTGGGTGAAAGCCACGGCAACAGCTAGTTTTAAAATAATCTTGGAATAACGATTTTAAGTGTTCTTTAGTATTTGCCTTATAATATGCTTTATATAATAATAATAATAATAATAATAATAATGCTTATTATCTATAAAAATATATTTTTTGTTAGCTGCTACATAGTAAAACCCTATAATAGCCTTGTCTCTTGTCTCTAGCTCTGGCATGTTATCCTAGGGTTCCTGTATTACCTCACTATCAGTCTCACATCACTTTTATTACCATCAAGTGTAATAGAGACAGACCTGAAATGACCATTATATGACCGCCCACCGATTGGAAACCCTCATGCCACTTTGTAGCAGAAGATTGAGTACATATTAACTGAAGGTTCCCCTAGTACCTCATTATCAGGGTTATTCCCAGGTCTGTGTTATCCTGCATGAGAAGTTATGGGCACATATCCCATATTACTAGGACTTGTCTGCCATGACTGATGAACCATACAGACACATTATAGCAGAAGATGGAGGTACAGGTTACCTGAGGGATGTTCTAGCACCTCATTATTTGGGTTAGTTCTATGTCTGTGTTATAGATATTATAGACACAAACCCATATTACTGGGATGTGACTGCCACCTCTGTCACACCCTACTGACACTTTATAACAGAAGGGTGTATATCACCTGATGCCAGTCCCAGGTCTGTGTTGTGCTGCATGAGTTATTATAGAGACAGTCCCTACATTACTAGATCATGGCTACCACCACTGAGGAGCAGAACATGGAGATACAGGTTACCTGAGAGACCCTCTTATTAGCATCAGTCCCATATCTGTGTTATCTTCATGAGATATTACAGACAGACCAAACATTACCATTACATGGCTGCCTATCAATGATGAACTCTCCTGCCACAATGTAACAGAATATGCACACCTCCTAACTATCCTGATTTCAGCAGGACAATCCATATTTAAGGGCTCTGTCCCTCTGTCACCACCGGGAACGAATTGTCCCAATCACCGGGCTGGTAGGTGGTATTCCCATTCACTGCTGCTCTGCATAGCACACATTGGTGTGTGTGTGGTAGTTCAGCATAACTGCCCACACCCCCTTTCCTCAGCCCTATGACACGGTTACACCCCTCCATTATATGACATGCCCCCTGGCCCAATCTACACACCTCCAGTGTTGGGAGGTATGGAATATGAGGTAGATATTAACTGAGGTCCGTCATCTGGTACCTCTTTCTTAGGGTCAGTACCAGGTCTGTGTTACTCTTCATGAGATATTATAAACACAGACACCACATTACCAGGACATGGCTACACCTCTGAGGAACCCTAATGCCACTTTGTAGGAAACAATTGAAGATTACCTGAGGGTTCCTCTAGTGCCTCGTTATCAGGGTCAGTCCCAGATTGGTGTTATTCTACATACAATATTACTGACACAGACCCCAAATTACTAGGACTTGGCTGTCACCATTTACAAACCCACCTGCCACTTACTTGCAGAACATGGAGGTACAGATTACAAGGGTTCCTCTAGTATCTACTGGCATTATTATAAAGTTTTATTTACAGGTGCACTATAGGTGCCAGCGAATCCTGTCTGGCTAGGCATGCTTGTACTTGTGGTTCTCCAAATTCCAGCATACCCTACCAACCATTAAAATTAACCATGAAAGGACTAGCTGGGACATGTAGTGCATCAGTATGGAAGCCTATTAAAATGATTATTATACATTATTAACCCCACACCCACTGTTACATAGGACATGGCTGATTGACTGTAGCAGTGGATGGCGGCAATTTATTTTAAATTTTTTTGCATTTTCCTAGGTATTACAACACTGGCAAGCATAGGGCGGGTTGGCACTATAGTGGGGGGGACCCACTCCAAGTGTCACCCATGCTATATTGTTCCTAGCCCTGGTTGGTATAGCCTAGTGCTGGTGAGTGGAAAATAAGTGGGACCCCACGCCATTTGTCCACTCGATTTTCCACTACCAGCCTAGCTTTCAAGGCCTAGGGCAAGTTTACAATTTTGAAGGGGATCCCACATTTTGGAAGGAGATTTTGTGAGCCTTAGCATTTTATTATACAGTAGCCTGCAGATACTATGGGTCTGTTTAGTACTTTATACTAACACGATTGCCAGTAGCAGGTAATTGTTTTTGGCGGGTTCTTTTGCAATCCCGACAGTAAAACACTACAATCCCAATATGATTCCAAACCTGCTGCTTAGTAAATATAATCTACTAGCTGTAGTACCCGGCATTGCCCGCGTTAAAATCGTCAAGTTATTAAGTTAGGCATCCCAGATCCAGTGGAAGGGCCAGAACAGGCTCTTCAGTTCAAAGTTCTGCCCAGCGTACACCAACGGGAGGTCTGACCGGGACCTCAACCCCCCTAGTATGTCTTATGGGATCCAATGTTACCACTTTGTGAAGTTTTTGTCCAAATCCATCCAGTGGAAGGCTCAGCACAGGCTCCCTGAGTCAAAGTTCTGCCCAGCATACACCAATGGGAGGTCCAAGTAGGACCCTAACCCCCCTAAAACCTGGCCAGGATCCAACTGGACCACCTCGCGTTGGTTTCATCCCAAGCGGTACAGGGGTGACCGAATGCATGAGAAGACTGGCAAACAGACCAATCCATTTTTTTATATAGGATTGAGTGAAACATGGAAAGACCAGATGCAGGGCCTGTGCTGAGGTTGCTGGTAAAATTAGACTTATAGCAGGGGTAATGTTTGATTTAGAGTTTGGGTTAAATTTAGGACAACATGAGGCTTAAAACTAAATTTTAGACTTAAATTAGGGATTCATTTATGGTGGTCCAGCTTATGTAATGACCCCTAATGTCTTGGGGACCCAGAACAGGGATTCCGGAAGGAAAAGGATTAGGGGCAGCAAGGTGGTGGGGTGTTAGTTTGTAGCCTTCTGATAGGTAGAGTTAATCACTAGGTGGCATCACACACCTCATTGCTATTTTCATATATAAAATAAATATGTAATCTTGAAATATGAATAAAGTGATGCGCATTAATTAATTTACATCACATTATACAATAGGAAGTTCTCTATCTATTTATAAATAACTTTTACGTGTTTCTCCTCAAATACTGTATGTTGGAGCAATGTCCTAAAATGACACCAAGTTCTAAATCAAAACATATATATCTAGTCTAACAGTAATCTTGTGTCATGCTCGTGTGATGTTTATCAGCGGTCTGTTTGCCGCAATCAGGTTGCTGTCCCGGGGCTCATATTCAGGTTTTGCTGCGGCCAGGGCAGTTGTAATTGACAGAGGTCGGGCACCTGCACGGTAACGGCAGGAAGTTCGGTCACCTGCACATTATAGGAAGCACAGGCCAGCGCCATGTTTGGAGCTGCTGGTCAGTATGTAAGGGTGTCTTACCCAACAGTAATTGTTAGGTGATTAGTCTCATCATGAACGCTTGCCTCCTACCTCCTCTTCCTGCCTCTGGGCAATTCTGCAGTAAGGGGGACAAAGTTGCAACGTGAACATTTTTATTGAATATAGAAGTGTTATATATTTTTGCAAAGGCAATTTATTCTAGTTTCCTAAACTGGTCTCCTTTTTTCCTCCCATATTTATTTCATGAATGTCATAAGCATTTTAATAATGTTATGTGTTTGGACTGTTTCAATGTAATAAACGTCATGAATATTCAAACATTCATATTTCCCTCACAAGATGCATACCCATGATGCTTTGCAATTTCAAAGATGGCTGCAGTGGGTTTTTTTTTGTATAGGGCCCTGGCGACTGGCACAAGAAACACTTACACAGATTCAGTGGCAGGGGTTAAAGCGATGCCAAGGTTCCCATGTGCCATGTTACTCATCTGGTCTCTCCACGGCTGGCCGTCCGTACTCTGTGAGCTTGCCTTGGTTCTGGCGTCTTGCCCACCAGTATTGGCTGCTGCAGTTTGCCGCCAGTGCCTGCTAATGTGTTCCAAGATTTCGGTCATGAACTTGAATGCATGCATGCAGCTCCGGCTCTTCTAGCAAGAACCTGGTTTCATGCCATTTTGTATATTGTGTACAGGTAAAGGAGAATGCTGCAGTTATGGAGCATTCATGGAGGCAGCACAGTAGAACACTCTATATTTCAACAATATTTGCATATTCTCATGCAGAAATGTGCTTGTAATGCTGGATCTGCTCCAATGTACATTATTTATTCCATTCTGAGATTGTCAGCATTTTATTTCCTTTTCAATCCCACATGGCAGCCATTACAATGTTAAAATGCTGTTTCAATATACTTTTGATTGTTAGTCCGCGACCATAATTTTTTGTCAAATAAGCAAATTAAATAAATTTGATTACAAAAAAAAACCACATTGACATGACCTCTAACCTGTGCTGTGTATCACAGAATTAAAATTGCTTCAATTATAATGCTTTGTTCACAGACTTACACTATATTCATTTGGAACCAATATATTATGTTTCATCCTGCACTAGATCTTTAGGAAACCAACTCACACCACTTTCAGTTTTATCCCTGAATATGTAAGACTTGATTATTAAGATCACAGCTCAAATGTGTGCTCTGAATGTTAGTCTACGACCGCAGAATTGCCTCTCTGTTATTCTGTTACCAGACCCTGGTCAGAACAGGACACGATCTGTCGGAGACCCCAGTGTGTTGTCCGCTGTTCAGAATAACTCTGCTATTCCTCTATGTGGAACCTCTGTGGATCAGTTCATCAAAACTACAGTGTGTGAGCAGTTGGGAGACTTGATTGCTTATCTGAATGTTGTGTATTTAGGCTTAAATGCATTAAGGTAACCTGTACCTGTATAAATTACTATTTCTACCTATTTCTAGTATCAACAAGACACTATCCCACAGCCAAAACTTTAATTCACCCCAATATCCTCTTGGATAGCTGTAACCAATTACAGACTAGCCTACCTACCTCCCATCTTCCTCCATGGCTCCCTGTCCAACTTTTGCAGCAAAAATAATTTTGTCTAATGTCCAATAATTACCACTATCGGTCCCAACTCTTACATACTGTATGTCTCCTGGCTCCCTATAAGGTGTAGGCGGTGTTGGAACTCCCAGATACAATAGAGTAATTTGCCGCCGGGCACCAGCTCTGAAGGGGGCACCCGGCTCCATTGTCACCCGGACGTTCCGGGCACTGCTGAGGAGCTGCATGGAGGAGGAGCGCCGCTGATCGGCGCTCCACCTCCATGATCTGCTGCTGCCGGAGTGCTCTATGGTCGCGGACGTCACATAGCGTGTGATCGCCGCGACCCGCCTGAGCACTCGACGTGCAGGCAGGGGGGGGGGGTTCTGAGTAATCAGAAACCCCCCCCTGCCCGCCGATCAGTAACAAACACATCGCCGGCGATGTGTTTGTGTTAGCAGCCAATGAGAGTCAGATAGACTCTCAGCAGCTGCTTTATTCACGGAGGGAGCCGGGCGTAGCTGAACTCCGCCTTCCGGCTCCCGCAGTGGTGATGGGAGTGGTGATGACGTTTCTCCCATAGTGCCAAGCGGGAGGATAGAGGAGCGGATGGTGGCGGGCGCAGGAATGGGGATTCAGGTATGTAATCTGTGTGTGTTATGTGTCTTATCTGTAAGGGGCACTACATAGGGGGGACCCACTACTGGCGGCACTACATAACGGGGCACTGCATAGGGGGAACCCACTACTGGGGGTACTACATAATGGGGCACTGCATAGGGGGACCAACTACTGGAGGCATTAATAATGAGGCACTGTATAAGGGGCACTGCATAGGAAGGGCCACTACTGGAGGCACTGTATAAAGGGCACTGCATAGGGGGACCATGTTATATTTATATTTAACCTTGGTACAATCCTGCCTATATCTTCTAAATCCTGCCTATACCTTCTAGCAATGTCGCTATTAGCGTAATGAGTCGCACAGTAAATAAATGCATTCAGACTTTGAATGTGTTCCAAAGCACAAAAAGTTATTATTCAACATAAGAACAGATGGTTACACGCTGCGATCTAAAGACAATTAGCGCAAATAAATCATACAGACCCAAGGTACAGTTGTTATATACGCACGTGCTCTGGCCCAGATTCCAGCATCAGCAAGAAACCTCCGTCAACAGCATCAGCAAGAAGACTCCCCACTGGGGTCAGAGAGTGCACATATATACCCTTGCAGGGATTTGAAACTACAATAGATAAGTTTGGCATGATTCCATTGGTTCTTCTTAAAGGTGTCTTGGTTACAGGGTCGTTTATTGGACAATTTCAAATGGATACAACGGCCTCCAACCGCCCTTTGTATCCTTTTTCCCCCTGCATGCAAATCTAAGCTGCTAACATTACAGAGTACATTTTTAATGTTTTAACTCTCTATAGTCCATAGTTTGCAGACGCAGGTTCCAATCTCCTCACCGATGGTACCAGGAATCTGTGGAAACACAGTGGATCAGTACAACACTAGACACGGTCTGCTTAACATGTACTAAACCTTAGATATCAAATAACCTTTATTACACAACATTAATAATCCCTGAATAAACCTTGAATATTACACTTTAGTACTAGGGAACCTTTCATGTAATTGTGCAGTGTGTAAATGTTAGGGGTTTGGGAAAGGACGCTAGTTAGAGTTCACCATAATTGTGTTGTATGTAAGTCTATTTATGATGGATAATATATATATATATATATATATATATATACACACATTCATACACATATATACACATATATACATATATCATACCCTTCCAACATATGTTTTTTTAAACTACAATGCAAGGTGTTATGAGCAGTGAATTTCACTCTCAAACTGGGTGGAGGCCCCCAGCTGACTGCTGGTGCCATCCTGTCTGACAGTGATTCAAAAGTTTTCTTCTGCCTATTTAGGATACCTGTGTCAGTTCTTTTTTTAAGCAGATTTCTTTGTGTAGATCAGTGTCTTGGCCATATTTCAATTACCACAGCTATACCTGACTACATGTGGGGTCTCTCAATTTACATGCAAAAACACCCACAGTATCCTGGTGTATTGTTTTTTTTTTATTTACTTATGTCAGACTTGTGTACAGAAGCTGTTTTTCTCGTTACTCACTAATCCCTGCATGAATACTGTGTTTGTTATGGTATTTTTTTTCATGCAAGGTTGTCCTTAGAATGGGCTTGTATACATCAGGGTATGGTTTCTGAAAGGATTATTAAAACATCGCCGCATGTACTTAGCTCGTGAGTTGGAACTTAAAATGGCGCTGGGGGATCAGTCGGAAAATGGCGTCTTGCAGATTCCGATTGTAAACAGATTCTGTCTTAGCCAATAATCCGGCTTCGACAGTCCACCCTTTGATAGCCAATCAAATGCTATCACACCCTATTCTGAATCTGTTTAGTCATGCATGAGAATATACCATTTAATGTTATACGGTATGACACAGTTTGGTCATTTGAACCATATAAATAATGCGTCTCCAGGAGGGTAAAACAACCCTTATACGCCATCTGCAGATCCTTAAGGGATTGGCAGGATGTTGGAACTCATCTAACCTATAAAGGAAGTTTGGAAAGGGGGAGTGGGACTGCGTTACCTAAGATTACTTAAAATAGCATAAAATATATATTTATGCACAACCACACGAATTCAGGTTACATTGTCATACAATACACTCTAACTCAGGATTGTAATGCAGTTCTTCCTGGACCTTGGTAACCATCATCTTAATGTCTCGGTTCGCCCTAGTACGGCTTCCGCACTTCAACACATTAGGAACACATCTGACACATGAGCCAATTACTAAGATGACACTTACTATAAGGATCAGGAATTTACCTACTGTAGCAACAAGCTCTTGGACCCACTCTCCTAGACCGGAGAACCACTTCACTGGGTTCAACCATGTGAACCATTCCTCTACCTTCTCTTCAACTTCAGTCAATGAAGCATTATGGTTCTTCCGGAATTCCCATTTAAGCTGTAGGGTCTCATCCATCTTCCTGTCTATCATCTCCTTGGGGTCACTACTGTTATTCGTAATATATGTGCAGCACTTTACACCAAACTGGGTAGCCAATGCCACACAGTACCCTCCCGTGACAGCTGTTAAATAATTCAACACCAACCGGTGCTGCACCAGTTCTTTCTTGTAAGCTTGCAATTCCCGGCCTGCGTACCTAAATGTGTCATCATACATCTCGGTGATATTGTCTATTAATTTTGCAAGGTTTTGGATATATCTAAAATTTAAAGTCCCCCGAGTGATCCTAGTGGGATCTAATGCTACTAAAATTTGAAAACCAGTTGTCTCACTAACTGCGTGGCTTTATGCACATCACCAGGTATCATATTTCTTTTGCCTCTGTGTTCATACTGTGTGTGAAGATATGGTGATGGTGTGTTTTTATGAATACCAAGCATTTCAACATGTGTGAGGGTCATAACCTCTGGGACTACTCTTCCCAGGTAACACAAACCTTCGGAACTCGGAGAGAGCCATTTATACGCTTTCCTTCCACATATAAAATATACGTCATCGGGGAGAACATAAGGAATAGTATGTATCATTATCATTAAACACATTTCTCTTGCACATAATCCTATTTCAGGTTCTCCCATCTGGTCAATACATGTTTCCGGTTGTATAACTCTGGCACAGTACCCTTCTGGTACCCTGCCAACCATTTCTTTGGCATCACTAAGCGTATACTGATACCTAAAGTGTCTCCCATTAGATCTAATTGTGCGTAACAGATCATAAATCATAGGCTCATTATCAGCTCTCAGTGAGAAGGTCATCGTCTGGTTATTCACTTCCCAACTCCCTGGTTTATAGGGGTTGGTTATGTTTAAACACAAAAGTGATCTATCTACTTGGAATTGATGGAGTTTGAAATGAGGCGGTTTGGATGAGAGGAATTTTCCATCCAACGTTTTCCGTTTTTGCAATTCTAAAATTTCCGTAATACTCAGCGGAAATGGCACCAACCCTACATTATGCTGTCCCTGTGGAACGTGTGAGCACACCCAACAATAGTCTGATTTAAAACTTTGCCTACCATGCTATGATAATCCTCTAAAGGATACCCACCCCAGTACGGGTTATATTTAGGCTGGCACCGTTGGATACATTTCTCATCAACTAGGGACCCACAAAGTTCACAAATATAGGAATCTTCAGACGATAAACCTTCACACTGTCCCCGAGTTTCAGATATTACAGATCTCTTAACAATGACTTTACTAAGATTGGTCAGATACCGCCCTTGGGACTGTATTACTCCTTCTCCAGACTCCACTCCATCAATGTTGTCATCAGCTCCCCTCTCTGTTATCCGTCCTCCATCACAGAAACTGGATATCCCCAAACAGATCATCATGACAGAAACTCTGGAAGAAAGGACTAGGATGACCACAGCAGACCATTCCATTGCTGGAAGCAAAGATCTACACATTTCTTTAGCTCATATCTCACCACACCTTTCAACTTTCCTGGAACAGGCTCGCGATCGACAGGTCCTCGTTATCTACCCCGACTCCGCCCTGTATCTCCACCGGTTGGTTGACCTTCTGCAGTGAGTGGAATGGACCCAGGTATCTCTCTCGAACACCTTCAAGGATGTGGTACTCATCAGCAACACCTGATACGGACCTTCCCACCGATCTACCAGACAACCTGAGGAAATTTTGGATCATAACAAATTCACCAGGTTTGACATCATGACAGTCTGTTTCTAGCATATCAGGTGACAACAAGCTGTTTTAACTGCTTACACATTGTTATAAGATACTTTACAGTGTCCTCATTGTTACCTTTAAGATCTTCCTGCGGACTTATAATCAAATGAGATTGTCTACCAAACAGAATTTCAAAGGGGGACAAGTTAAGAGGAGGTCTAGGAGTTGTCCTGGAAGGACTTACGGTAATGCTTCTGGCCACCCCAGTTCAGTCTCTGTCTCTGCCATAATTTTATTACCCATCAACTTACACATGCCCTGGACAAGGGGTTACCTTCTATGATGTCCTCGTCATTTACAACTCTCCAGTGTCAGTCCGTGTAAAAAAATGAATGTCACATCTATATTCTCTAAAAGTGTGTATGTCAGGTCTTGCAGTAAGGGTCTGGTTCAGATAATCCATACAATCATGTGCATCAATATACCCACTGAACTCACTTCCCGCCAGCAACTCGTCTCCCTCCACTCTTTGTGCATCACGTTGCACATATGGTAAATACATTGCTGGTTTTAACGTACTGCATCGTTCAACAGTGATGTTTGCAGGTGCTGTTAGAGCTAGTTCCTACTTAGTGGACCTAGCTGAAGAGACGTGTCTGGTTTGGGCAGAGTTCAGCAACAAAAGTTTACTATCATTTAAACATGACATAAATGAATCAGAACATAGCATTAAATCGTCTACATATTGTATTAGAACAGATCCATTGGCAGATTAAAAGGATTGTAAACAGTAAGGCCTGAGAGAGGATACTGGGTCTGTCTATGTGACCCTGGGGTAATCGCTGTTGTGTGGTTGGAGCAGTAGGGAAAGATTGTGGATGAAGATAAAGATTTCGAGGGTAGTGTGGGTTTTGTGGCTGTGTGTGATAAGTGGGATAGGGTTGTGTTTGTGGCTGAGTGGGATTTGTGGGGGCATGTAGTTGTACAGGTGCTTGTGTGTTTGGTGGCTGTGATGTTACATTCATTCCTTCTAGAGCTAGGATACTAACAGCCATTAGTTTCTCGCTCTGGGTCTCTCTCTTTTTAGAGATGTTTTTGTCATGTTCAATTGCGGATTCTATGAGGGAGTCTACAGTGACTCCCCTCCAGCCTGCTGTAAGGTCTGAACCCGGGTCTTTAGG